>SJYX01002577.1:0-73205 GCA_006410675.1 Oreotragus oreotragus
CTGAGTGAACTCCGGGAGTTGGTGATGGATAGGGAGGCCTGGTGTGCTGCGATTCATGGGGTCGCAGAGTCAGACACGACTCAGCGACTGAACTGAACTGAACTGGACAGGCCTCAGAAGGTTTTGTGGGATGAATGAATGAAGCCATAAGGTAGATATTATGCTTTGGTCTCCCTCTCGCAGAAGAAGTGAATGAGGCAGGCTCACTGTACACTCCTGGGGGTTTTCGGCTGGACTGAGCAAAAGTGCTGCCCTTGGAAGAAGCCTGCTGTTGGCTCTGTAGTGGGTTGTTAGTCAAAGTCTAGACTTCTGACTCCACAAAAAGCAGCACCCCATGCAATCCCACCAGCGTGCACAGTGAGGACAGAGCAGGCCCCTGCAGCTGGCCCAGCCCGCACCCACGGGCTATCCGACTTGACACCACATTACACGCACCCCGGACTTTGGGAAGGGCAGGTGGGAGTGGCAGATTGGGACAGGAGCATCATTTATTGATGGGTCTTAATATCCCTCCACCAGAATCCTCTCTATGGGATGGAAAGTTTCAAGGGCTCTTGCAAGAATGGGTTCATAAAGATTTTAAATTTTCAATTAAAATGGAGCCTGATTATTCCTAATGTACATTCATCAATGTGCAAAGTAAGAGCTTGATGTATTTTTTTCATTTCACCCCCACAACAACTCAAAGGTATAGGAACTATTTTTATGCCCATGTTACAGGTAGGAAAATCGAGGCCCAGAGAAATGTAATAACTTATGTAACCGTCTAAAGGCACACACTTACTGGTGGTGGAGTTAAGATTTGAAATTATATTGTCAGGCGTCAGGGCCTTGTACTCTTAATTAATCACCTCTCTGAAGCTCTGCCACCAGGGAAAGCCATGTGCACATTTTCAGTTCTTTTTATTGATACCGTGTCAACAAAAGCATATGAAGTTTTAACTATCTAAATAAGCTACCGAGATATGAAGCATCAAATATTTAAAAGTAAGAATATGGAATAAAAGTAAATATGTAGGGAAAATATAATTCTTGGAGCTGTACAAAAGCAGGGGTTATGATTCACTATGGTGACGAAACTGAGATGGGAGAGAAACCAGGCTGAGTTGTCCAAGGTCACAGAGTGGCCAGCGTGGAATTGGAGAAGAGCCGTCTCACACTGAAACCCTCCCAGAGCTTCAGCTGCCGGATGCTGGCAAGTCTCTCATTTAAACTTGTAATGAAAACTAGAGGATCAGTAGGCTTAATGCAGAAATCCTACTTATTACTCAGTACAGGATTAGAGGACAAGGTTGAGTCAATGATTTCTGCCACTGAAAGCCAGTTGCTCTGATATTCAGATGAGCTGCAGAGCACCATGAGATAACTTCGCACACCTGTTATGATAGCTACTCTCAAAAAGAAGACATTAATGCCAACTGTTGGCGAGGACGTGGAGAAACTAGAACGCTGTGTGCTGTCCATGAGAATGCGGCATGGCGCAGCCACCTTGGAAAACAATCCGGTGGTTCTTCAAAAAATAAGGATTACCATATGATCCGGCAATTTCAGAAGAGCTGACATCGGGGACTCACGTATTTGTATACGTGTGTCCTGAGCAGCATTAGCCAAGTATCCATCTGCAGATGAATGCAGAAACAAAATGTGGTCTGCACATGCAGCAGCATCGTGTTTATTCTTAAAAGTAAGAAATTTAGCACCTGCTACACAATGGATGAAACTTTAGGAAGTTTCAACATGGGTGAAACTTGCACGGTGTTAAGAGAAATAGACCATTCGCAGGAGGACACATATTGGACGGTTCTGCTTACCTGAGGGACCCAGAGTGGTCTGATTCATTCAGAGTAGAGTGGTGACTGTCGGGGCTGGGGAGAGGAAAGGGGGCGTCAGTGTTTAGTGGGAACAGGGTTTCAGTTTTGCAAACGAGTTCTGGAGATGGATGGGATAAATGTCGGACAGCCATGTGAACGTGCTCAGTGTCAACTGAACTGCGCATGTAACTGTGATTCAGGCAGTCAGTTTTGTGGTATGTGCGTTGTGCCACAATGGAAAAGGAGCTTTTTAAATCAGCTAGCTCGGTTCCTCAGGGTCCAGTCGGAAAAGCTGACACCACCCCTGCCTTTCAGATACAAGGGGCTGTGGTAGAAGGTGTCAGCTACACGGTGATAACTAGGCTTGCTGAGGCCAGTGGATGTTGGCAACGGGAGGAGGCAGGTGCAGCCCTGGGCTGCAGGCCCCGGGGGAGGATGTGTTACCTACTCCAGAACTGGGCTACATGGAGGCAGTCAAAGCCCCTGGGAGGAGATGCGCCCCAGTGGATGGCTGGGGGCTGGGGAGGAGGAGAGGCAGAGAGCCCACAGCCCACCTCCTGCACCGCTTGCTCCCCACAGCCTACCACAGCTTACGCTAAGACGGTGTGGGGGGAGTGCAGACACGTCACCTCCTGTGACGTGGGTAGAGCAGGGGGTGTGGCAGACATGGTGAGGTATACGTGTGAGAGGGAGCCAGCAAAGCTCAAGCACGCACCCCACGTGAAGCGTCTTTCCCCATCACTGAAAAAACCCTTCCCATTTCTGTAAAATAAATGTTTAAAGTCTCCCTACACTGATTTTCCAGCATGATGATGCTCAGTGATGCTGGTTAATCTCAGTTACGTTAATTCACCTTCTACAGGTTGGACACATTCAAGTAGAGTCCATAGAGAGATATATTTGATCAGAGGGTTGACTTTGGGTGTCATTCAAGGCTTCAGAGACTGTCTCTTGGCAATCAACTTAAAGTCATCCTGAGCTGAATGGCAGTCTGTTTGATTTCGTTTTGATTTCTGTTTGTGAGCTCACGTGGACCACAATTCTTACTATTCCTTCAAACTATTCCTCAAAACTCCTACTATTCCATAAGAACTTGATTCCTTTTCCTTTCACTCACCCAAGTCTAGGTCAGTGTGCGTTTTCTTTGCGGCCTCAGCCTCCAAGTTTACTTGATATCTAATGCTTGTAGTAACTGTGATTTGTCTGTAACTGTAGTAACTGTTAATTTGTCTATTTTTTTCTGCATAAGCCTCAAAATTATTTGAGAGCAAAGAGTATATTATGTATGTATATGGAAATGAAAGTCAGTCAGTTGTGTCTGACTCTTTTCGACCCCATGGACTAGACAGTCCATGGAATTCTCCGGGCCAGAATACTGGAGTGGGCAGCCTTTCCCTTCTCCAGGGGATCTTCCCAACCCTTCGGTCCCTGGGTTGGGAAGATTCCCTGGAGGAGGAAATGGCAACCTACTCTGTGTGTGTACACTATTGACCTCTACCACTAAGTGACAATAACCAAGGCAAGGCCAATGCCACATTGTTGTTGAATCCGATCTGTTTGTGACCCCATGGACTGTAGCCCGCCAGACTCCTCTGTCCATGGACTTCCCAGGCAAGAATATTGCAGTGGGTTGCCATTTTCTTAATGAAAAGCTATTTGATGAGTAGGAGAAATACGACCAGGCAGCTACCTGTCAGGAGCCAGAAACAGGAGGTCGAGCTTCAGGCGAGCTGGTCAGTGCTGGTGATGAGGGAGAGCAGAGCTGCTCATGCGAATTACGAAGAACAACGAAGAGCTGGTTTTAACAAAGTGCTCTGTGAATTTTTATTTTGAAAAATTCCAGTAGACAATAAGAACTCTGGAACTGGCTCCAGCAGAGATGTCGGGGCTTAGAGATAAAAGTTTAAATTAATAGGTGGGCTTTGTATAGGAATCCTGAAGCAGCAGCTTGTTTTTCCCGCTGACAGCTGCCACAGGGCCTCCACCTGTCTTATAGTCTCTTCTCACATCCCGACAGCTGGTGTCCCTGCAGCCTCCCCTTGGAGCTTGGGGGGCGATGCGGGGCTTTGTGTTTGCCTGGCCAGCGGTACACCACAGGGGTGACACTGTGACCCACTCATGAAGATGCCCTGTGCTCCCCTCCTTCCAGGAGGCTCCTTGCTCTTGGAAGCCGGCCTCCATGCTGTGAGGAAGCCCAAGCAGCTCCCAGTGAGGTCCCAGTCATGGCCACTGCCCCTGAGCGCCCAGCCAAGCCATGTGACTCATGGACCGCGGAGTGTCACTGCCGCCTAGCTCTGTGTGCACCACAGGTGTGAGAGTGACGCAAGGGACTGTTCTCCTGTGGGGCACCGAGCTCACTGATCATGGACATGCACAGGTGTGCAGGAGGACTGTGATGCGAGTCAGGAGGCCTGGGTTCAAGCTCTTATTCTGCCCCACCTGGGTGCTGCTTTAGTCCTGCTACCCATTGTATCAGAACCCGAGTTCCCCTGGGCACAACGTGAGGCTCTGCAGAGAGATGGCAGGGTCATTAAAAGAGATGCCGCCTATTGATGCCTGATGCTCTGCTGGGTCTTTCTGGTGATTGACAGTGATGCCGTTCCCCAAGATAAGGACATTTTGTGAGCTCTCTGAAGAAAGGTCACATGGAGAACAGGTCTCTTGATGATGGGGAGGGAAAAGGACAGTTGTGATGGGACAGTCAGAGGACACGGAGGGAACGAAGACTGAGGAGCTTCCTGGGATGTTTGGTGTGAAACACAGGGCAGCTCAGATCAGAAGCCAGAAAGGCATTGGCTTAGCCGGGGGCTGGGCGGGGGCAGTGATCTGTGACATGTAACACAACTGTGCCCACAGAGCAGAGGGCTGCAGCCTGTGTCCTGAAAGAGAAGCCAGAAGAAGCAGTTTGTGCTCATTTAAGGCCTTCATTTCTAAGCTATAGGATAGTCTTAAGAGACGTGTGCACTGTTGTAAAGGTGTACGTCACCCAGTGAGATTTCAATTTTCCCACTGTGAGTGGTCCTTCTCCTTTCTCTGGAGATACATTAAGGGGAGTGTTGCTGGTCATCACCCACACAATCCTGGGTTTCCCTGTGAACTCGCTTATTCTGTTTATTGGTGTCTCTGTGGATTGTTTCCCGTGTCTCATATTTGCATTTAAATTCCTGATTCCCCAAATGTCTTACCCGATGATTGCTGTAGTTGCACATGTTACTTATACTCTGGTTCTAAAACGCAGAGCAGCAGTACAGATAAAGGACGTGATGACTCAGAGACCGACCGCCACGTCTAGAAATAAGGGAAGAGGCTTGCTATTTTAAAAACCTTTTAATTTTATATTGGAGTAGAGTTGATTTACACTGTTGTGTTAGTTTCAGGTGTACTGCAAAGTGATTTAGTTACACGAGACTGGCTACTTAATAGGTGAAAATGAACGTGTATCATCAGAAACTACAGAGGGACTCCCCGTCCCTGGGTTAGTGGATCTAGTCAGTGTGCAATTAATTGGTCAGAAAATATCTGCTGCTGTTATCTCAGAGTCTTTTGGCTGAAAGGGATTTCCAGCTCCTCAATTCATGAAAGATGGAGATGGAGACTCAGACAAGGTCCCTGTGCCAAGTTGCAGTGACTTAGCCACTTGCTGCCTGTGGGTTCAGTGACATTGACACAAACATGACCACGAGAAGTCCACAGTGAAAGCACAGTTTCCAGTGGTCTCTTGTCTTATTTTTCTGAAGACTAAATTTTCCAAGATGAGAGGCAAAGTCATTTTTAAGCCTTCACGTACAAGGTTTTTAATATTCATTCTCAAACATTTATTTAGTCCTCACCACGTGCAGGGCACTGCATTAGGTGCGTCTTCTAAAATAAGCCGTGTGAGGGAATGAAAGATAATTTCTGATTTAAAAAGCCAAATTATGAAAATGTAATATTTATTAGGCACTTGTAAGATAAAAGGCACTTGCTAGAGCATCACCTCTGCCAGCTTTACACCTCCGTGAAATTTCTGGTTTGCTCAAGTTGATATAGGTCTGATGCTAATGGGGACGAGGGCAGGAGTGTAATTCCTGAGAGCCTGGCGTGACGAATGTTAATTCTGACCAATCATGTCTAACACTCGGTAAATGAGTTCTACAGTTGAGGGGAGTGGGGCTGGCAGAGCTGATGGTGGTCTGGGGACCCCCAGGAACAGTGAGGGATGTAAGAGGCGAGAAGAGGAGCTGTGCAGGGTGGGCTCTCAGAGCTTTCCCACTTGGGCACCAGGCAGCGAGGGGGCCGGGAGACAGGACCTGGAACTGAGAGTGAGGCTGAGTGGGGGGAATTAACACTTCTCTTCTGAGGAGGGCTCTTTCCAGGTATAGGGCGTTTATAATGCTCTCCTGCGGCCTCTACTCTCCTCCTCTCTCTGCTCCAGGAGAGGTGTCTGATTGGGTGGATGTGTCCTGTCTGGTCCAGATGTCCAAAAATGCTATCAGTTCAGTTCAGTCACTCAGCCATGTCTGACTCTTCAAGACCCCATGGACTGCAGCACGCCAGGCCTCCCTGCCCATCACCAACTCCTGGAGCTTGCTGAAACTCGTATCCATTGAGTTGGTGATGCCATCCAACCATCTCATCCTCTGTCATCCCCTTCTCCTCCTGCCTTCAATCTTTCCCAGGGTCAGGGTTTTTTCCAATGANCCTCCCTGCCCATCACCAACTCCTGGAGCTTGCTGAAACTCGTATCCATTGAGTTGGTGATGCCATCCAACCATCTCATCCTCTGTCATCCCCTTCTCCTCCTGCCTTCAATCTTTCCCAGGGTCAGGGTTTTTTCCAATGAGTCAGTTCTTCGCATCAGGTGGCCAAAATATTGGAGCTTCAGCTTCTGCATCAGTCTTTCCAATGAATATTCAGGACTGATCTCCTTTAAGATGGACTTGTTGAATCTCCTTGCAATCCAAGAGATTCTCAAGAGTCTTCTCCAGCACCACAGTTCAAAAACATCAATATGATCACCTGCCTGCAAACACCAGCTCCCTCCTCCCACCCAGATTCATCAGTAATAAAGGGGTATTCTGGCACTGGTCAAGTTTAGAACCAACTCACCAAAGCTGCCATTCTGTTCAAGGACAGGAAGACACACAGACCCTCTTCTCAGCAGACTTGCCTCCGTATTGCTGGGCCTTTGCTATTAGTTACACTTTTTTTTTTTTTTTGGTCTGCATAGGTCTTTGTTGCAGCATGCAGGCTTTCTCTAGCTGTGGCGCGTGGGTTCTCTAGATGTCGTGCGTGGGCCCTCTGAGTTGTGGTGCAGGGCCTGAGTAGTTACCGCACCTGGGTTTCTCTAGTTGCAGTGTGGAGGCTTAGTTGCTCCGAAGCATGTGGGATCTTAGTTCCCCAGTCAGGGATCAAACCTGCATCCTCTGCATCTGAAGGTGGATAGTTAACCACTGGACCGACGGGAGTCTCCGGGCCTCTGCTCTTAATACTGCAATCTCCTGGAATATTTTCAGGTCAAAGTCCCAAATCCCTGGGATTTCTTATGTTCATAGACTAAACCTGTAAATTTAGCTAAGAAAAATGCGTGTGTTTGGGCAAGTGGAGGATGTAGAATCCTCCAAACATTGCCTAAAACAACAACTGGGGCTTGTGACTTAATTTTAATTCACTCTGTTGTTAGGCAGAGTCTCTGTGGAGCTACGTGAACACAGAATTTTAGGCCACCAATGAGGGGAGTGAATATTTTCTTCTTCTTTCATTGTCGCTCTTGCCACTCTTTTCTGAGCTGGATTGATGTGGATAATGAAGAAACTCACCCTCCGTTTGTGAAGGCATGGAAAGCCTGGGTGAGGGCAGGGGGCTTAGGTGCCTGAATGAGGGTCAGGGCAAGTGCTGAATGGCCTCTGAGCCAAACTTCCGAAAGCCTGTTGTCTAGAGTCCCCTGGAGTTTCTCTATTTATTGGTTTCGGTTGCTAAGAAGTGACCATCCTCAGCACTGAGGCTGTTGCCCTTGGCTACATGTTTCTTTGTGGCCATAATCTTACATCACATGATACCAAACCGGTAGCTGGCAAGGCAGAGATAACGAAATGTCTTCCTGGTGTTGGCCTCTTGGTATGAGGCAGCTTGTGTTAACTCACTTTCTCAATCAAAGGGAAGAGCTGACTTTAGTTTAAACAACATCCTCCTTCCTGTTAAGTAGGGATTTGCTATTTGTTCTCTGAGATGTGTCAGTTAAAATCATGTCCCTCGAATTCTCTCTTTCTTGATCACTGCCCCTTTCATGGGGTTCCTGGGAGCCTGCCTGGAGGTGGTGCTGTTATGGATGTGGGTGGTTGTGCTGAGCTTCTCAGCCTGGAGAAAGAAAGGCTCCGTGGAGCTGGTGCCTGTTTCAAACTATGTGTATTTTTGTCCCCTCACCACCCCGCCCGTCTCCCTGCCCATTGATTCCACAGATTAGATAGTCACTTCAAGGTAGCTGTTGAGTGGATTTGTTAACCTTTTTTAAAAAAATCTTTTAATGAGTTTGTACAACATTGCTTCTGTTTTATGTCTTGGTTTTTCTGCCTGTGGGATCTTAGTTTCCTGACTAGGGATCAAATCTGCACTCCCTGCGTTGGAAAGTGAAGTCTTAACCACTGGGCTGCCGGGGACGTCCCTGAGTGCATTTCTACTTTGAATTTCATTCGCCGTCCTCTGGCCCCTCGACTACTTGATCCTTCCTTTGTTTGTATCTCATCATCCATTGTGAGAGGAATCTTTGGGTTCTGGTATTTATTTTCAACACAGATACCCTCTGAATTTAAGGAACTTCTTGAGGTGCACCAATATGCTGGGGGAGGGGGTGTCTTTCTGTGTCTTATACCCTGAATCCATTTGCAACTTTTTGTCTCTTTTTCTCAAGGCAGTTCAAAAGGCGCCCCATGTCTGCTGCTCTTTGAAAAGGCTGTAAAATTCAAGCTACGTGATTATGAATACTATGAAAACGGTTTTGACAACTTTTGATGGGATTTAATTCAAGTTAAACTCCTCTCATTCAAAATAATAAGCATAATGTTACTTATTATGCAGATGAGGCAGCGAGGCAGATGTTTGTCATCTCAGCACATTCACTGGGGATTAATAAGTACACAAGCTACAGGGTTGGCGGGGAGCTGGGTTCAACCTGGGAATTTGAAAAAGGGCTGAGGAAGGGTGATTACTCTGAAGCTGCTCTGTCCAGTAAAGGGAGTGGGGGCGGGGGGTGAGCAGCAACCACAGGAGGCCATTTACATCTAGAGCAATCAAATGAACTCCAGTGAAAACAGAAAGTTTCCTGGTCACAAGGGCCATCCTGGAGCCACAGTGACCAGTGGCAGCTTATCGAAGAGCACAGACACAGCACATTTCTGTCGTTGTTCGAAGTCCTGCTGAACAGCACTGCTAACCACAGGGTGGTTAGAACAGCCAGGGATGCTTGCGGATTTCTCTCCTCAACCGGGAACTTTACCTGAAAGCTTCTGGGCACATGTGACGATCTGTGAAGAGCCAAGTGGGAAGGAATTACCATCAGTTTGTAGCTGTTGGCGTGCCATCCCCATGGCCCATGGGCTACACTAGAGCTGTGCTTCTCAAGCCTGAGATGTGTGGAGGCACCACTTGGAGAGCTTAGAGTGCAGAGACTGACCCATTTGGGCTGGAGTGGTGCCCGAGAGCGAGCATTCTTTTCCATCCCCTGGAGAGGCTGCTGCCTCGGTCTTGGAAATGACAATTGAAGAAGCACAGATCGACATCACTGATTCCCAGTCCTGGCTGCATGTCATAATCAGCTGGGGTCCAAACACCCCTGAGACCTAGAACTCAACCCCAGAGATTCTATTTTAACTTGTCTGGGGTGTAATCTAGTCACTGAAGACTTTTAAAAAGCTTGCCAACTGATTAAAATTTGAGAACCGTTGATGGAGGTGAAGCAAGTCTATTAGGTCTGAGGACCAGAAACACTGGCCTCATCTGGAAGTTTGTTAGAGATGCAGATTCTTAGGCGCCCATCCTACTGAGTTCTAATCTGCCTTCCAGGGACATTTGCCTGGTAATTTCATGTATATTACAGGTGAGAACACTGTTCCAGGTAGCCTTTAAAAGTAACCATTTATTGATCTGTGTACACGTGCTTTAAAAAAGTGTTTTTAAAGAATAAGCTGTTAATTTCTAAAAATATTGTGGCATATAATTTAGTCCATTTGCACACCTAATTATTGTAGCTTTGACTGTCACGGCACAGGCCCCAGCGGTGGTTTCTGCCTGCATTGTAACAGAAGGTATCAGTCAATAATACCAGCAGAGTGGACACTGGACTTCCACGTCTGAAGTCAAGAATTAACCGAGTTTTTAAGGACTAAGTTCCACAAGTTTGCATTTAACCGTTATTCAAGGCAAAGTAGAAGTCCCCTTTCAGGTTAGTTCATTTTTTGATTTTAGAAAAGTATACACTTCTAATTCATTACCAGAGATATACAGCATAGGTTCATTTTTATTTGATGTAATTTTTCATCATGAAACATTCAGGTCTCAGATCCTCGGTGGTGAGGGGAGAGTAGGAAGGGACTGTAATGTCTTGACCAAAACAAAAATGTCTCTCACATTGTGTTTTTCTTTCCAACTGGTATTTTAGAGGAACAGTGCCAAAGAATTATGAAGGAGAAAGGCCAACTATGCTGTGTTAGATCAGCGCTTCTCAGACTTGATTGGTAGGGACTGTGGTAAGGATCACTTGAAGAAGTTGTGTTAAAATGTAGACCCTGATGCTGTCAGCCTAGGACCAGGCCTGAGACCCAGTATTTCAAACAATACAGGTGGTGGGACGCTGCTTGTCTGTTGATGACATTTTGAGTAACAAGACTAGATGACTCTTCAGGACACCTTCTTGTACATCTCATTTCAAAAAATCAAGTGGTCTGGTATAAACAATAATAATGGCGATTTTGTTGAAAGTGCTGATTTGCTCACTTGAATCATCCAAAAGAAAGATACCGAAAGATCAGCATTATTCATAGCCCCATCATTAATGGAAAGCTTATGGGGAAGTGAAGTCATTTAAGGCAAAAGCAAAATAGTAACATAAATACCTCAGATGACTACCAGGGCAAAATTTTCAAAATGTTGCAAGCTGTCTGCAAGCTTGAAGTAGCAATTTACATGCATAATTAGGTGCAATCAACAGTTTTGAAATGTAATATATTTTCTGAGCCTGTATTTACTTATGACAGACGCAAAAAAAAAAAAAAAAAAAAAACTGTGTCCCCCAAAAAATAGAAGGGCAGAGAAAGGAAAAGTATTTGCCTTTAACAATGGGAGCCTGTACAAGCACTTGCCTAAATCTAGAACAAATTCAGTCGAAGTATTGTATCTTTGTTTTGATTTGCTCTTCATTGAAGTTCACAAACACATTTTGGAAGTAACAAGCATGGAAGAATAATAACCTTCCAGCCAGTTATTCCAGCTCCTGTTGGAACTGACATATAAATTTTTATTTCTGCAACGTAAAAGGAAAATCTGTCAAATTTAGAACTTTGTTGCACAGAATACCACTGACTTTCTTCCTGCCTTCAGAAGGGGCTTCATTCTTTGAAGATCCCAAATATCTTTTAGAATAATTTATAGAAAAAAGATTAATTAAACTGGCAATTTCTTCTTCCTAAATCAAGGTCCTAAGAGGATCACTCATGGTGAATTTCTATCATCTTACTATTTTCAGTAAAATAGGCACTGAGTGTTCCCTACGCCCTAAGGCACTCTGCTAAGCACTTTACACAGATCATCTAATTTACCATTATAAAAATACTATAAGGATTGATTGATTACAATGTACTGGGGAGGAAAGGGAGAGTAAGTGACTTCTTAAAGGCAGAAGCTCTGTATTTTCTTGGCTGGCACATTATCGCATGAGAGGTCATAATGTCACTTAAAAAGTATAGCGAATGTCAGACTTAAGCAAGCTCGGGTTACTTTGAACAAACTCCCAGTTTAGAAAATGAGCTTGAAATCTAATTTTTCATAATTCTGAAGAAAAAGAATAATTTCACCCCTAAACTTTTCTTTTCAAACGCACGTTCACATTGCATTATCCAGATTGACTGTGTACACTGATTAAAGGGGCAGTTGGCAACCTACTCCAGTATTCTTGCCTGGGGCTACATACAGGTCATGGGGTTGCAAAGAGTCAGACATGACTGAGTGACTTCACTTCACTAACTTCTATCATATTTAGAGTCAGAGATGAAGCAATTGCACTGAGAAATAAGACATAATATGTCCTTGTGTAACTGCCACTATTTGGACGGTATGTCTTGAAATTGTCAAAGTTGGCTTTAAGTAATGCAAAGCAGTCACAGGACAACTTTCCAGTTTCAGGAGGCGAGCAGAGTCTGTGATACATCATATACGGGCTGGGGGCAGTGGTGGGGGAAGCTAAGCTCTTCTTAAGAAATGCATGGAGAGTTCGTTATCTGCTGATCCATGTGGGGGCATTATGGAACTCAAAGCCCAGAACAATAGGTCTATTTTCTATTAAACAGCTTCTTAATAATCCTCTGCTTCTCTCCACAGCTTCTGGAAGGCCCCTTCTGGGCATGCAGAGGCGCCTTGGCCTTGGCCGTTCCTGTGGAGTTGTAAACCGCTCCCCAGGACGGAGTGTTCAGTGTGAAAGTCAACCTAATCAGCTGACTGTCGGTGAGCCCCGCTCTAAGAATTCCTGAGAATATCCTTGTCCTCCCCAGCTGTCTCTCTAGATTTACAGATGCAGCTGGCCGCCCGGCCCGGGGTCCCCGCCCCTCGGCGGATCCCTGCCTGGGGACGGGCGCCCTTCCAGCGCAGAGGGGTGACTGGAAGCTGGCGCCCACTGCCCGGCCGCGACCCCTCGCCTCTCTCTCCACACCCCCCGCGCCCCCACTACCCTCCCATCGCCCACCCCTCCGCTGCCGACCTTTACGTGGAACTCAGGCTAGCCACCAGACCCGCATCCTCGCCCTGGGCGCGGGACCTCACCCCTCGCGGGTGCCGCCCGCGACCCGGCCCAGGCGAGGGTAGGTGGACTGCCGCCTGGCCTCTGCCACCGCCTGCCGGTCCTCGCCCTCCGGCGCTGAGGGCGGCTTGGGGCGCGGGATGCTCTGCGCGCGCGGGAGGGGTGCCCCTGGGGACACGCGCGGCGCGGGAGGGGGCGAGGGAGGGGCCCAGGCCGCTGCGGCGGCGGGGGTCGCCCGGGGCTGGGGTGAGGGCCCCGGCCGCCCGCCCGCGCCGGCTGCCCTCCTGCCAGGGCTCCGCCGCCGCCCGGCACGGGTCGCCGAGCCCTGCCCGCCTCGCCCGGGGAGGGCGGGGTGAGCGGTCGGATGGTCAGCGGGCGGGGGCCGTGGGCTTCACTCACACCTGACCGGCCCCTCTCCTGTCAGTTTCGCCAGCAGGTCCCGGAGACGCGATTGTTCTTCCAGTAACTTTGTTCCGAGGCGGAGGGGAGGGGAGACGCCGAGGGGCCCCGGAGAGGCTGGAAGGCGCCGAGGATCGCGAGGCCGGGCTGGGCGCGCGGCTGGGAGGCGTCGCCGCCGCCGGGATGCGCTCGGCTTAGCGGGACTGCCGGGGGCGCCCGAAGGCCACCACTCCGAGGACGCGCAGCCCCCGCTGCTCGCGCTCCCCGGGCCGGCGCTGCCGGTGCCCGAGCCAGGCAGCGAGCAGAGCTGCGGGGCGCGCGGGCGAAGGCTGGCGGCAGGGCGGGCGCGCAAGAGGCGGCCCCTCCTCGGCGAGCCATGCGTGCCGCGGGCAGCTAAGCTGCCGCCGGGCACCGCTGCCAAGGCTGCGCTCCGCTTTTGTCTTGCCCTCCAGTGAATGGGAAGATGGAGATGGATGTGGAGGGAGTTTCTCCGCGCCCGGAGCCCATCCCCCGCTCCCAGGGGGCTGGAGGAGCCTGCCAGGCGCCGTCACAGCCGCCCCAGCCCCAACCCCAGCCCCCGCCGCTGCCTCCGCAGCATCCGGCTCCGGATGAACCGCCCGGCGAGAGTGCCGGCACAGAGGACAGCGACGATCCCGAGGCAAGATCCAGCGGCGACAAGGGCGAGAGCAAGGTAGGTCCCCGCGTTGGCGCTGTGACACCTTGTGAACAAAACCAAGACGCTCTGGTAATAGCGGTCACTTTAACCCCTCCACTCCCCCACCCCCTCTCTCGTCCAGGTGGGGGTGGCAGTGGGGGTTGCACATGTGGGGAAGGCGTGAGATGATGTGGGATCGCTGGGTGAGAGTGACTTTCTGACCTGGAAGGCGTGTGCAAAGTCCGTCCTGGTTTCCGTAGTCAAGTGTTTGTGCAGAGAAAAGTCTCCTGGTCCAGGCGATGTGGTGCCAGGCAGGACGCAGCATCCCGAGAGAGCGGGGTTGAGGACCGGTGCTCGCCCACACCGTGTAGCCAAGGCTTGTGCGGATGATCTAGGTCAAAGCGAAGCGTGTTTTCTGGAGCTGCCAAGTGCTTCCGAGACTCCTTGTAGGGAGGTGACATCAACCTAAAGATGACAACAGTGGGAGCAAAGTTTGGCTCTTCTGCAGGAGGGAGAGCTCTGCCTCACTCAGCTCCGAGCTAGAGGTCCTGCTTTGCTCCTCCCCTGGCATCCTCGTGCCTGGGAAGGGCAGGGACCAGGGGCCTGGCGGCAGGGGAGCCCTGGACACCTTCTGTAGCCCTGCTGTGTCATTGTAGACCCGTGGATAGAGGCTGCTGACTGTGGAGAGAGGAGCTCCTCAGGTAATTGGATTCCAGGAAGAAATGGCTCAAATGCTCTTCTCTGGTGCTGATGTTTTTTCCTGTTGAAAACAGGAAAGTGGCATAGAAAATAATGCCTTGGGGTAACGTTCTTAGACTGTAGTTCCAACTTGGTCCCTGAGCAGGGTGTTCTTTCTCCGTGCACACTTGGAGCTGAGTTTTGTGAATGCTGGTGTCGGCCAGTTGTGTCTGGGCAAAGTCTGTACATGTGTTTCTTAATATATTTTGAAAGTGGCTGCGAATGTTGGGGAAAAGTTGGTTCAACAAATTAGAATATTGGAACCAAAGAGGAGTCAGTGGAAATACTTTCTAACTGTGGCTCACTTGAGGAAGTGTTCAAGAAAACAGCCCCTGTTCCTGGTGAGAAAAGAAGTCAAGTCATGATGTGCTCCTCCTTGGAGATTGCCTGGGCATCGGTTGCACCTCTCCGAAGGTGTGAGCGGACTAAACAGCATCCAGAATATGTTGGGATCACATTGGATGATGCCTCTCTGTACTTGGAAACTGGCTCCCCTTAACAGGGTTTTATTCGCACATCTTCAAAATTTTGTTTTGCATTTGGATTACTGAGCTAAGGCTTGAGATTGTGGTTTATCTAGCAAAATCTATATTGTAACTTAACATGACATTCTCCCAAGGAACTGGCATTTGAACACACTCTAGACTGGGCTGGGGTGATGCGTACAGGAGTTACATTGCTGAACTGTGAGGAGTTTTAATATTCTAATGTCCTCAGCTTTTCAGTCATATTTGACTTGATGAATATCTAATTCTGTCATGACTGCATCTTTACCACATGAAATGACTGTGCTCAGTTTCATGAAATAACCATAACTGAGCAGCGTGTTATCTACTTGAACTGTAAGTCTCTTTTGCAAAATAGGTGGGGGCAGTCATTAAAATATACAGCCTGTGTTGCCATTTCCACAGTGCTGGTTCATAGGCCCTGAGCATGAGAAATTCCTGCCATCAGCAAAAAATCTCTGCTTATCTGTTTCCCTCTGGTACACCACGCGAGCTATATGATGTTCTGTGGGTTGTGGGGAGTGAGGGAGCCTGTGCATGATATATGCTGGAGTAGGTGAAGAGAGGACAGAAAGTGGGTTGATTACATGTCACTAATTAGCATGTGCAGAAATCTGAGTATTCCACTGATGTGACTGACTCTCTGTATGTCTGCAATTTCTTGTGGTGGAAACAAATACTCTTTTTTTTTTTTTTTTTGCCTCCAGGTGTTTGCCTTAAAAAATCATGCTGCCATCCTTCTCTTTACCCAGGAATCAGCTGAGTTAACCCTTTGCTATTATCTGCTACCCTCCTACCAGTCCTTCTAAGATCTGAGGATGGTGGCTGTGTCTCAGACTTTAATAACTAACTCTTTCTGTCTTTGATGACTACTAAGGCAGGTTATACATTGATTTTTCTTAGCAAATCCTAGTTTCATTAGCGGGAAACTAGGAGGTCTGATCAAATTATTCTGCTAAGATATAAATGGAAGACAAACTAGGATAAAGTGGAATGTGGTGGGTGCTTGGGGTGAAACTGGGGAGACAATCACAGTAGGATTTAAATGCAGTAATGTACAAATATAATGTATTGGATGGTTATTTTTGCTTCTTGTTCATGAGTATAATAAGAAATGAATTTTGAATACTGTATTATTTATTTTAAATCTCCCCCCACCCCCAAAGTGCAGGGCATTTGTTTCAAGATTCTGGTTTGGGGCCATGCTTTTATTTTCTCGTGAGTTTACCCCAGTTGTCTTCTTGGAAAAGAAGTCAGAGCTTCATGCCCAGACCTGCTTGTCTCTGAAATTGCAGGTTCAGGTCATACGTCCTCTGAAAGTCTCTGAAATAGGAAGGAAGGTTAGAAAACTGGATCAGTCAAGGGATTTTTTTGCACCAGAGTTCATGACATGATGGGTGCTGTCTGCTTCTAGAATAGCAAGGCCTGATTCCTCTCTAGCAGCTGCTCTTCAGGGAGATGCTGTGGCAGCTGCATGCTGTGTATGCTCTGACTCCGTGCATTGGGGAGGACCCTAAATCAGCCAGTCCCCTGGGCTTGAAGGCAGGCTTACCTTGAGCCCTGGAAAAGGCAGTCTCCTCTTCTGGTGATGATGTCCAGAGATAAAGCGGCGACCCCTGTGGGGGCCTGGGGAGAGGTTTCCCAGGTTTTCTCAGTCATCACCTCAAGAGCCTCTTCCTGGCGTCTGAAAGGAGTTTCCCTCACCTGGGCAAGCTCTTTTCTTCCAGTCTTGCAGACGAAGATTAAGCAGTCCCTCTCCTTGAGTCAGAGACCTCCAGGTCCTTGAAAGTGTTCTCAACTCTGGATGGGACCATTCTCAAAACTTTCTTGCAGAGTTTCCTTAGGCTATCATGTTCCATTCCTTTAGTGGCTTTTAAAACCTTTCTGAAATGCTTTGCTTGTGCTCAGTAACTTTCGGATAGGTATTTCCCAAACTTTGTTTGGAAATGTTTCTTGAAAATTTCCTTGTATTGAATACTAACCCCGCAGGTTTCTTACTCCATCCGTGTTACCAAGTTGCTTTCACAAATGTGTGGGTTCTTCCACTGACCCCAGGGGAGTGGTATAAATGATGCTTTCTTGTCTGCTTTGGCTTCATGCATTCCTCTCTCACCTCACTTCTCTCTCTCTTCCACGCACACAAACCATTTACTGTGATGTTCTGTATAGACATCTGTATGGCACTGCTATGAGATATCCTGACCAAACTCTTTGGTGTTCAGCTCTCATTAAAGGCTTGGTGTGCAGGAAATGTTATTCTTGTAATTTGGACTGGGGAGATCCATGCTATTGCTCCCAGTGATACTTCACTGATGGACATAACCCAAAATACTCACTGTCCTGCATCCCATCAGTGATACTGACCTAAATCATCAGTCTCACAGAGGATGTTGTTGGGAGTCTGTGATCCAGTCCATTTTTTAGAGCCTTTTGTTTTGAAATAATTTATAGGAAAGTTGCAAAGATAAGACCAGGAGTTCCCTGTACCAACCTTCCCTAATGTTCATATCCTATATATTACAATAAAGAAATTAACATGAGTGTGATACTGTTAGCTAATCTCATCCAGTTTTGTTGAACTAGTGTGTAACATGTTGGTGTTTTTCATTCTGTCCTCCTAGGACTTGAGACTTTTTTTTTTTTAACAGTTGAAAGTTTCTTTGAAGGGGTATTGAATAGCTAGATTGAGCCTCAGGTTAACCTTCTGCCCTGTTCCCGGCAGGGAGGATCAGCTCCTGGAGTCCTAGCCTGAGGTCCCTGGGCTCTGCACCGCATTGCCCTGAGCCCTGTGGGAGTTACAGCTTTGGCAGAGCTCTTGAGTGCTGTGAACTGGTGGGGAGTGGTAGTCTGCTTCTCTATTTTGTCCTGAAAAGCATTCCTGCTCCTGGTAAGACAGGGTTTGTCAGTACACAGAGGACAGCAGAGCCTCAAGTGGCAAGTTGAGAAGAGGCAGTTGGTAAAATCAGGACAGTCCACTCCCATGTTTAACCCCGTGGGTGTTTGCTCCGGGCAGGAAGAGTAGTGGAAGCCTTCTCTTTTCCGCCTTGTGCCCGCCAGGAGAACTCTGATTTCAAGCACAGGAGCAGAAACCTGCCCATCGTAGGCAGGATACCACTGTGATCACTGTGGGCTTTCTGATGAAGATTGAAATCACAGAGACCTCATTTGATCTTGGCTCTGTCTTTCACTAGCTACTAACTTCAGAGAAGATCCTACTTTTTAAACGTTTTTTTTTTTAAAAAATGTGTTTATTTATTTTTTTATTTTGGCTGCATTGGGTCTTCAGTTGTGACATGTGGAATCTAGTTCCCTTACCAGGGATGGGACTGTGACCTCTGGCATTGGGACCATGTAGTCTTAGCCACCAGACCACCAGGGAAGCTCTTAATTCTACCTTTTTAGAATCTGTCTCTTCGTCTTTAAAATAGGGTAGTAATAGTGCCCACACGATGGTTGCTGTGTGGGTTAAGTGAGATGAAACATGTACGGTTCTTGGTTCAGCGCATCACAGGTACTGATTGCTCAGCAGTTACAACGATGATTGTTACTGCTGTTGCGGTCCATGGATCTGAAGAGGAGAAGGAGGAGTTGGGGCCAAGTTCATCTAGAGTTTTCGGTTTCCCAAAGGGTTGTGGGACTGGAAATGATACAGGCACACTGTTCTACAGTCACACTTGTTTCTGACTTTGTGGATCTTGAGGTGTTCCCCAGTCTTTTCCTGGTGGGCAGGACTTTGGAAAGAAATATCCGTTATCCTGTCTTGTCAACAGACTGTGAGTCTCTCATCAGGAAAGCCAAGGAGGACCAGGAGGGATGATCCTGGCTCCTAGCCCAGGTCCCAGGGGTACATGCAAGACAGTAATAGAGCAAGTGGGTTACTCATTACATTTGTGGTTTCTTAGAAGAAGTAGGTGGCAAATTTTAAGGCTTAAAGAAATAATTGAGATGAAAAGTTGTACCTTTTAGGACTCTTTGATTGCAAGCAACAGAAACTGACTTTAATTTGAGCAAAAAGGTATTTTATGGTAAGATTGTAAGATAAATCAGGGGATCAAAGTAAAAGTGATAAAACTGATTTTGGGGAAATCCTGAAGCCAGGGACTCTCAGAAGCTCTGAGTAATAGAGAATGATGAATGGTTTCCTGAGGGCACAGACATAAGAAGAGTAAATTCTAACTTTTTTTTCCTTTCTGTCACTCCGATGAGCAGAATCCGTGGAAAGTTGTCTTAACAGGCCTTCCTCAGGCCTTCCTCAAGTCTGATATCAGCTTTTTGCGGAGAGTGGGTATCCATATAAGAGGTTCTGGCAAATTGTGTCCCTTGGAAGGGGAAGAGTTCATGGGGTAAAAATCAAGGTACTGTTACCCGACCCAGAGGAATGGACGTGAGGGGCAAGACAACCAGTGTAACTTCTCTTTGGGCAGAGAGTTGTGGGGAGGGAAAGGGGCAGGAAGAGAAGGGGGAAAAGAGAGAAATAGAGGGAAAGAGAAAAAGAGAGCCAGACAGAGACAGACAGTGAGCTTATCCAAGAACCTGGAATTGTTTTTTGCATTGATTTCCTAAACTCCAATACTTCGGCCAACTGATGCAAAGAACTGACTCATTTTAAAAGACCCTGATGCTGGGAGAGATTGGGGGCAGGAGGAGAAGGGGGTGACAGAAGATGAGATGGTTGGATGGCACCACCCACTCAGTGGACATGAATTTGTGCAAACTCTGGAAGATAGTGAAGGACAGGGAAGCCTGGCCGGCTGCAGTCCATGGGGCCACAAAGAGCTGGACGCGACTTAGCGGCTGAACAAGAACAGTTTGAAAAGAAAATGCAATCTGTTGCTTACATACAGGAAGAGGGAGGCAGAGCACTTGCCCCTTGTTCTGATTTGCCATATGAGCCCCCCAGAATCAGGAAACTGGATTGCCATGGGTGGCCTCCCACGTTTTTCCAGGTGGAAATTTGAGGCGCAAGTGACTTGCCCAAGCACAGAGCTGGCACTTGAAGACCCTCTAGTCTAAGACATGGCATCTGCTTCTGAAATTCAGAATTCTTAGTTTTCTCCACTAATAAAATGAAATTAATGATGCATTTCCCATCTGCTGAGCAGATAATCTGAGGATGAATGTGATGTAGCCCTGATGTTTTAAAACGTAGACCTGCCATGGAACTCTCACCTCTACTAGAGTGAATATGTTATCGTGTTTTCGTCTGCCCTCAAGTTAAAGCAGGTTGGTGTCCTGCTCAAATCCCTACAGCTTTCTCTTTGACTGAGAATCTACATGTCCCGGTCTCTCTGTCTTCACATCTGGACCTTAGTTCCTGCAGGAGGAGGCACCCTGGGCTCTGTGTTTCTCACTGTTGCGGCAGATGTGGGGGAGAGCTGTTCACTCCTCGCCGAACTCACTGTTCCAGCACCAGGCCTGGCACACACTGCGTACCCAGCGAATAGCCGTCTGTGACTCCTGACTGGGGCTGTCCATTCAGCACATCAAGCCCTTCCTTAGATGCTGGGATTGCAAAACTGAAAGAGAGAAAGCCATAGCTGCACGGAGGCAACACCCCTGTCCCCAGCGCCTGATGCTCCGAGGAGCTGAGTGTCAGCAGAGAGGCGAGAACAGGAGCCGCTGTGACAGGCTGCGCGGAGCAGAGTCTCGGAGGAGAAGCAAAGCGGGAAATGTAGGAAGGGTGTCCACTGTCAGAAGGGCTGAGAAAGGGTCAGAAACTCTGCACAGGATCTGAGCAGGCACAGCTAGAGGTGTGTTTCTCGTGGAGGCCTGTGACGGCAGCGGAAAGTTGGGATGCCCTCTGGTTAAGAGTGAGTGAAGAGTGCATGCTTGGCCCTGTCTCCCTCCCCGAGGTGGGAATTTAATGGGTCCATACATTAGAAGGAAGTGAGGAGACAGAATTAACTCCAGTTTATTGCTTGACAGGGGCCTCCCTGGTGGCTCAGACGGTAAAGAGTCTGCTTGCAGCGTGGGAGGCCTGGATTTGATCCCTGGGTTGGAAGGAATCCCCCTGGGGAAGGGAACAGCCACCCACTCCAGTATTCCGGCCTGGAGAATTCCATGGACTGTAGAGTCCATGGGGTGGCAACTTTCACTAGGGCGAGGACATTGCGTCATTGCCTGAATAGAAGACATAGCACCAGAGCTAGTCATAATAGATGGAGTTCGTTTCGGAACAGAACAGCCTTTCTTGGGAAGGAGTAGGTAGAGGCTTCCCCTAGCACAGTGCCGCCCCCCAGCCTCGGCTCTCAGCTCCGTCCCCTCCTGCCCCGCCCCCTGGCCTTACTGTCTGCGCCCTTTGTGGCCCTCTGTGGCCTGGTGCTCGGGCACTGGGGACTGCTGGCATGCACGGGTGGTGGCCTGTGCTCACGGAGGAGGCGCTTTTCCTGAGATGCCCTTCCTTTTCTCCCGGTGCAGTTTTGGTGCAGTTAAATCGGTGGGAAGGGGGTCCGTCTTCTTAGAGTAGGACATGGTCTTATGCATTTTTTAAAGGTTTCTTGAGCCGAGGTAGAAACATTCCTGAGGGCATGGTCGGCGCAGCCACTCTACCAGCTCCTTTTTCACAAGTGAGGCCATTCCACACATCTTTAAGATAATGTGTTGCCCTATCTGACCAAGTAGCTGGGTGGAAGGAGACTGTGAGACAACGACCAGTGAGTGGCCTGTTTTCTTGGTTTGCTCTCCCAGTAACTGAAGGCTTGGGCCATGTCCCTTCACCAAAACCGGTGGCAGGTCGGCCCACCCGTCCTTCCCAGGCTCCCACCTCACCCTCTCCCCAGGCTTGCATTCTCCCGCCCCAGGTCAGACCCCCTATATTTCACAATCCCCTTTTTTTCCTAAAGAAATATGTATTTTTGTATTATTTTTCTGAAAGCGATCAACTGGTTTTTGAACATTGGTCTACCTTTGGGTGCCCTGGGTCTGCACTGCGTGTAGGTTCCCCTGGCGGCCGCGAGGCAGGGCTGTTCTCCGGTTGTGGTGAGCAGGCTTCTCTTTGTGGCGACCCCTCTCGCTGTGGAACGCCGTCTCTGGAGCATGTGCGCTTCAGGAGTTGCAGCTCATGGGCTCAGTAGCTGTGGTACGTGAGCTCAGTTGCCACGCAGCACGTGGAATCTTCCTGGCCCAGGGATCAAACCCGTGGCCCTTGCGTCGGCAGGCAGATTCTCAACCCCTGGACCACCGGAGAAGTCCTGGCTTAATGTACAGACAGTGAATTCACCCTTTGAAAGTGTACGGCTCAATGAGTTTTGATGCACGTCACATCTGTGAGGGCCTTCCCAGGTGGCGCTAGTGGTAAAAAGCTACCTGCCAGTGCAGGAGGCTCAGGAGACTTGGGTTTGATTCCGGGGTTGGGAAGACCCCTTGGGGTATGAAATGCAACCCACTCGAGTATTCTTGCCTGGAAAATTTCATAGACAGAGGAGTCTGGCAGGCTGTAGTCCATGGGGTCACAAAGAGTCAGACATGACTGAGCAACTGAGTGCGTATGTATGTATACACACACACCCACACACACACCCACACACACACACACCCACACACACACACCCACACCCACCCACACACACCCACAGACAGTCCTCCACACACATACCCACCCACCCATACTCACCCACACACACACACTCTCACACCCACCCATCCACATCCACACCCACACCCACACACACCCACCAACCCACACCCACAGACACCCACCCACAGACACCCACACACAGCCCCCCCCACACACACCCACACACACTCACCCACACCCACACACACTCACCCACACCCACACCCACACACACCCACACACACCCACACCTATGAAGCCACCACCCCAAACAGGATGTGGAAGGTTTTGTTGCCCTCAAAGGGTTCCCGTGTGTCTCTCAACAGATAGTTCCTTCACCCCACAACATTATGAAAATTATGACATTTTCTATAATTTCACACAAAGTCAAATAGTGTGCAGTGTTTTCAGGCTTCTTTTGCTTCACAAAGCGTGTTTGACCGTCACTCACCTTGATGTGTACCAGTGGTTGCTTTTGCTTACCGGGTCTTATTTTGTTGTATGGATGTATATTGTTTATCCATTCACTTGTTGATGGATAGTTGGGTTCTTTACAGAATTTTGGCCTTTATGAATAAAGCTCCTACAATTTTTTTTTATGGGCCATTGATTTTCATTTCTCTCGCGTGAATTCCCAGGAGTGAGACTGCTGAGTCGTGCGTTAAGGGTGTTTGTAGGAAGCTGCCAATCTCTTCTCATGAGCAGCTGTTCCAAGTGTGCTGAGCCCGTGTGTCCCCGCCATCCGGTTGGGATGAGTGAGAATTCCAGTTGCTTCACATGACTGCCAACACTTGCCTTTGTCAGCATCTTTAATCTTTGTCCTTTCAGTAGCTGTGTAATGATGTCTCGTTGTGGCCTTAGTGGGTATTCCCCTATTAACTAATGATGTTGAACAGCTACTGAGCCAATTTGTCATCTGTAGCTTTCTTTGGGGAAAAGTTTGTTCCAATCTTTGGCCTATTTTTTTAAAAAAATAGGTTGTTTGTATTCTTATTATTGATACAATCTATTGTTTTCACATAGGTTTAGGCTTCAGAAACCCTGGTAGAAGTCTGAGGAGCTTACAAATCAAGGGACATTTTTGAGTTTCTTGAGGGTTGTTGGTGAGCTAACGTTTACTGGGCATTTATCCAGTGCCAGTCATGGAGGAGGGTGGGCTCACATCGGGTCACCTCATTCCAGACTCCATAGCAGTCCCGTAAAATAACTGTTATTAGCCCTGAGGTCGCACAGCTAGAACATGGCCGAGAAAGACCTTAAATTTAAGTCTACTGACTCAGTCGTTCCACTTCACCAGGTGTGACTCCAGGCTTTTCCCACAGTCTTCCGCTAGCTTGCCAGCCCTGTGTGCTTGCACTGCTCTAGATGCTGTAAACGCAGCCCTCGGGTGAAATGACGGTCACCACTGACATGCAAATCAGGACGTTGAGTTGAGGGCAAAAGAGCTCCAGGTTTTCAGTCCTGAAAAAGTCCTTTCACATCTGCATCTCCACTGCTAGCCATGTATGGCAGAAATGAAGCCAATATTGTAAAGCAGTTATCCATCAATTAAAAATAAATAAAATTTTAAAAATAGTAAAACAAAGAAAAAGAGTCCTGTCCACTTCATAAGGTGGAAGAATGAGTGTTCTCCAGAGATGTGGAAAGTTTGGGATATCCTCTACCTGTCAGGGCCCAAGGATGCTTGTCTCTGTCAGCTGTGGACACCCAGGGGGCCAGGGTAGGGCTGACCCCTGGGATATCAGAGCTTATTGCAAGCCCCAGTTTTGTTTCTTGGGCAAACCCTGCGAAGGCTCCAGTTTGGATTCTCTTATCAGTAAAGATGATGGAGAAGCCCCCTTACCACACAGCTGAGTGTTGTGAGGATTGAATCAACCAGAACAGACCAACCTGTTCCATTCCAGGAAACCCTGGGTTCCAACTGAACTGGGATGGATAGTCACCCCGATTACACACACCTTGTAGAGTGTGCGGGTCCTGACAGGCTCTTGGAGATAGCACTGTTGAAAGGGCTTTGGGGCATCCTCTCCGTGGGTATGAAAATGACTCATGGCATTTTGGAAGTAAGGAGGCCTGTGAAGGATTCCAGGTCTCCACATGGGCTGACACAATAGTTCAAAGCGAGGCTGTGGGTTTGAATTGGATGAACAGCATCACCTTTCTGAGTAAGTGGCTGTAGAACTTTTCAGGGCAGCTCCCCAAGGCCTCCAACCAGGAAGTCAGTGTGCTTTGGAAAGTGAGTCCAGAGGTCTTCCTGGCTGGAGGACCGAAGGCTCTTTTGAGGTTTGCCTTCTCCAGCAGGAAAAAAAATCACCCCAGCAAATGATTTCTAAAAAAACTACATGGTTGCAAGGGCTTGTGTCGCAAAGCATCAGACATGGTGTTTCCCCAAAGGGCCTCAGTAGGAAGGGGTTGCCCTGCTTCGGAAGACCTGGGACTCGGGTGGTGTGCCCCGGGCCTTGCCTCCACCCTTCTAACTGAGCTCTCAAACACTCACGTTTTCTTTGCGCCTCGGGGTCCCCAGCCCTGAGGTGGGGATAAGAGTTTTACTTTTCTAAGAACTGTCTGAACTAGAAACTCCAATTTGATAGTACTGGGGCAAAACCTTTTGTAAACTCTTACACAAGTCTGAGTGTGAGTGTGTATGTGTGTGTCTCTGGTTTTGTGGGATAAAGGAGTTTCCCCTGTGATTTTCTGGGACCCTATCTATTTAAAGAACTGAGCAAAAAGGTAAATCCGTTAGAGTCATAGGTGCTGGGAGTCGGGGTCCCGGGGAGTTTGTGGTCTTCCTCGAGGGGCGCCTCGGGGGGCACCAGGTGCTCAAGTGATGGGGGTCCTTGGGGCTGGGTTCCGGCTGCAGTGTTCCTCTGGGACATCTTGGACTGACCCAGACAGCTTGTCTCCAGACCACTCTGTTTATTCTCTGGATGACGGTAGAGCTGACCTGTGGCCAAGACGCTTCCTGCGGCTGCCTGTCCCCCCCGCCCTTCACTTGATTCTTGCTCATCCTGCAAAGTTCAGTTCAAGGAAGTGCTCTGTTATTACTACCTGCCCTGTTGACCCTATCGGTCAGGTCCCTGCTGATAGGGTACGGACATTCCTTTAGGAAAATTAAAAAAAATTTATGGAAGTATAGTTGATTTACAATGTCGTGTTAATTCATTATGTACAGCAGAGTGACTCAGTTATACCTGCTGTGCTTAGTCGCTCAGTTGTATCCAACTCTTTGTGACCCCATGGACTGTAGCCTGCCTGGTTCCTCTGTCCATGGGATTCTTTAGGCAAGAATACGGGAGTGGGTTGCCATTCCCTTCTCCAGGAGATCTTCCCAACCCAGGGATTGAACCCAAGTCTTCTGCATTGCAGGTGGATTCTGTACTGTCTGAGCTACCAGGTAAGCCCCAGTTATACATATATATATGTATTTTTTTTATTTTTCATAGTCTTCATATTTTTATTATGGCTCATCACAGGATATAAACCGTGGTTGCTATACTGTATAGCATAGGGATATAGTTCCCTGTGCTATACAGTAGGACCTTGTTCTGTATCCATTTTATATATTACAGTTTGCATCAGCCAATCCCACACTCCCAGTGCTTTCTCCCCCCCGGCCCTGTCTCCTGGCAGTCACAGTCCGCTCTCTGTGTCTGCTTTGTAGGTAGTTTCACTTGAGTTGTGTACTCTTTGTGACCCCATGGACTGTAGCCTGCCTGGTTCCTCTGTCCATGGGATTCTTTAGGCAAGAATATGGGAGTGGGTTGCCATTACCTTCTCCAGGAGATCTTCCCAACCCAGGGATTGAATCCAAGTCTTCTGCAATGCAGGTGGATTCTGTACTGTCTGAGCTACCAGGTAAGCCCCAGTTATACATATATATATATATTTTATTTTTCATAGTCTTCATATTTTTATTATGGCTCATCACAGGATATAAACCGTGGTTGGTATACTGTATAGCATAGGGATATAGTTCCCTGTGCTATACAGTAGGACCTTGTTGTGTGTCCATTTTATATATTACAGTTTGCATCAGCCAATCCCACACTCCCAGTGCTTTCTCCCCACCGGCCTTGTCTCCTGGCAGTCACAGTCCGCTCTCTGTGTCTGCTTTGTAGGTAGTTTCACTTGAGTTGTATTTTACATTCCACATTTAAGTGATAAGATACGGTTTTTGTCTCTCTCTGACTCGCTTCACTTAGGATGGTGATCTCTAGTTGTGTGCGTGTAGCTGCAAGTGGCGTTACTTCATTCTTTTTGCTGGCTGAGTATTATTCTGTCGTGTATGCTTCCCGCATCTTCTTTATCCGCTCATCTGTCAGGTATTTAGCTTGCTTCCATGTCTTGGCTGTTTGGAATAGTGCTGTGAACATAGGAGGGCATATATCTTTTCAAATTACAGTTTTGTCAGGATATATGCCCCAGAGTAGGATTGCTGGATTACATGGCAACTCTATTTTTAGTTTTTTGAGGAATTGCCATACTATTGGGTTAGCCAACAAGTTCACTCAGGTTTTCCCATAACATCTCATGACGATCCTGAATGAGTATTTTTTGCCAATCCAGTATTTTGGATGTGCCAGTCCATAGTGGCTATGCTAGTCTATGTTCCCACCAGTGTGTAGGATGGGTCTCTTTACTCCTCAATCCTCTCCAGCTTTCATTATTTGTAGACTTTAAATGATAGCCATTCNGCAACCCACTCCAGTATTCTTGCCTGGAGAATCCCAGGGATGGGGGAGCCTGGTGGGCTGCCGTCTATGGGGTCACACAGAGTCGGACACGACTGAAGTGACTTAGCAGCAGCAGCAGCAGTCCATAGTGGCTATGCCAGTCTATGTTCCCACCAGTGTGTAGGATGGGTCTCTTTACTCCTCAGCCCTCTCCAGCTTTCATTATTTGTAGACTTTAAATGATAGCCATTCTGACTGGCATGAGGTGGGACCTCACTGTAGTTTTGATTTGTATTTCTAATAATTAGCAATGTTGATCGTACATTCTTAGTTATATCATTAGCTATTTAATGTAAGCTATGAAGACAGATGAGGCCTGTTTTTTCATAGCTGTTTCTCCAACCCTAACGTAGTACATTCCATAGTACACTTTCTGCATGATGTCAGCTTTGCCTTGGGAGCAGGCACTCAGTAATGGCTAGTTGTGGTGGCTGGCAAGATGGAGCTGGTGTGGTCCTTGTCCTGGGCTGACAGCTTTTCTCCAGAAGCCTTCTCATTGTCCCTACCAGACACTCAGTCCTCAACACAGCACCCTCGCCCTTATTTTCTAGACCTGCATTATCCTATATGGCCGTCATTAGACTACATGTGGCTATTTCCATGTGAATGTAACTAGAATAAAAAATTCAGTTCTTTATCTGTTTCAGTTCAGTTCAGTTCAGTTCAGTTGCTCAGTCGTGTCCGACTCTTTGCAACCCCATGAATCGCAGCATGCCAGGCCTCCCTGTCCATCACCAACTCCCGGAGTTCACTCAGACTCACGTCCATCGAGTCAGTGATGCCATCCAGCCATCTCATCCTCTGTCGTCCCTTTCTCCTCCTGCCCCCAATCCCTCCCAGCATCTGTTTAGCACACTTCAAATGCTCAAAAGCACTGAGTCTAATGGCTACAATGTTGGGCAGTGAAGACAGAGGACATTTCTGACCTTGCAGGAAGTTCTACTGAATAGCAGTGTGGTAGAAGATGACCGTACCTCTTCTGGCCCAGCCTGTTTGACTGAACTCCCTCTGAAATGCTCCGAAAGCACTCTTTCAACAGGGATGCAGATTGTACAAACAACTTCCTGGGGTTTGCTTTAGGTTCTTGGTGAATTGCTTGCAAATTGTTTCTGAGCTCCTTATATTGTTGTGTATAGAGGCTGCTCAGAGCCAGATCTCATTCGAAACCTTTGACTCATGGTTTACAATTTTTACTCAGGTGTTCCAGTAAATCTTGGTATTTGTCCCCGGCCATTATAGAAAACAGTCTCTGGTACAGTGGCTCCAAGAGATGGGTTTTCTATTACCCAAGTTTAGAGCCATTATTAGTGGGCAGTTGAACCACACTAACACTTCCTTTTTGCCATTTACTGATGACTGTTCTCACACTATGGGGTTATTGCAGTGGTACTTGTCAGAATACACAGGCAGAGAAATTCCTCCACACACATACCCACCCACCCATACTCACCCACACACACACACTCTCACACCCACCCATCCACATCCACACCCACACCCACACACACCCACCAACCCACACCCACAGACACCCACCCACAGACACCCACACACAGCCCCCCCCACACACACCCACACACACTCACCCACACCCACACACACTCACCCACACCCACACCCACACACACCCACACACACCCACACCTATGAAGCCACCACCCCAAACAGGATGTGGAAGGTTTTGTTGCCCTCAAAGGGTTCCCGTGTGTCTCTCAACAGATAGTTCCTTCACCCCACAACATTATGAAAATTATGACATTTTCTATAATTTCACACAAAGTCAAATAGTGTGCAGTGTTTTCAGGCTTCTTTTGCTTCACAAAGCGTGTTTGACCGTCACTCACCTTGATGTGTACCAGTGGTTGCTTTTGCTTACCGGGTCTTATTTTGTTGTATGGATGTATATTGTTTATCCATTCACTTGTTGATGGATAGTTGGGTTCTTTACAGAATTTTGGCCTTTATGAATAAAGCTCCTACAATTTTTTTTTATGGGCCATTGATTTTCATTTCTCTCGCGTGAATTCCCAGGAGTGAGACTGCTGAGTCGTGCGTTAAGGGTGTTTGTAGGAAGCTGCCAATCTCTTCTCATGAGCAGCTGTTCCAAGTGTGCTGAGCCCGTGTGTCCCCGCCATCCGGTTGGGATGAGTGAGAATTCCAGTTGCTTCACATGACTGCCAACACTTGCCTTTGTCAGCATCTTTAATCTTTGTCCTTTCAGTAGCTGTGTAATGATGTCTCGTTGTGGCCTTAGTGGGTATTCCCCTATTAACTAATGATGTTGAACAGCTACTGAGCCAATTTGTCATCTGTAGCTTTCTTTGGGGAAAAGTTTGTTCCAATCTTTGGCCTATTTTTTTAAAAAAATAGGTTGTTTGTATTCTTATTATTGATACAATCTATTGTTTTCACATAGGTTTAGGCTTCAGAAACCCTGGTAGAAGTCTGAGGAGCTTACAAATCAAGGGACATTTTTGAGTTTCTTGAGGGTTGTTGGTGAGCTAACGTTTACTGGGCATTTATCCAGTGCCAGTCATGGAGGAGGGTGGGCTCACATCGGGTCACCTCATTCCAGACTCCATAGCAGTCCCGTAAAATAACTGTTATTAGCCCTGAGGTCGCACAGCTAGAACATGGCCGAGAAAGACCTTAAATTTAAGTCTACTGACTCAGTCGTTCCACTTCACCAGGTGTGACTCCAGGCTTTTCCCACAGTCTTCCGCTAGCTTGCCAGCCCTGTGTGCTTGCACTGCTCTAGATGCTGTAAACGCAGCCCTCGGGTGAAATGACGGTCACCACTGACATGCAAATCAGGACGTTGAGTTGAGGGCAAAAGAGCTCCAGGTTTTCAGTCCTGAAAAAGTCCTTTCACATCTGCATCTCCACTGCTAGCCATGTATGGCAGAAATGAAGCCAATATTGTAAAGCAGTTATCCATCAATTAAAAATAAATAAAATTTTAAAAATAGTAAAACAAAGAAAAAGAGTCCTGTCCACTTCATAAGGTGGAAGAATGAGTGTTCTCCAGAGATGTGGAAAGTTTGGGATATCCTCTACCTGTCAGGGCCCAAGGATGCTTGTCTCTGTCAGCTGTGGACACCCAGGGGGCCAGGGTAGGGCTGACCCCTGGGATATCAGAGCTTATTGCAAGCCCCAGTTTTGTTTCTTGGGCAAACCCTGCGAAGGCTCCAGTTTGGATTCTCTTATCAGTAAAGATGATGGAGAAGCCCCCTTACCACACAGCTGAGTGTTGTGAGGATTGAATCAACCAGAACAGACCAACCTGTTCCATTCCAGGAAACCCTGGGTTCCAACTGAACTGGGATGGATAGTCACCCCGATTACACACACCTTGTAGAGTGTGCGGGTCCTGACAGGCTCTTGGAGATAGCACTGTTGAAAGGGCTTTGGGGCATCCTCTCCGTGGGTATGAAAATGACTCATGGCATTTTGGAAGTAAGGAGGCCTGTGAAGGATTCCAGGTCTCCACATGGGCTGACACAATAGTTCAAAGCGAGGCTGTGGGTTTGAATTGGATGAACAGCATCACCTTTCTGAGTAAGTGGCTGTAGAACTTTTCAGGGCAGCTCCCCAAGGCCTCCAACCAGGAAGTCAATGTGCTTTGGAAAGTGAGTCCAGAGGTCTTCCTGGCTGGAGGACCGAAGGCTCTTTTGCGGTTTGCCTTCTCCAGCAGGAAAAAAAATCACCCCAACAAATGATTTCTAAAAAAACTACATGGTTGCAAGGGCTTGTGTCGCAAAGCATCAGACATGGTGTTTCCCCAAAGGGCCTCAGTAGGAAGGGGTTGCCCTGCTTCGGAAGACCTGGGACTCGGGTGGTGTGCCCTGGGCCTTGCCTCCACCCTTCTAACTGAGCTCTCAAACACTCACGTTTTCTTTGCGCCTCGGGGTCCCCAGCCCTGAGGTGGGGATAAGAGTTTTACTTTTCTAAGAACTGTCTGAAGTAGAAACTCCAATTTGATAGTACTGGGGCAAAACCTTTTGTAAACTCTTACACAAGTCTGAGTGTGAGTGTGTATGTGTGTGTCTCTGGTTTTGTGGGATAAACGAGTTTCCCCTGTGATTTTCTGGGACCCTATCTATTTAAAGAACTGAGCAAAAAGGTAAATCCGTTAGAGTCATAGGTGCTGGGAGTCGGGGTCCCGGGGAGTTTGTGGTCTTCCTCGAGGGGCGCCTCGGGGGGCACCAGGTGCTCAAGTGATGGGGGTCCTTGGGGCTGGGTTCCGGCTGCAGTGTTCCTCTGGGACATCTTGGACTGACCCAGACAGCTTGTCTCCAGACCACTCTGTTTATTCTCTGGATGAAGGTGGAGCTGACCTGTGGCCAAGACGCTTCCTGCGGCTGCCTGTCGCCCCCCGCCCTTCACTTGATTCTTGCTCATCCTGCAAAGTTCAGTTCAAGGAAGTGCTCTGTTATTACTACCTGCCCTGTTGACCATATCGGTCAGGTCCCTGCTGATAGGGTATGGACATTCCTTTAGGAAAATTAAAAAAAAATTTATGGAAGTATAGTTGATTTACAATGTCGTGTTAATTCATTATGTACATGTATACCTGCTGTGCTTAGTTGCTCAGTTGTATCCAACTCTTTGTGACCCCATGGACTGTAGCCTGCCTGGTTCCTCTGTCCATGGGATTCTTTAGGCAAGAATATGGGAGTGGGTTGCCATTACCTTCTCCAGGAGATCTTCCCAACCCAGGGATTGAATCCAAGTCTTCTGCAATGCAGGTGGATTCTGTACTGTCTGAGCTACCAGGTAAGCCCCAGTTATACATATATATATATATTTTATTTTTCATAGTCTTCATATTTTTATTATGGCTCATCACAGGATATAAACCGTGGTTGGTATACTGTATAGCATAGGGATATAGTTCCCTGTGCTATACAGTAGGACCTTGTTGTGTGTCCATTTTATATATTACAGTTTGCATCAGCCAATCCCACACTCCCAGTGCTTTCTCCCCACCGGCCTTGTCTCCTGGCAGTCACAGTCCGCTCTCTGTGTCTGCTTTGTAGGTAGTTTCACTTGAGTTGTATTTTACATTCCACATTTAAGTGATAAGATACGGTTTTTGTCTCTCTCTGACTCGCTTCACTTAGGATGGTGATCTCTAGTTGTGTGCGTGTAGCTGCAAGTGGCGTTACTTCATTCTTTCTGCTGGCTGAGTATTATTCTGTCGTGTATGCTTCCCGCATCTTCTTTATCCGCTCATCTGTCAGGTATTTAGCTTGCTTCCATGTCTTGGCTGTTTGGAATAGTGCTGTGAACATAGGAGGGCATATATCTTTTCAAATTACAGTTTTGTCAGGATATATGCCCCAGAGTAGGATTGCTGGATTACATGGCAACTCTATTTTTAGTTTTTTGAGGAATTGCCATACTATTGGGTTAGCCAACAAGTTCACTCAGGTTTTCCCATAACATCTCATGACGATCCTGAATGAGTATTTTTTGCCAATCCAGTATTTTGGATGTGCCAGTCCATAGTGGCTATGCTAGTCTATGTTCCCACCAGTGTGTAGGATGGGTCTCTTTACTCCTCAATCCTCTCCAGCTTTCATTATTTGTAGACTTTAAATGATAGCCATTCTGACTGGTATGAGGTGGGACCTCACTGTAGTTTTGATTTGTATTTCTAATAATTAGCAATGTTGATCATACATTCTTAGTTATATCATTAGCTATTTAATGTAAGCTATGAAGACAGATGAGGCCTGTTTTTTTCATAGCTGTTTCTCCAACCCTAACGTAGTACATTCCATAGTACACTTTCTGCATGATGTCAGCTTTGCCTTGGGAGCAGGCACTCAGTAATGGCTAGTTGTGGTGGCTGGCAAGATGGAGCTGGTGTGGTCCTTGTCCTGGGCTGACAGCTTTTCTCCAGAAGCCTTCTCATTGTCCCTACCAGACACTCAGTCCTCAACACAGCACTCTCACCCTTATTTTCTAGACCTGCATTATCCTATATGGCCGTCATTAGACTACATGTGGCTATTTCCATGTGAATGTAACTAGAATAAAAAATTCAGTTCTTTATCTGTTTCAGTTCAGTTCAGTTCAGTTCAGTTGCTCAGTCGTGTCCGACTCTTTGCAACCCCATGAATCGCAGCATGCCAGGCCTCCCTGTCCATCACCAACTCCCGGAGTTCACTCAGACTCACGTCCATCGAGTCAGTGATGCCATCCAGCCATCTCATCCTCTGTCGTCCCTTTCTCCTCCTGCCCCCAATCCCTCCCAGCATCTGTTTAGCACACTTCAAATGCTCAAAAGCACTGAGTCTAATGGCTACAATGTTGGGCAGTGAAGACAGAGGACATTTCTGACCTTGCAGGAAGTTCTACTGAATAGCAGTGTGGTAGAAGATGACCGTACCTCTTCTGGCCCAGCCTGTTTGACTGAACTCCCTCTGAAATGCTCCGAAAGCACTCTTTCAACAGGGATGCAGATTGTACATACAACTTCCTGGGGTTTGCTTTAGGTTCTTGGTGAATTGCTTGCAAATTGTTTCTGAGCTCCTTATATTGTTGTGTATAGAGGCTGCTCAGAGCCAGATCTCATTCGAAACCTTTGACTCATGGTTTACAATTTTTACTCAGGTGTTCCAGTAAATCTTGGTATTTGTCCCCGGCCATTATAGAAAACAGTCTCTGGTACAGTGGCTCCAAGAGATGGGTTTTCTATTACCCAAGTTTAGAGCCATTATTAGTGGGCAGTTGAACCACACTAACACTTCCTTTTTGCCATTTACTGATGACTGTTCTCACACTATGGGGTTATTGCAGTGGTACTTGTCAGAATACACAGGCAGAGAAATCCAGTGTCATTACAGAGCTCCTATGTTTGCAACAACCATTCAGGGAATAATCTCCAAATTATGTAATGGATTAAGAGTGCTAATCTTTGCTTGCCTTGTGGCTTAGCTGGTGAAGAACCTGCCTGCAATGCGGGAGACCTGGGTTCGATCCCTGGGTTGAGAAGATCCTCTGGAGAAGGGAAAGGCTACCCACTCTAGTATTCTGGCCTGGAGAATTCCATGAACTGTTTAGCTCATGGGGTCGAAACAGCTGGACATAACTGAGTGACTTTCACTTCACAAGAGTGCAAAGTTCCAAAGTTACACCCTTACAGTGTCCTGTTCTTCTGTCTCACCCAGCAAAATTCTAAGTACATTTTCATTACCAGTGGTTTTAAGGACGGGCAGGTAAGGAAAAGAGGACATGAAGTTTGAAAACCGGATGAAGGCTACCTTTTAGCTGCTTTTGTATTGCTGTTTCTTTTTTCATTCTTGAGTGAGAAAAAGAGGTCTTTTTGAGGTTGGAGGAAGGACTGGGGAATTGTTCCTAAAGACTCAAACACGGGGCTGTTGTGCCTTTGTCTGGCACATCCCAGGAATATCAGCAGGAAGTGAGCTGGGAAGCGGCCTCAGAGAGGACTTGGTGCTTCTGCTCCTTGTGAGCTAGGATGACAATTTGAATGAGCCCTGGAAGTGATTTAGAGCTCTTCCTATTTATACATGCAGTTCGCTGGGAGGCCCCTGGGCTCCTCAGGCAGAAGGTGGCAGAGCCTAGAAGCAGGGTGAGGGTGTGAGCGCTCCCCTCTGTCCAAGGGCCAGTGTGGGAGGGCATAGCTAAGAACAGAAATGCAGGGAGAAAAAGGCACAGGTCTGTCAGTGATAGCAGCACCTTTTTGGTATTTTTAGGTATTATTTAAGCAAGTGCTAAAATCACAGAGGTATAGGAGGATTGATACATTTGCCAAAAGTTGGGAGTTGTAGCCAAGGCAACGACAATTGCTTGTTAGCTGTTACCTTTTCGTCCTGTTTGCACTGAGGATGGGAGACCAGCTCAATCCGGAGGCCTGAGCATTGAGAGGCTCACATCTTACCCCAGGATGCTGAGGGTGCAAAGATGGGATCATGGTGGCAGTGATGTCAACAGCTTCAAACCCCTTGGAACAAGGTGCACAAACGAGGGAAAATCAAGTCACGACTGGATTTTCAGTGCCTGGAGCCTCCTTGCCGTAACCACGGAGACTTCTCATGCACACCACTCTCAGGTGTGTAAGTTACCTGTGCATTGCTCTAACAAAGGCCCTCTGCTCGGAGTCACAGCCTAGATACTGGGCTGGCACCTGTCCGTTTTTTCTCCTATTTTGGTTTTCAGACAATTTTGGGGTTCCAAGAAACCCCCTCATTCGTGGCATGGGCCTTGAATTCTGCAGGGTGTGGTCTCTGGATCCGTGTCAGCATGTCAGATGTCACCTTGCTGGTGTGGATCCCTCTGGTGAGGAGGGTAGAGGGAAAGAGAAAAGGAGCTTCCAGAGGGAAACCGATCCTGAGGACCCAGCATCTCACAGCTGCTGTGATGTTTGAAAATATGTAAGAGGTTCTTATTTTGATGCATCAGTTTTCCTGTGGCTTGGAGTGGAGATCTGCATCTCTAAGGCATCGAATGTGGAGGCAACAGTGTACTAACCACACGGCTGCCTCTGTTGTTTAGCTGCGTTTTTCCCTTTTCGTTTTCTCTGCAGTTGTGTAAGAAACACTGCACATTATCAAAACGGCTAACCTTCTGGGCCAGACTAAGTGTCTCTTCAGTGCCAAGTAGGTAAAACAGAGTCGAACAGAAATGATGTTTCAGCTGAGGGTCATGGCGCTCTCTAAAAGACAGCCTGGCTTTCTGCTGATGATTCATCAGAAAAATGAGCCTGGTAATTGAATTGGGGATTTAAAAGGATCATAAGGAAAACAGCCACATTGGACTGTTCGCGCTGTCATAAGAAATTCTGTTAATGCCGGTGTGCGAGGCACCCCTTCACGGCAGTGGGCTCTCCAGCTGATGCAGGCCGCTTAGTTTTGGCCCTGGTCAGTTACAAGAGACTGTTCCTCACCGCTGCGGAGTCAGGGCAAGCTGGGAAGACCTCGAGCTGAAAGAGGGTCTCCGTAGATGCCTGCGATGCCTTCTCCATGTTGATCAGACTTGGGAGGAAATCTGGGTGCTGCAGTGGAAAATGACAACCAGAGAAGCTAACTTGGAGGAATTTTATGAGCAAAGCATTCTCCTTTTTAGCACAGTGAGGATGAAAACTGGGAGAAGATAGGTAGCCACTTTCTCTTAAAAGGGAATAGGTTTGCTGCTAACTGTATGGATAAGTTGGTTTGTATAGGTAAACCAAATAACCATCTTTTGGAAAGTTAAAGGTATAATCTTGGACTTTTCCTGGTGGTCCAGTGGTTAAGAATCTGCCAGTGCTGGGGACATGGATTCGATCCCTGGTCGGGGAAGATTCCACACGCCACTGGACAGCTGAGCTCACGCAGCAACTGCGGAAGCCCTAGAGCCCGTTCGCCACAGCAGGAGAAGCCGCCGCAGTGAGAAGCTCAGGCACCACGGTCCCCGTTCGCCACAGCTGGAGAAGTCCGAGCCCAGCAGCGAGGACCCAGCGTGGCCATCAGTCAGTCAATCAAATAACAATAAAAATAAAGGTCTAACCTCCTCTTCAGGAATGACTCTCAAGCAGGGGCCATTCTGTCTTCCCTTTGGCCCTGGAATGTCCAGCAATACCTGCAGATGTTTGTGGCTCTCAGTCAGGGATGGGATGCTCCTGGCATCTTGTGGGTAAAAACCATGGAACCTGCTGCATTTCCTATGACGTCCAGGCCTCCCACAGCTGAAAATCATCAGACCCCAAAGGTCAACAGTGCCAAGGCTGGAAGCCCTTGGCAGAGAATGTTCTAGATTTTTGGACTGTGCCTTTGTATATACTTCATGAGGAGAATATTTTGAGGGGAAGGTTTAAACAGAGAATGTCTAAGACTTGTCCTTGTTACAGAGTTGTCAGGAACCCCCAATCTGTTAATTCATCCTTTTGCCAGATCTGATTCTAAGGAGCAAGTCTGCTGCAAAGAAGAAAGTTCTTTAAGCCAAAAATCCTAAGCACTGTCTCTGCTGTTAACAAAACTGACGCCTGTTGTGACTCCTGTTGCTTCGAAGGTGGATGACGGGAATTGTCCCCCCTAAAAACAATTTTCTTAGACTGTAGCAAAGATTCTCTGTCTCACTGACAAAATATATATGCTTCCTGTTTCCAAACCAGTGAATTCAAATCCCGTAGCTGTTATACTTGTATTAAATTTTGCTACAAGCATTTTCCTGTCTTGTACCATGTGGATTAATCCATGCTTATGACTTCAAATCAAGAAAAACATTGTATCCCAAATAGTTTACATGGTTTCTTTCTAGAAACACACCAGAAGGCTAAGAACAGTTAACCCTGTAAAATATTGGTGGCCAGCTAAATAAGTCATGCTGGAAAAAAGACAGTACTTAACCTTATTCAATGGATATGAAAAATGTTAAAAACTTACAAGCAATCCAGATTCCATTTTTAATTTTGGGAGCGACTGAACTGAACTGAAACACAAGTAAGGAAATTCTTGGTTAACAGGGAAGATTCTGCTGACTCCACTCAAAATCTTGAAAGGTTTGATGTATAACATTTGTTACATTGACTTTACTAGGCCAAAAAATTAACTGTCCGTCTGTGTGAGGTGTGGGGAAGGGACCCCACCAGTTAATACGTTCAGACCCCAGAGTGAGAGGTATGGGGTCATGCTTTATTTCCGAGGTTGGCAGACTCTTTCTTCAGAGGGCCAGATAGTAAACATCTTTGGCTAGTGAGCTATACAGTCTCTGCCTCAGTCACTCAGTCACACTGTTGTGGTGTGGGAGCCACTATAGACAACCTAGAGATAAATAAATGTGGTTGTATTCCAATAAAATTTTGTTAAAAAAAACAAAATCTGGCCTCAGACCCTAATGTGCCCACCTTTGTATAACTTACTCCAGGCAGCTTGATCATGGGCAAGTGCAGAGTTCTTGTGATTTTTAAAAAAATTTTTGCAATGACGAGGATTATTTATGGAACAACAGGACCATCTCCAAAGACTCCAGGTGGAGAATCATTACAGGATGCACTTATGTGCTGGTCTGCAGACCCACCACCAAGCTAACAGGGAGAGGGTACCCTACGTATACTGTGTATTAAGATGTGATGCAGTGTTCATGAAAGTGATATCATAGGGCCTGTTAGGTTACTATGAGAATACCAGGTAACTCTTTAATATTTTCTAGATTTCAGGTTTGGTTGGTGAAGAATTTAGATTGGAAAAAAAGAAATCAGCCATTTCAGAGAAGGATTGGTTCCCTGGAATCAGACTAGTGTTGTGTGGTGGCCTGCTGGTCAGAATGGTCATCAGATACTCTGACCTCTGACCCCGGTAGCACCTGACGAGGTGTGGCATGGTCTTATTCAGTAGATTCTGGGCCTTCCTGTTGTAGTTTTCCAGTGGGTGGCTCTGTTACTAGGCCTGATATGAGGTCAGAATGAGTGATGGTTCCTGCAAATGGAGAGAGAGAAATGATTAGGGATCATGCCAGCATGACCAGACTCTGTGACACTTGCAACCAGCCTGCCAGTCGCCCTCAGTCAAGAAAGATAAATCTGCAGGAGTTTTGTGGGCAGGTTCTCAGTTGGGATGGGAGAAGGGCCACGTGCCGCGAGGAGCTCAAGAATGAAGGTGCCTTGAGCTCATCTCACGGGACATGTGAGGCTCTAAAGACAGAGTCTCAGATTCCCTGAATGAAGTTTCTGCTGTGATCAGTTAGCCATGTTTTCTTCAGTTCTAAAAACCAACACACATTCACACACACACCCAAAGAAGCTTTTACATTTGCCTTTCATACAAACAAGGGTCATATGAAAGCGTTTACAAGTAAACCCTCTGCTGCCCTGATACAAAGAGCCTGTTATATATACAGAACTGATTTCATCATGGGACTAGGTTGAAGAAAACTCAGTGTAACACTTACATGATGTTTGGCATGGCCTACTCCTCTATTTCCAGGAAGCATTAAAAAGAATTAAAGACAGACCAAGCTTTTCAGCTGCAGTAGAGCCAGCTCTCTGTTTATCTGTAAAAGAGGCTAGTGAGCTAGTTACCTATTGCTGCATAAAAAATCACTCGCAAACTTAACAAACAATACAAACCTCTTATTGCACACAATTTCTGCAGGTCAGGAAGTTGGGCAGCTCATCCGTGTGGTGTCCCTCATGAAGTTGCAGCTCACAGATGTCAACGAGGACTGCGGGAGAAATGCAGCCGCTGAGTCCGTTTTATCTGGAAGAGGTAGAGGTTGGAGTTGAGGGTGGATTTTGACAGAAAGATAAGCAGCCCTACCCAAGGTCCCAGACTTCGGAACTTGGCTTGCCTAGAAACACTCCCATTTTATGAAATCATGTGGATGTGAAATTTTGTGATCCAAGTTATTATTGCTTTACTTGATGAGTAAGATTTAAAACGGTGTGAACCCAATCCCATAGGAAAAATTTTAGCAAGAATGACACTTTCAAGTTTGAGGGATGAGTGCAATGTAAGCTGTTTATACTGTTGGCAAATGGGACGGGGCGGGGATAGGAGGGTACCACTTTGGAAAAACATAAACACCCACCATTCTTTTGCAGGGTTATTCTAAAATATGTAAGGTCTTCAAGACACATTCGCCCCTCCCTAGGGAGCAATCATTCTTGTTTATCCCAAGTTTGGAAAAACATAAACACCCACCATTCTTTTTCAAGATTATTCTAAAATGTGTAAGGTCTTCAAGACACACTCGCCCCTCCCTGGGAAGTGGTAAGACACACTCGCCCCTCCCTGGGAAGTGGTAAGACACACTCGCCCCCCCAGGAAGCAGTCATTCTTGTTTCATGGCACTGCCACTGTAGTACTCCAACTTGCGTACCTAAACCACCTCTTTTGTCCCCAGGGTGGACATGGTCATCCTTCAGTTGAGGCACTTCTCAGGCATTGTTGTTGCCATTTATTACTATTACACCACTTACCCAGCACTTACTGGGGCCAGGCATTGACCTGAATGTTTTGCTTCTCTGTCATCTCATTTAATCATCCTCACAAAATCTTATAAGGTATCACCTCATTTGCCCGTTAAGCTAACTGAGTTTCAGAGGCTAAGACAGTTTGTGGTAGAACTGAGATTGAAATACATTGTAACCACTATAAAGCCCTCCCCTTTCTTCCGAAGTATGGGGTCCATCAGATTTAGAGCAGTAGAATGAATATCTTTGGCTTTTGGTCTCATATCTCTAGGTTAAATTAAATCATGTGTTTCTTAATTCTTACATCATGCTATGGAGGTGTTTTTCTGCTGCTTTAAAAGTTATTCTTAAACCCAAACATGGCCTCCTCACTTCTGGACACAGACATTTCCTGTCCTGTAATGCCTTTGCATGCACATAAATGCCCAGCCTTTCTCTGAACATGGGTCTCCTTTGAGATTGAATTCACAAATATCTCAAAGAATGGATCTCTGGACAGTAAGTGACCATCTTAGTTTTACAGAGGAGAATCCAGTCTCTTGTGGAGGCAGTTTAGAAGGAGTGCATCCATTGCCAACTCTATCCTACCCTCCAATATTGACTCCTTGGTAAACTGGTAAATGGGTTCAGCCGACACGGATTTTCTCATTTGCTGGGCCTACAAACCCACGTCAGTCTTCCACAGGGCCCTCTTCTTGGTCTCGCCTCATTGAATCAGTCTTCAAAAGTGCCAGAAAGAACGAGCTTTTAAATCAGACCACACTGAGCTGGAATCCCAGCTTAGAATCTCCATGGCTGTGTGCTCCGGTTGAGAAGTTACTTACATTTTCGGTACAGGGGTCTCCACCTGGTGCTGCCTGAAGGGTAAATAAAGCAAACAGAAACACTCAGTGTGCTGTCAGGAGACCAGTAGTTACTGCTGCATTAATTTGCTCATAAAAATGTCAGTTAGGGACACAGCAAGCATCAGACAATGTGCAGAATAGCTATAAAGCTAGAGCTGACTTTTCTCACCTTTTAAGTCTGCAGATTGGTGGCTGTCAGTATTGTCCAGGGGCTCAGGCTGTAGATTCTGTGATGCCCTGGGCTTTTCCCTCATGTTGGCGAGATACCGTCTCAAGTCCAAGGTGTCACATTCGTGTGCCAGGTGAGAACAAGGGGAGGCCTCAGCTGCTTCCCATTACCAGGAAAACGGCAAAATCACGCAGAGTTTCCCCAGTGGCCTGGCCCTGGCGCCTCCTCAGCCAGGGTGTTTCATACAGCTGTTGCTGGCCATCAGAGAGACCGGAGAAGTGACTGCCTAGCTCTCCCAGCTGCGACAGGAGACACGGGAAAGGACCCCACATCGTCTCATTCGGGCACGAGAGCAGCATGCGAGTGCAGGTATGGGAAGCATAGAATGGGCGGCGCTGATGTTGGCGATGCGCAGTGGGAGGAAATACTGCACGGAGCGGGTCTGTGGCTTAGTGACCAGAGGAGACTCGGTGTCTGGGAAAGACGCTAAAGAGCAGACGATAAGANGTGTCCCTCATGAAGTTGCAGCTCACAGATGTCAACGAGGACTGCGGGAGAAATGCAGCCGCTGAGTCCGTTTTATCTGGAAGAGGTAGAGGTTGGAGTTGAGGGTGGATTTTGACAGAAAGATAAGCAGCCCTACCCAAGGTCCCAGACTTCGGAACTTGGCTTGCCTAGAAACACTCCCATTTTATGAAATCATGTGGATGTGAAATTTTGTGATCCAAGTTATTATTGCTTTACTTGATGAGTAAGATTTAAAACGGTGTGAACCCAATCCCATAGGAAAAATTTTAGCAAGAATGACACTTTCAAGTTTGAGGGATGAGTGCAATGTAAGCTGTTTATACTGTTGGCAAATGGGACGGGGCGGGGATAGGAGGGTACCACTTTGGAAAAACATAAACACCCACCATTCTTTTGCAGGGTTATTCTAAAATATGTAAGGTCTTCAAGACACATTCGCCCCTCCCTAGGGAGCAATCATTCTTGTTTATCCCAAGTTTGGAAAAACATAAACACCCACCATTCTTTTTCAAGATTATTCTAAAATGTGTAAGGTCTTCAAGACACACTCGCCCCTCCCTGGGAAGTGGTAAGACACACTCGCCCCTCCCTGGGAAGTGGTAAGACGCACTCGCCCCCCCAGGAAGCAGTCATTCTTGTTTCATGGCACTGCCACTGTAGTACTCCAACTTGCGTACCTAAACCACCTCTTTTGTCCCCAGGGTGGACATGGTCATCCTTCAGTTGAGGCACTTCTCAGGCATTGTTGTTGCCATTTATTACTATTACACCACTTACCCAGCACTTACTGGGGCCAGGCATTGACCTGAATGTTTTGCTTCTCTGTCATCTCATTTAATCATCCTCACAAAATCTTATAAGGTATCACCTCATTTGCCCGTTAAGCTAACTGAGTTTCAGAGGCTAAGACAGTTTGTGGTAGAACTGAGATTGAAATACATTGTAACCACTATAAAGCCCTCCCCTTTCTTCCGAAGTATGGGGTCCATCAGATTTAGAGCAGTAGAATGAATATCTTTGGCTTTTGGTCTCATATCTCTAGGTTAAATTAAATCATGTGTTTCTTAATTCTTACATCATGCTATGGAGGTGTTTTTCTGCTGCTTTAAAAGTTATTCTTAAACCCAGACATGGCCTCCTCACTTCTGGACACAGACATTTCCTGTCCTGTAATGCCTTTGCATGCACATAAATGCCCAGCCTTTCTCTGAACATGGGTCTCCTTTGAGATTGAATTCACAAATATCTCAAAGAATGGATCTCTGGACAGTAAGTGACCATCTTAGTTTTACAGAGGAGAATCCAGTCTCTTGTGGAGGCAGTTTAGAAGGAGTGCATCCATTGCCAACTCTATCCTACCCTCCAATATTGACTCCTTGGTAAACTGGTAAATGGGTTCAGCCGACACGGATTTTCTCATTTGCTGGGCCTACAAACCCACGTCAGTCTTCCACAGGGCCCTCTTCTTGGTCTCGCCTCATTGAATCAGTCTTCAAAAGTGCCAGAAAGAACGAGCTTTTAAATCAGACCACACTGAGCTGGAATCCCAGCTTAGAATCTCCATGGCTGTGTGCTCCGGTTGAGAAGTTACTTACATTTTCGGTACAGGGGTCTCCACCTGGTGCTGCCTGAAGGGTAAATAAAGCAAACAGAAACACTCAGTGTGCTGTCAGGAGACCAGTAGTTACTGCTGCATTAATTTGCTCATAAAAATGTCAGTTAGGGACACAGCAAGCATCAGACAATGTGCAGAATAGCTATAAAGCTAGAGCTGACTTTTCTCACCTTTTAAGTCTGCAGATTGGTGGCTGTCAGTATTGTCCAGGGGCTCAGGCTGTAGATTCTGTGATGCCCTGGGCTTTTCCCTCATGTTGGCGAGATACCGTCTCAAGTCCAAGGTGTCACATTCGTGTGCCAGGTGAGAACAAGGGGAGGCCTCAGCTGCTTCCCATTACCAGGAAAACGGCAAAATCACGCAGAGTTTCCCCAGTGGCCTGGCCCTGGCGCCTCCTCAGCCAGGGTGTTTCATACAGCTGTTGCTGGCCATCAGAGAGACCGGAGAAGTGACTGCCTAGCTCTCCCAGCTGCGACAGGAGACACGGGAAAGGACCCCACATCGTCTCATTCAGGCACGAGAGCAGCATGGGAGTGCAGGTATGGGAAGCATAGAATGGGCGGCGCTGATGTTGGCGATGCGCAGTGGGAGGAAATACTGCACGGAGCGGGTCTGTGGCTTAGTGACCAGAGGAGACTCGGTGTCTGGGAAAGACGCTAAAGAGCAGACGATAAGAGCGAAAGGGCAGGGGTTTCGGGCAGTAGAAGTGGATGCCGTGAATGATGTTTGGGACTCGGTGGGTCCCACATGGGTTTGTCTGTGGTGGGGCATGATGTCGTTGGTGGCAGTCAAGAGTGTTGAGGCTGGAAAGATCCATTTTAAAGGGTCTCATGCTTGGTAGAAAGCCATCTGGACTTGATCTTGCAGGTGAGTGGGTACCAGGTTCCCTGGTGGCTCAGAGGTTAAAGCTTCTGCCTCCAATGCGGGAGACCTGGGTTCGATCCCTGGGTTGGGAAGATCCCCTGGAGAAGGAAATGGCAACCCACTCTAGTATTCTTGCCTAGAGAATCCCATGGACGGAGGAGCCTGGTTGGCTACAGTCCACGGGGTCGCAAAGAGTTGGACACGACTGAGCGACTTCACCACCCACCTGCTCAGGGAAGAGAGAGCGTGCTTAGGTGTTGACCTGGAGGGAAGACGTGTCAGCTGCAGGTCACGGGTAACGGGGGGTGTGGTCGAGGCCGGGAGGAGGTTAAGAGGAGACCAGAGACGTTCAGGTAGTGAGCCTGGCATGCTGTGTCCTGAGCTGTTTGGAGAGTAACAGACAGGGAAGAGTTTAAAGGAAGCCTGATGTGTCGGCTTGGGTGCCGGGGACGCCATTGCATAGAGAAGGAATCCTGGGAAGGAGCAGACTGGTGGGGAGGGAGTGATGGCTGTGGTCTTAGATACACAGAGCTGCGTGGGTCAGGAGGACTTCTGGAGGTTGGGTCTCAGTCCGCAGGTCACAAGAGAGTGTGGTGAAGGTGCAGGTACAGCGCAATAGCTGAGATCAGCCCAGGGCCACGGACGGAGATGTGGACCCAGAATGCAGGGGCGGCTTAGACGGGGGCAGCTGGGGGGGCAGGGCATCCTCAGGAGCTTCAGGCTGGGGGACCCACTGGTTCTCCCCCTTCTAACTTCTCATTTGCTCTTTCTCTAATGTGTCCCCCCTTTTGAAAGGTACCCTTATCTAGACCTCTAATTTATCTATTTGTTTGTATTTATTTTTGATGAGGACCATTTGTCACAACATTATTTCTGTTCTTCTGTTTTGCTTTTCTGGGTGTGAGGCATGTGGGATCTTAGGCCCCTGACTAGGGATCAAACCCACCTTCCCTGCACAGGAAGGCAGAGTCCTAACCACCGATCCTCCAGAGGAGTCACTAGACCCTGATTTATTCATCTGATGTTAATAGATTTATCTAATTTATTTTCTGAACTGTTCCACTTTTCTACTTAGTTTTGTACAAAGTAGCAAGTCATCTTCCCTATGAAAGTTTTTCAAATATAAAAGAACTACTAGATTTTTTCTGACTGCTGCTGCTGCTAAGTCACTTCAGTCGTGTCTGACTCTGTGTGACCTCATAGATGGCAGCCCACCAGGCTCCCCCGTCCCTGGGATTCTCCAGGCAAGAACACTGGAGTGGGTTGCCATTTCCTTCTCCAATGCAGGAAAGTGAAAAGTGAAAGGGAAGTCGCTCAGTCATGTCCGACTCTTAGCGACCCCATGGACTGCAGCCCACCAGGCTCCTCTGTCTGTGGGATTTTTCAGAAAGCAATATGCTCATTGTAAGAAAAATCAGAACATTCTCATAGGTGCGATCAAGAAGAGCAAAACCCTCATAACCCTACCAACCCAGCAATCACGGCCGCCAGTGTCCTGGGGTGTACTTTTCTAGGCCAGTATTTTTAGACACACACACACACACAAACACAGATACAGTGAAACAAACAGAATGCTCTGCGTGTGCAGTATTGCAGCGTACTTTCTTGAATAGCACAATGTAAAGAATTTCTGAGTTAATGCACAACTAGCAGCAGCTCTTTCATGGATGACTGTCTTCTCAATGTCCACCTAAGTGTAAGCAACTATTTACTTAATGTTGGACGTTGGGTTGCTTCTGCTGCTGCTGCTGCTGCCGCCAAGTCGCTTCAGTCGTGTCCGACTCCGTGCGACCCCATAGACGGCAGCCCACCAGGCTCCCCCGTCCCTGGGATTCTCCAGGCAAGAACACTGGAGTGGGTTGCCATTTCCTTCTCCAATGCATGAAAGTGAAAAGTGAAAGGGAAGTCGCTCAGTTGTGTCCAACTCTTAGCGACCCCACGGACTGCAGCCCACCAGGCTCCTCCATCCATGGCATCTTCCAGGCAAGAGTACTGGAGTGGGGTGCCATTGCCTTCTCCTGGGTTGCTTCTAGTTTCCCCCTATTATAAACAGGGCTGTGGTGAACTCACTCGTAGATAAATGTTAGCAGGGAAATGTTTGTGGTGAAGGATCCACCTGCCAGTGCAAGAGATGTGTGTTCGGTGCCTGGGTCAGGAAGGTTGCCCCAGAAAGGAAATGGCAACCTGCTTCAGTTCTTGCCTCAGAAATCCCATGGACAGAGGAGCCTGGCGGGCTACAGTCCATAGGGTTGCAAAGAGTCGGACACGACTGAGTGCACGCATGGACACACACACACACACACACACACACACACACACACACGTCAGCGTTAGGAAGTGTCTTTGGGATGAAGGTTAGAAAGGAATAATTTGTCTCCCTGCATCCTTTGCAGAGTTGTCCTTGACCTCCCCACCCCACAGTGGCATCTTGGAGACCTGACTGTGGCTGTCTCTTCGACCTCTTTTCTCCACTTGGCTTATTTTCCTGAGCCAGAGGATTTCCTTGGGAGCCTCCAAGTTGTTTGGAGTGTTTTGAAGGGAGAAGCAGAAGCAGGGGTCAAACAGGACAGTGGCTTATCCCAAGGGACAAGGTGATGATACGTTTCCAGTAAGGGATCAGCTCATCACTGGAGGAGCATCCATGTCTGGATCAAGGGAAGAGACAGGTGGAATTGCTGAGGTGGGAGATTTCAGCTCCCTGCCCAAGATCATTTCCTGTTAGTGGAGGCTGTTAAGCTTTGGCCGTGACCCGGCAGTCTTATCCGGAGACCTTCAGCATTTTTTTTTAGATTCTCCTTCGGCAGGAGTGGTTAAGGGAGCTCGTGTTAGAATGAGACGTTCCTCCCAGTGACCTCCAGGCTATTGGTAAGTGTACGAATTCACTCTTCAACCCCAGAGTGGTCTACTATGAAAGTTTATTGTACAGTGTTCAGGTGATTACCACTGAAGGCCATTTTCTGTGTATATTTGTGTGAATCACTCCATAGAGTAGATTGAAATCTGCAGTTATTTTTCCACTTCAATTCCTTTGTCCACGAATAGCGCTTTGGTGAGAAAAGACATCAGTGTTGTTGATTGTTGCTACTTTTGTTTTCTTAGAGGGTGGGAGCTCTTTCTATCAATACAAATTTCACTTCTTTATGAAAAATCGGAGTGAGTCACGTGTCACCTGTGTATCCAGGCTTAATCCAAATGACACCATGGTCTACCTCCTGCAGAAGTTGCTTCGATTCTAATCTATTTCCTCATTTCTTATACTTTGGACTTTCTTTAAATTTATTTTCCTGTTTCCTCTTTCTTTGGGGCTAAATGCCTTAAGGAGAAAGTACAGGCAGACAGCTGAATAATTTTTCCCTCTAAATAAAAGATCACAGAAGATGCCCGAGGAGATCTGGACCCCGGGAAAGCTAAAATGAGTGCTTTAGTTCAGTCTTGTGGGATTATTTTACATTTTGGGGAGTGGTTTGAGCCTCTTCTTTCTTCCCTTTAAGTATTTTGTCAGTGAGAACTAATTTAATTTTCTAAAGCTACCATGATGGCAGAATGTGATTAATAAATGAAGAATGTAAGGGTTTTGATTCAGGGAAATATGACTGTATCATGTTGGGTTTTTCAGCATGAAGCTTTTATTCAACTGTGGGAAAATATTTAAAAGGAAACCAAGTTCTGGTTTTTTGGATTTCATGTGAAAAATATGAACGTATGGAGCTGCCCACTACCCTCAGTGCTCCCTGATTGTTTCGTACCCTTGACTATCTTTCTCCAGCACTGGTACGTGAGTTTGTGGTCCTCTCTCCTTGACGGTTAGCAGTAGGCGTCAAAGAGCTACACATCCTTCCTTCAGAATATATTGGTTTCACCAGATAGCCTTGTGGGCAACACCTAATCAGTTGGAATCAATGCAGAGATGCACAGTGAAGAGAGAAAGCTCCTGAGCCCTGGACTTCAGAGACTCATGACTCTGGAACTAACACAGAGGCTCTGGGCAGCACTTGTCAACCTGGGCTTTTCCCTGTTAGCAGAGCAGCTAGTCTGAGAGGCAAGGCTGGTGACTTTTGATGTACAACCTGCTGCTAATTTAGTGGACTTATTTGTGTAATATAAGCAAAATTTTCTCATATATATGATATAACAGTAGGAATACATGCTCCCAGATTAGACACATTCAAATAAGCATTTAGTATCAAGCATTATAAATGCTCTGAGTGTAATGAAGTGTCACTTAAAAAAAATTGAAATACAGTTGATTTACGATGTTGTGTTATTTTCTGCTGTAGCTCAAAATGACTGTTATACATGTGTCCAGGCCTTTTTAAATATTCTTTTTCATTATGGTTTATCATTGGAAGTTGAATATAGTTCTCTGTGTCGTACAGTAGGATCTTGTTGTTTATCGATTCTATATATACAGGCTTACATCTGTTAACCCCTGCCTCCTCCTCCACGCATCCCCTAACTAGCCCCTGCTTGGCGACGACCACCAGTGTTCTCTATGTCCCTGGTTCTGTTTCCATTTCATAGGTTCAATTATGTCATAGGTTTTTTAATTGAAGTAGAATTGCTCTACAGTGTTAGTTCTGCAGCCGTGTGTATACATATATCCCCTCTCCCTTGTGTGTCGTGGTTTAGACTCCACATATAAGTGATGTCGTGTGGTGACCGTATTTCTCCTTCTGACTTACTTCACTTAGTAGAATCGTCTCCAGGTCCATCCAGTGGCCTTGTTTCATTCTTTAGTATGGCTGAGTACTATTCCACTGTGTATATGCACCACATCCTCTTGATCCATGCCTCTGCTGATGGACATTTAGGTTGCTTCCCTGTCTTGGCTGTTGTAAACAGTGCTACAGTGAACACTGGGGTGCATGAATTTTTTCAAATTATGGTTTTCTCCAGATATATGCCTAAGAGTGGAATTGCAGGATCATATGGTAACTCTATTTGTAATTTTTTTTTTTTAAGAAACCTTCATACTGTTCTCCAAAATGCCTGTACCAATTTACACTTCCACCAACAGTATTAGAGGGTTCCCTTTTCACTACACTGTCTCCAGCATTTATTGTTTGTAGATTTCTTGATGTTGGCCATTCTGACTGAGGTGAGGTGATATCATGTAGTTTTGATTTGAAGCTGCCCTATTCTTAATAGCTTCCTTGTATCTGAAAGCATCAACTGTTAATCTCATTAGTAACTTAGTAAAGGCAAAGGATTAGTAGGATCTCTCTTCTCCATCCCCACCCACACCAGCTAGGTAGGGTTAAAGGCTTCGTAACCACCAGTTTCTAACAGGAAAAGTTCCAGGCATTGCATTGGAGGAAAGTATGACCCTATTAGTAGAAGTGTTAGTCTGATAGTCAGATACTCTAAACATTCATATGACCTGCTGCTAATTTACTGAATAAGTCTAAGACTTCTCCCTTCATTTTGTAATTTAAAAAATTAATAGTAGATACTTCCAACAGTTCAGTTGCTCAGTCATGTCCGACTTTTTGCAACCCCATGAACTGCAGCACACCAGGTCTCCCTGTCTATCACCAACTCCTGGAGCTTGCTCAAAACTCATGTCCATCAAGTCAGTGATGCCATCCAACCACCTCATCCCCTGTCATCCCCTTCTCCTCCTGCCCTCAAGCTTTTCCAGCTTCAAGGTCCTCATCAGTGATTCAGTTCTTCACATCAGGTGGCCAAAGTATTGGAGCTTCAGCATCAGTCCTTCCAATGAATATTCAGGACTGATTTCCTTTAGGATGGACTAGTTGGATCTCCTTGCATTCCAAGGGACTCTCAAGAGTCTTTTCCAACACCACAGTTCAAAAGCATGAATAGTATGAAAAGGCAAAAAGATACTTCCAAACACAGACACATTTCAAATAAGCAGCCTGTACTGAGTTATAAAATTTCCCTTTTTCCTGTTCTGACAAGTAAAGAGCTTGGATGTCTTCTCTGCCATCTACATAATAAGAAAAAAGATGAACAAATGGAAAATCAACAACTCCTCTTACATCCAGCAGAGAACCCAGGTCACAGGGCAAACTTCTGCCCCTCAGACAGGAGAGGCAAGCAAACACAGTATCATAACTTACCTGGAGCAGATGTCTCTGCAGGAACCAGTGCCAGAGTGGGAAAGCCTGACCCATAACTCAGGTGAATCACTGGAGACTCAGTTTGGGCAAGCCTGACGGTTGAGAGCTGTAGTGGGGCCTGGTCTTTGGGGATCCCTGCACTTGCGTTTACCTCCAGGAGCACCAGGTTCTCACAGTGAAGATGGGAGAGAAATCACCATGTGCTTCCAACACGGAGAAGGGTAAGGTAACCAGTCTGAAAATATGCCAGAGCATTCTGTTCTTCTTAACAAGGCTGGCTTTCAAGGTAGACTAGCTCACCAGAGCCCACTGGACTGGTGTTTTATCAGAACCTACCTGGAGGAAGCCCCCTCCTGCCATCCTATCTCACCTAAGACAGGTGAGGTGGGAACTGATAAGCCTGTGCGAAGGTCACAGCCTGGGGCACCTTCGCACAGGCTCAGGGGAGACGCTTCCCCTCCCCCACACTCACCGTCACTAAGGGCCTGCTTACTATACTGGAGTGCCTTTTACCCAGTCCATCATGTCCACCTTTCAACAAAACATTACAAGGCACTTTGCAGAGCCAGTTTGCAGAGACAGAGTGAGCATCAGAATTAAACTTAAATATGGTGGGGACGTGGGAATGATCAGAGTGAGTAACCCTCTAAGGACTCTAATGGATAATGTAGACAAAATGCAAGAACAAATGGGCAATATAAGCAGAAAGATGCAGATTCTAAGAAAGAATAAAAAAAAATGCTCTAAATCAAAACCACTGTGACAGAAATACAGAATGACTTTGATGGGCTTATTAGGAAAACTTGCTTAAGCACCTCTAGATGCAGTGAGTGTATTCATATGTCACATTTGAAATTATAAAACAAGCCTAAGCTTTATTGTTTCTATGAGAAATTTTGCTTTTCACCTAAAAATTCCAGTCCTGGCTCTGCTGTACTTTACTCTGACATGTTCAAGGAAGGGGAAAGAGAGTTTGTGGAGAAAGAGAAAGGAAAGAGAACAGTACACAGGGCCTCTGTGGATGTGGCACACCACTGGAAACTGACCCAGCAGGTTGTCACACAGACACTGTCTGGTGAAAATATTTTCGCCTTAATGAAGATGCGTTCAGATTTTGGCATGAAGGATTAGCTACAGAATTTGTATGCCTAAAATTTGAAAGGTGTGAATATGAAAATTCTAGGTAATTGTTTATAAGCACTCACATGTTTTATTTATGATTTACAACACTTTTTTGGTCAGTATATTGTATGAGTACTTTATTTTTTCAGAGAAATCTTGCATTTCTTGCATTCTTATTGCTTGATTTTAATTGACAGTAGCCATTAACTGTGGGCCTGGTTTACACAGAGATTGCAAATAAAAAAGGAGAAACAGGGAAAAGAAATATATTAGAAGCATTTTATAATATATCAGGATGTGCAAGGCACATCTTAAATATCCACTGTTTCATTTTATTATATTGAGATGTATCATCAAAAATACACGTTTGTGCAACTTGCTGCTGTTAATCATATATCTTGGGCATCTTTCAAAGCCATCACGATTAGATTACGCTCCTTCGTTACCCATCTTATGGATGTGCAGTCTTGTTCGATCATTGCCCTGTGTATGCCTTCAACTACATATTTGCCTTTGGGTAGAGTGCTTTGGTAAACATAATCCCACAATATGTAATTGACAGTCACACTAGTCTTTCTGTAGAGTAGATTATAAATATGCTCTTACAAAAAATCAGGAATTATGGACATTTAATATGTTGATGGTGACTGTCACATTCCCTCCAAGAAGGCTATCCCAGCCTCCTTTGCTCTGTGGGAAATGTGACCATTTCTCACCATTTCTCACACATTTGCCATCTTGCAGTGTTACCAGCCATTTAAATTTTTGTCAATCCAGTAGGATTTAATTGGTGCCCAGAGGCTTCTGACTCAAAATGGTAGTCCGATGATATGCATCTCACTCTTCTCCCTTCCATTAAAATTACAAAAAAAATTTTTTTGTTAACATTTAAAGTACAAGGAGAACAAGTGAAGGTACTGTTGGTGGGCAGGACTTTTGCCAATCCCAGCCTCCTTTGCTCTGCGGGAAATGTGACCATTTCTCACCATTTCTCACACATTTGCCGTCTTGCAGTGTTACCAGCCATTTAAATTTTTGTCAATCCAGTAGGATTTAATTGGTGCCCAGAGGCTTCTGACTCAAAATGGTAGTCTGATGATATGCATCTCACTCTTCTCCCTTCCATTAAAATTACAAAAAAAATTTTTTTGTTAACATTTAAAGTACAAGGAGAACAAGTGAAGGTACTGTTGGTGGGCAGGACTTTTGCCAAATGTGTGGAAGGTGGAAAATGGGGGATTGGCCTGATGAGGGAAGCTCAGGTAGCAACAGAAATCCAGAGCATCTGCCAGCCTGGAGTCAACATCAGCGCCAGGGTGGAGGGGCCACGGAGCAACCACCAGAGCTGTTCTCTGTGTAGACAGTGCTTCTGATGGCCCATCCCTTATGTATCCAAACAGCTTGTCGGAGCGGGGCTTTGTCACTGAGCTAAGGCAAAAGGACTTTCCTAAGAAAGTGATCCGTCCTGGNGGGCTTATTAGGAAAACTTGCTTAAGCACCTCTAGATGCAGTGAGTGTATTCATATGTCACATTTGAAATTATAAAACAAGCCTAAGCTTTATTGTTTCTATGAGAAATTTTGCTTTTCACCTAAAAATTCCAGTCCTGGCTCTGCTGTACTTTACTCTGACATGTTCAAGGAAGGGGAAAGAGAGTTTGTGGAGAAAGAGAAAGGAAAGAGAACAGTACACAGGGCCTCTGTGGATGTGGCACACCACTGGAAACTGACCCAGCAGGTTGTCACACAGACACTGTCTGGTGAAAATATTTTCGCCTTAATGAAGATGCGTTCAGATTTTGGCATGAAGGATTAGCTACAGAATTTGCATGCCTAAAATTTGAAAGGTGTGAATATGAAAATTCCAGGTAATTAAATGTTTATAAGCACTCACATGTTTTATTTATGATTTACAACACTTTTTTGGTCAGTATATTGTATGAGTACTTTATTTTTTCAGAGAAATCTTGCATTTCTTGCATTCTTATTGCTTGATTTTAATTGACAGTAGCCATTAACTGTGGGCCTGGTTTACACAGAGATTGCAAATAAAAAAGGAGAAACAGGGAAAAGAAATATATTAGAAGCATTTTATAATATATCAGGATGTGCAAGGCACATCTTAAATATCCACTGTTTCATTTTATTATATTGAGATGTATCATCAAAAATACATGTTTGTGCAACTTGCTACTGTTAATCATATATCTTGGGCATCTTTCAAAGCCATCATGAATAGATTATGCTCCTTCGTTACCCATCTTATGGATGTGCAGTCTTGTTCGATCATTGCCCTGTGTATGCCTTCAACTACATATTTGCCTTTGGGTAGAGTGCTTTGGTAAACATAATCCCACAATATGTAATTGACAGTCACACTAGTCTTTCTGTAGAGTAGATTATAAATATGCTCTTACAAAAAATCAGGAATTATGGACATTTAATATGTTGATGGTGACTGTCACATTCCCTCCAAGAAGGCTATCCCAGCCTCCTTTGCTCTGTGGGAAATGTGACCATTTCTCACCATTTCTCACACATTTGCCATCTTGCAGTGTTACCAGCCATTTAAATTTTTGTCAATCCAGTAGGATTTAATTGGTGCCCAGAGGCTTCTGACTCAAAATGGTAGTCCGATGATATGCATCTCACTCTTCTCCCTTCCATTAAAATTACAAAAAAAATTTTTTTGTTAACATTTAAAGTACAAGGAGAACAAGTGAAGGTACTGTTGGTGGGCAGGACTTTTGCCAAGTGTGTGGAAGGTGGAAAATGGAGGATTGGCCTGATGAGGGAAGCTCAGGTAGCAACAGAAATCCAGAGCATCTGCCAGCCTGGAGTCAACATCAGCGCCAGGGTGGAGGGGCCACGGAGCAACCACCAGAGCTGTTCTCTGTGTAGACAGTGCTTCTGATGGCCCATCCCTTATGTATCCAAACAGCTTGTCGGAGTGGGGCTTTGTCACTGAGCTAAGGCAAAAGGACTTTCCTAAGAAAGTGATCCGTCCTGGGACACACCCCAGGGAGGCTGCTGGAGTCTGTGAGTGAGGTGGGGTTGTGTGTGCAGGAAATGCCCATCTCCACGAGAGACAGGATGAGGAAAACAGAAGACAGGGCCGTGCCCAGGACGGAGCTGTCTAGTCTTGCTGCAGTGGCTGTGCTGCTCCCTGTCTGTGGCACGCCCGTGCCTGGGTGTTTCTGGGGTGTGTGCCCACTGACACCCTCCGTGCTCGACTGTCCCATCTGGAACCTGCACTCAGCCTCTCCTCAAGGCTCAGATACTGGTAAAACACTTTTACAGCTTTCAAGAAGATCCACACTGACTCTCCTAAACCATGTGCGACTGAAAAATATTGCCTGCCACATCAGTAAACAAAGGATGTTGCAGCCGTAAAGCTGTCACCGTACAGCTGCCCCCAGGGGACTCAGGATGGGAACAGGATGCCTGCCAGCAAGCCATCAGCCTCTTCAGCCACCCCCAGGGGTGAACCCCGAGGACACTCAGGATGAGAAAGCACAGGATGCTGGTCTGCAGAGCTGAGGTTCATATCAAAAAAATTATTGCAGTGAGTCCAGCCTCTTGCATCTTCCCTCCCATAGAGAAGCACTAAATTCCTTAACTTTTGATGTCTGGTTTTCTTTAATAGTAATCTTTTTATGTTCCAATTACCTGATCTTTGTTGCAAACACTCCTGTATATCCTGGCTCCTCCTTTACCTCTGCGGAGCTGCCTCTTAGAGTAATCTGAGATGCTATGTCCTGGACTTAAGTCCTTAGAATGTCTGCCAAATAAAATACAGTTCTCAACTTTTAGGTTGTGCAGTTTTTTTTTTTTAGTCGACATGTAATTCAAAAATAGGAACGGGTAAACAGGTATTTGGTGAAAATCATCAGGAAAAGAACAAGAGCACAGAGATGAACAGAATGACTCATCTAAATGAAATAGAAATGATTCAAATAATGGAAAACAGTTTACACCAGTGTTCTCAGAGTAAATAGCTTTCATCCAGAAAATGGGCAAGAGTTTCTGAAAATCAAAACATAGATTGCTGATATTACATAGGAAAAGAACAAGAGCACAGAGATGAACAGAATGACTCATCTAAATGAAATAGAAATGATTCAAATAATGGAAAACAGTTTACACCAGTGTTCTCAGAGTAAATAGCTTTCATCCAGAAAATGGGCAAGAGTTTCTGAAAATCAAAACATAGATTGCTGATATTACAGATATCATGGCTAGGTAAGGAGCTGAACGGGGCTGAAATATTTTGAAGACAGGGCCCAGGAAACCCCCCACACTAACCAGCGAGGATGACAGGGTTGGGAGACTGGGAAAGAGCACTGAGGCAGGAAGCAGAGGTCTAGACACCCAGCTTGATTCTAACAGAATCCAGAAAAAGAATAAAAGAAAGAGAGAACCTAGCTAAGAAATAATAGATGGAAATTTTCTTTAGTAGAAGAAATGCAAGTCCTTAGATGGGAAATGGTTCCAGCAAGTGCCAAGCAGGATGAGGGTAAAGGGAGCCCACTGCTCGCTTGGTGGACTTGTGTTGTCTGCTCCGCTTTTTCCCTCTTGGTAACCAAGAGCTCCTCTGCTGTGTTCCAGAACCGCCCAATTAGTGTTTCTTCAGGGAGCTATGCAGAAACCGAGAGACCGGCTCCTGCCTTTGCTGACGTTCCCAGCGCTTACAGATCTGTTAATTGTGAAACCAGAAGTGGCTGTTGCGAAGGACCACATCAGCCAGAGAAAGTCCAACACATAGGAGACCACCTCTGCGAGATGGGGGGAAAAGACCCAAGCTGATAACATTGTTTACAGCAGCCCTGTGGCCATATCTGATGTCACACTACCCCTTGGGCTTCCTACCACGTACAGAAGAGTCTGACGAGGGTTTCTGTCTCAGAAGTTATGATAATATAGTTAATATATCCTAAGGGAATTCCAATACTCTGTGGACAGAGAGAGGATCCCAGAAGCTTCTAGAGAGGGGAGGAAGCAAATTATTTACCCAGGCATCTGAGTTAGAGTGATATCCTGCCTGTTTCCACAGAAGATAAGGAAGCAGGGTCTTCACTCTGCAGGACAAGGGTATCGACTGTGGATGGCAGTTCCTCAGTTCTCGTTCTCCCAAAGGAAAGAGTTCACTTGAGACATAGAGTGGCTTCAAGCACCAGGAGTTTTTATTAAGCGAAGTGAAAGTATGCCCTCGAGAAAAGTAGGCGAGTGGGCTGTCTCAGAACCAGAAGCGGGCCCACAACTGGGGTAGGGTTGGTTTCTCAGTGACGTAAAGTCCCTCTCCATGTTCTACAGTGTTTGATTGATGAGACTGTTGACAACTGTAAATGCGAATTTATTTTTAAAAGGGCATAGTGAACTCTGGGTTACTCTGAGTCATCTGTTAGGTCCTTGCCTGCCAACTGGTACTGGCAGTTTGAAAAGCCCATATTGGGTTTTTGATATCTGGTTTGGTGCTGATAAGTCTGGAAACTGAGCAGTCCTTAACCGCAAAGGGGAGGGTCTCTGGAGGTGTCTGATCACGAGTGTCCAGGTGACAGGGAAGGATGACCCCTTCCAGGATGGGAGGGGGGGAACCTGCTCGTGTCTGACTAGTTACCTAACAAGAGAGTCTTTTGTTGTTGTTATTTTAAATAATTTTCTGCTTTTATTGAGACAATCAAATGGTATTTTTTTGACCACTCCACGAAGCCTATGGGATCTTAGTTCCCCAATCAGTGATTGAACCCCCACCTCCTGAGCAGATATGTGGAGTCTTAACCACTGGACCACCAGGGAAGTTCTGAACAGGGGAGGTTTTGAAGCTAGAATTCTATTCTCAGTCACATCTACAAGTACGAAGGCAAAGTAAAAATATTTTTGGATGAGTAAAAATTTAGTCAGTTCATGAAAAGACTGTAATAAGTATATCAGCAGCATGAATGGGGGATGAGTTATTCATTCTGTTCTCCTGAGTCAGGAGAACAGAAATTGGATAGAAGGCAGAGGTCTGCTGGTGGTGCCTGGAAGCATCTCCAGTTGAAAGGGGTTTATGTTCCACATTTCTTATGTATCATTCTTGTTTGTTCTCAAGTGAGTGATACTACACCTTTATGAAAATGACAGATACTCTATTGGTTTTCTGTTCCTGAAATTGATCCAGCAGGCCAAAGCCCAGAAGTCTAACTTTATAGTCTAAAGGCAAAATGTGTTTGTTTTGTAATGCAGTTGTTGGCACTGGGGGCACAGTGATTGGCTTCAAATAACGATGAGGTGAATATAACTCTTCTGAGCAAAACCTGGCAGAGTTGGCATATGAGTGGAACAATGACTGTAAGTGCACACTAGAAATAGGGTGAAGAATGTAAACTGGTGGGAGTGGAAATTGGTGCAGCCACTATGAAGACCAGAGTGGAGGGTCCTCAAAAAATTAAAAAAAGAGAACTACCATGCGATCCTGGACATACACCGGGACAAAAATTCTAATTAAAAAGATATATGCACTCCTGTGTTCACTGGAACACTGTTCACAATAGCCAAGACATGGAATCATCCTAAATGTCTATCAACAGATGACTGTATAAAGAAGATTTGGGACGTATATATATATATATATATAAAATGGAATATTACTCAGCCATAAAAAGAATGAAATAATGCCCTTTGCAGCAACATGGATGGATGTGGAGATGATCCNCAAGACATGGAATCATCCTAAATGTCTATCAACAGATGACTGTATAAAGAAGATTTGGGACGTATATATATATATATATATAAAATGGAATATTACTCAGCCATAAAAAGAATGAAATAATGCCCTTTGCAGCAACATGGATGGATGTGGAGATGATCCAACTCAGTGAAATAGATCAGGAGGAGAAAGACAGATACCGTATGATATCACTTGTATGTGAAACCTGATCTGTGGCACGAATGAACCTGCCTATGGAACACAGACTCACGGACATGGAGAACAGACTTGTGCTTAACAAAGGGGGAGGGGCTTGGGAGGGATGGAGTGGGAGCGTAGGGTTATCACGTGTAAGCTATAACATATAGAATGGATAAACACGGCCCCACTAACTCTATTCATTATCCTGTGATAAACCATAATGGAAAAGAATATGAAAAAGAATGTGTATATATATATGTGTAACTGAGTCACTTTGCTGTATAACAGAAATTACCACGATGTTGTGAATCAACTCTAGTAAAATTAAGGAAAGGAAATAGAGGGAAGAAAGACGGGAGAATAGCAGTTGGGAGCTTAGTTTTTGCTCAGACAGCACCCTTGGGAGACAGGCTGAGTGGGGCAAGTCGCCTAGCTGCAACCAGCGTTTGTGCTCCAGGAAAGCATTCAAGTCCATTAGAGCTTCCTTGCTGCTAAAGACAGATGTTACCCAGAACTGAATATGCACTCTCATTGTTGAGGTGGTTCTGGTTAGAAGGTGCATGATATACTCTCATTTCTGGGAAGGGCAAAAAGATGCCTTTTTAGTGGACTAATGCTTGTGTCTTAAATATTTAAAAAGAAAAGGGAGGGAGAAAACCAAAATGTTCCACTTCTTTCTAATTAAAAATCGGTGGGAAAGGCTTGGCCTCATTTCAGAGCAATGAATCTAACTCACAAAATACATAAACAACAGAGGAAAGAAACCACAGAAATGCTAATTGATGATTGCAGGAGAGAAGTTCAGTATCTTTTGGCAAAAGCTTACATTCTCAAGAGTCAACATTTCTAATGAAGTTCAAAGACTACAGGGCAAAAAGAAAATGGACCAGTGAAGACTTTTTAATAACCCACAGTAGCTGGGGAGAAACAAAGATGGTCTTAAGGCTTGACGTATGCCATGCTGACTCCACTGGTTGAAGAATGAAAAATTCAGCCTAAATGTTAGATTGTTCTTTCAGCTCCAGAGCAAATAACTTTCTTTAAATGATGTTTTTCTGCTCAACATTCGGTATACAGCTGTAGTTTCAGTTCAGTTCAGTTCAGTCGCTCAGTCGTGTCTGACTCTTTGCGACCTCTTGAATCTCAGCACGCCAGGCCTCCCTGTCCATCACCATCTCCCGGAGTTCACTCAAACTCATGTCCATCTTAACCCAGCAATCCCACTGCTGGGCATACACACCAAGGAAACCAGAACTGAAAGAGACACATGTATCCCCATGTTCATCGCAGCACTGTTTATAACAGCCAGGACATGGAAGCAACTGGAAATCTTTATTGCAAAATTCAGTCCTAAATTGAAGAAAGTAGGGAATACCACCAGGCCATTCAGGTATGACCGAAATCAAATCCCTTATGATTATATAGTGGAGGTGACAAATAGATTCAATGGATTACATCTAGTAGACAGAGTGCCACAGTCAGCTTCAGATCTTGTTTTTATTGACTGCATAAAGCTTTTCTATCTTTGGCTGCAAAGAACGTAATCAATCTGATTTCAGTACTGACCATCTGGTGATGTCCATGTGTAGAGTAGACTCTTATGTTATTAGAAAATGGTGTTTGCTATGACCAGTGTGTTCTCTTGACAAAAGTCTATTAGCCTTTGCCCTGCTTCATTTTGTATTCCAAGGCCAAACTTGCCTGTTACTCCAGGTATCCCTTGACTTTCTTCTTTTGCATTTCAATCCCCTATGATGAAATGACATCTTTTTCTGGTGTGAGTTCTAGAAGGTGCTGTAGGTCTTCATAGAACAGGTCAACTTCAGTTCTTCAGCATAAGTGCTTGGAGTATAGAGTTGGATTACTGGTGATGTTGAATAGTTTTCCTTGGAAAAGACCTGAGATCATTCTATCGTTTTTGGAGAGTGCACCCAAGTACTGCATTTCTTGGGCTTCCCAGGTGGCACTAGCAGTAAAGAACCCATTTGCCAATGTAGGAGACATAAGAGACACAGGTTCTGATCCTTGGTCAGGAAGTTTCCCTGGAGGAGGAAATGGCAACCAATACCAGGATTCTTGCCTGAAGAATCCCATGGACAGAAGAGCCTGGCAGGCTATAGTCCATAGGGCTGCAAAATGTTGGATATGATTGAAATGACTTAGCACATAGCACACACTGCATTTATTACTTTTTTTTTTTTTTTTTTGACTGTGAGGACTACTCCATTTCTTCTAAGGGATTCTTGGCCACAGTAGTAGAAGTAATGGTCATCTGAATTTAAATCACCCATTCCCATCCATTTTAGTTCACTGATCCCTAAGATGTTGATGTTCACTCTTGCCATCTCCTGCTTGACCACATCCAATTTTCCTTGATTCATGGACCTAACATTCCAGGTTCCTATGCAATATTGTTCTTTACAACACTGGACTTTACTTTCACCACCAGACACTTCTACAGCTGAACATCATTCCTGCTTTGGCCCAGCCACTTCCATTCTTACTGGAGCTATTAGTAATTGTCCTCCCCCAATAGCATATTGAACAACTTCTGACCTGGAGGGTAGCTGGTGTGATATATTTTTGCCTTTTCAGAATGTACATGGGGTTCTTCAGGCAAGAATACTGGAGTGAGTTGCCATTTTGTTCTCCAGTGATCCACGTTTTGTCAGAACTCTTTGCTATGACCCATCCATGTTGGGTGGCCCTGCATGGCATGGATCATAGCTCCTTCACAATGATAAAGCTGTGATCCATGAAGGGGTGGTTTTTAATACCATTCTACAATAAAACAAACCAGAGCTTTTTGGAGAAATGACTGATTTTTTCGTTGGGGCTTCTGCATTAGATGTAGCCCAGTACAACAGCTCTGTTCAATTATAAATATGAAAAAGAACTATAGGAATACCTTAATGACATTGCCAATTCAGTTCCAGGCTATCAAAATAAGGCAAATTAAAAAAAAATTAAATACCTTAGTTTAAACATACTCTATTGCTAAAAATGCTGACCATCATCTGTACCTTCACCAAGTCATAATTTTTTTTGCTGATGGAGGGTCTTGCCTCAATGCTGATGACTACTGACCTGTTAGGATGGTGCCTGGTAAAGGCTGGAGTGGCTGTAGCAATTTCTTTAAAAAAAGACAACAGTGAAATTTGCCACGTCAATTGACTCTTTCTTTCATGAACAGTATTTCTGAAGCACACAATGCTATTTGATAGCCTTTGACCCATGACAGGACTTCTTTCAAAACTGGAACTAATCTTCTCAAGCCCTGTTCCTGCTTTATCAATTAAGTTTATATAATATTCTAAATATCCTCTTGTCATTTCAGCAGTCTTCATGACATCTTCCCAGGAGTAGATTCTATTTCAAGAAACCACATTCTTTGTTTATGCATAAGAAACCACTCCTCATGGGGAAAGCCTTACCATGAGATTGAAGCAACTGAGTCACATCTTCAGGCTCCACTTCTAATTTGAGTTCTCTTGCTATTTCCACCACATCTGCTAATACTTCTTCCAAGTCTTGAACCCCTCAAAGTCATCCATGAAGGCTGGAATCAACTTCTCCCAAACTTCTATTAATATTCATACTTTGACCTCTTTCCATGAATCACAAATGTTCTGAATGGCATCTAGGATGGTGAATCTTTCACAGAAGGATAAAAAATATAAAAATAATGAAAAAGTTTGAAGTATTGCCAGAATTACCAAAATGTGACACAGAGACATTAAGTGAGCAAACGCTGTTCATAAATGGCACCGATAGACGTGTTCAACACAAAGCTGCCACAAATCCTCAATGTAAGAAGTAAAAAAACTGTAACATCTGCAAAGTTCAATAAAGTGAAGTAGAATAAAGCAAGGTATACCTGTATGAGTGCTGAAGGGTAGGGAGAATGCCAGCAAGGTTAATGCTTTCTAGATTAAAGGGGATGCCTATGGCTGACATTTCCACTGTTCCCTCTCCTCCCTTATTCTACTGAATGCAGATGCAATGATTAGAATAGCAGCTGTAGCCTCGAGGGAAAAGCTAAGAAACTACAATGGCACCTTAACTGGTATCCACAAGCTATGAACCATTATCACTGTCACCTACCTATGAACTTTTTATAGCACAAAAACTAATCCTTATTTGTTTAAGCAATTGCTTGTGTTTTCTGTTACTTGTAGCCTGTTGCCATGCCCTCCTCCAGGGGATCTTCCCAACCCAGGCATCGAACCCAGGTCTCCCACATTGCAGGTGGATTCTTTACTGTCTGAGCCACCAGCCTCCAAGAACACTGGAGTGGATAGCCTATACATTCTCCAGGGGATCTTCCCAACCAAAGAATTGAACCCAGGTCTCCTTCATTGCATGCTGATTCTTTACCAGCTGAGCTACCAGGGAAACCCAACCTGCAGTCCATTGCATTCCAAACTGTTTCTCAAACAGTCCACATTTTTGGAGGGGGGAGATCCTCCTCCCTACCTTTCATACTGTTTCCATTACTTACAATCAGAGTCCAGGCACTATAACTAATGCAATTTTAAACTATAAAAGAGGTATAACGAAAGGAACAGGTGCCAAGAGAAAGAATAAAAAAGTAGTTAAGAAAGACATATGGGACTTCCCTGGTGTTTCAGTAGTTAAGAATCCTCGATTTCCACTGCAGGGGCATGGGTCTGATCCTTGGTCGGAGAACTATGATCCTATATGCCAAGGGGAATGGCATCAATAAATAAATAAATATTTTTTAAAAAGAAAAAGAAAGACTTGTAAGAAGAGACTTAACAAATAGATGCCAACCTGGAAAAGTTGAAGGACTGGTCTCTCACCTGCCTCCTTCCACCATACCTTATGAAGCTATGAAATAACTATGCCCTCAATATAGGACGGAATGGTTTTCCTGGAAAGGATCTTAGAAGAGGTGTAGGGTTCAGAGATCTGAACAGAATAGATCTTGAGATAACTATGTATTCCCCAATGGACTAGAAGGTAAAAGAAAAAGGGAACAGCATTCAGAAATAAAAAATACTGAAATATTTCTACCTATAATCACATTTTTTTTTTTGGTTTGTTTTGTTTTACTTTCTTAATGATAAGGACTAGGAGTCCTCTGGATTCTCACCCATTAACCCTAAGTGAAGAAACTTTCCCCTCCACAAAATCTGCCAAATTATACGATATCCCATGAGTATTGTTCCATTTAGAGAAGATTTTGGATAAACATAAGCAACTTCAGCAGAAATAGATATTTTTCTGGAACTCTCTTGCTTTTTCCATGATCCAGTGGATGTTGGCAATTTGATCTCTGGTTCCTCTGCCTGTTCTAAAACCAGCTTGAACATCAGGAAGTTCACGGTTCACGAATTGCTGAAGCCTGGCTTGGAGAATTTTGAGCATTACTTTACTAGCGTGTGAGATGAGTGCAATTGTGCAGTAGTTTGAGCATTCGTTGGCATTGCCTTTCTTTGGAATTGGAATGAAAACTGACCTTTTCCAGTCCTGTGGCCACTGCTGAGTTTTCCACATTTGCTGGCATATTGAGTGCAGCACTTTCTCAGCATCATCTTTCAGGATTTAAAATAGCTCAAGTGGAATTCCATCAGCTCCACTTGCTTTGTTCATAGTGATGCTTTCCAAGGCCCACTTGACTTCACATTCCAAGATGTCTGGCTCTAGTTTAGCGATCACACCATTGTGATTATCCGGGTTGTGAAGATATTTTTTGTACAGTTCTTCTGTGTATTCTTGCCATCTCTTCTTAATATCTTCTGCTTCTGTTAGGTCCATACCATTTCTGTCCTTTATTGAGCCCATCTTTGCATGAAATGTTCCCTTGGTATCTCTAATTTTCTTGCAGAGCTCTCTAGTCTTTCCCATTCTGTTATTTGCCTCTATTTCTTTGCATTGATCACTGAAGAAGGCTTTCTTATCTCTTCTTGCTGTTCTTTGGAACTCTGCATTCAGATGCTTGTATCTTTCCTTTTCTCCTTTGCTTTTCGCTTCTCTTCTTTTCACAGCTATTTGTAATGCTTCCCCAGACAGCCATTTTGCTTTTTTTGATTTCTTTTCCATGGGGATGGTCTTGATCCCTGTCTCCTGTACAATGTCAGTGTCTGCAAATTCATTATCAGGGAGAGGAAATCTGAAATCTCTAGGACATTAGATGGACTTCACTGCAGGCCACAGTTGGACAAAGGAGAATGAATGGGGTCATGTTCATGTGTGGAACTGGAGACCGTGGAGCTCTGATGCTCAGGGCAGACACTGAGTGTCCCCAGACCCAGTGAGGGACCGCTGGCTGCCACCTGCAGGTGTGGCTGTGGTTAGATTAGTACAGGAGGAAGCAGCACAGAACATATGCTAGAAATCAGGGTATTAAAAGAGAGAATGACTCAGGAACCTACTTCTAGAAAAGAGCTCGTTAGAAAGAAAAGAACGCTGAACTGATACAGGAAGGGACATGGGAAGACAGAAAAGCCTTCCTTGCTCCTGTGTGTAGTTTTAGTACTGCTGGGGCCATGATGGTGAATGGGAGCAGAAGCAAAAATATCCTGGAGGTTGGATGAATGAGGCCTCCCAGCAGTGCTGGAAACCTGTCAGTGTGTGAGCCCCCAGATGACAGGCACATTTGATTTTGCACAGGAAGAGTTGGAGTCTGTGAGAGAAGGAGCCATCCCAAAACGATGGCTGCCATCTAGAGACCCCTTACTCTCTGCCAGGCACCTGTTCAGTGCTTTTCGACGTATCGTCTCTTGTGATTCTCACTGCAGTCTTATGAAGTAGGGGGTGCGGTACCAATGCTACCTTTAAGAGGTTCATCGGTTTGCCTGGGATCCCAGCAGTAAGAAGACTTGGTGTTTGCTGTCTGCTGGCCCCACAGACCGAGCAGCATGAAGTGTAGACGCTTATGTCTCAGGTCTGGAGCTGCGACATCCAAGGTCAAGGCCCCTAGTGGGGGCTCATCCTCACTTCTGGACGGCTACCTTCTTGCTCTGTGCTCACACTACCATCCTCAGTGTGTGCACACAGGAAGAGGTTTCTCTCTTCCTCTTCCTTATACGGACACTAATACCTTACGAGGGCCCCACCCTCATGACCTTGTCCAAACCTAATCACCTCCCACAGGCCGACCACAGCGAGAGTTAGGACTTCAGCATACAGATTTGGGGAACACAAGCATTCATTCAGTCCATGACACTTGGTTTGGAACCCACACCTTTTGAGCTTGGAACCATGCCCTGAATTCCTCTGTTACTATTATGCGTTCTTGCTGCTGCTGTTATAATAGTATAAGTAAATTTTCCATTCCATAAACAGGAATTTTACCCAGACAAGGAGGAAGGATCTGTTTCTTTTTCACTTAAACAAAATAAACTAATAAATAAAAATTAAAATAAGCCCTGTAATTTCTGAGTACTTAATGAAGGCTAGGTAATGTGCTTTACATGTATCATCTCACTAAATTTTGTTATCCATCTTGGGTTGTATTAAGTAAAATGATTAAGGAGACAAGTCAGCGTCCGACAGGCTGGGTCTCAGTCCCAGCCCTGTTGCTGACTGTCCGGGTGTACTTGGCAAGTCTTTTAATTTCACTGAAACTCAAGTTTCCCGTCTGTAAAATGGCAACAGTAAACCACCATCATTAAGTGGTGATACTGAAATTGCGCATCAGAATATGTCTGGAACTACTCACTGCTTAAATGTTAACATCTAAAGTTATTCCAGTTATTCCAATCTCTAAGTGATTGAGATTACCTGTCTGAGATTCTGGTAACTTCTCTGAGAAGTTAAATAACTTACCCGGGGAGCAGTATGTCTGTAGTGGAGCTGGGATTTTAATCTCTGTATTTCCGTCTTTGGCCTTCAGCCTCCACTGTAACACTCTCCCTGGGGTTCAGGCTCATGACTCTTTCTAAATGTTGTTCAGGGAGCTTTTCCCTTAAGTTCAACTTCAGCTTGGACTGTTTGTCAACAGCAGCTTGCCTGGAGTGCCTGGGCAGGTGAAGGTTAAGACAATGAATAAATTAGAAAATTGACACAGTTGCCAGTGACCCATTTTAAAAGACTGAATTCCAAAGCCCTTTGCCTTCAAAGGAAACTGGATTAAGTGGAACTCCCCTGTTTTGCTAAAACACTATCTATTTGAAGGAGCATGTGGAATATTTTCTTCCTAATGGTGGCTTGTTTGTAGATGTGAAACTTAAAGAGGGGAGCAGAGCTTTTAGTTTTATCGACTTTGAAATTAAAGCAGCACAGACAGTGCCATAATCTATATCCAAAGTGCTGAGTAGCATAAAGGCACATATAAGGCGGGTCTTGATTTGGTAGCTTCAGGGGAATCTCTTTGTAAGGTATAATTAAAAGGTGATGTAATGAGCTCATTATAGGTTAACTGTATCACCTTAGGCTTATATTATTTGCACTTAAAAATAATGTTGTGGAAAACCAAGGGCTTTCAGGACCTTGAGCTGTGTAATTGTGTGCATTTAACTCAGAGGAAAAGAATCTAGCTTGTCCAATAGCAGTGTCCCAGTTTCCAGCCCCAGACCTGCTGAAGAGCTCATTGCAGGAGGCCATGAATTTTGTGAATTTGGCACCTTCTCGACCCACTCCCAGTGGCTCAGCACATCCATTTGTCTGGGCATTGTTTATTTCTTCTCTGGGCTGGGCTTTCACAGACTCGGACCCTAATATGTAGAACCAGAGCATCAGCTGATGAATGGACAGTGAGCCCCACCTGTCAGAGGGGTTGAAGCATGCCAGCTACCAGCCTACCAAATCCCTGAAGGAGCGGACAGCAGACTGTAGTCAGCTGGTTGCCCAGGAAACTGCACCAGCCAAGATGAATGAACTGCATGATTTAAATATTCAGTTGATTACATCAATTCCACGAAAGAGTGGGACCTGCCACCAGGACCAGATACCTTAAATGGTACTTGTGTGGGCGCTGCCTGCTGGGATTGCTCCCTGTGACCCTGTGATTGCCTCGCTGTGCTCCACATTTCCTACAAATGAAAAAGGATGAGTGGATGGTTTAGCAAAGCTTCCGGCCTGTGCAAAGCCCTTGCCATTCGTATTATCCAGGCTCCAGTTGTCCAGGAGCTTGCTTCTTCACAGAAAAGTCATCCTGTTCCTTTAAAGTGATCTCACTCATCTCTGGCTTTCAGTTTTACTTGCTGAGGAAAACATTCTCCTCGATTTCTAAGTTCTCGCTGGTTCCAAGTAGAGCAAGCAATGATAATGGGACCTTTTAATTTGTTTTTAAAGATGTCTGTGTAACCCAGTTTCAAATCATTTCAACTCTGGTGATGTTGATAAAGCATACAGCATCTTGTCAAAGACTGTAGAAAGGGGCCCTGTGAATGTAAACCATCTGTTTAACTTCCACAACACTTGGAGTAGCCTCTGACATTGTAGGGTTGATTTTTCTTTTCCTTAAATATTTGTATGAAGATTAAAAACCATCACTTTTTTTTTTTTAAACCATCACCTTTCCTTGAATCTGCCACAAATAGATGTCAGTTTCCTATGGAAGGGAGGGTTGGACCAGCTGGCTGCTCCTCCAGCATAAATATCAGGGAACACAGGAGGGGGAGCTTCCCAGGTGGCTCAGTGGTAAAGAATCCTCCTGCCAATGCAGGGGACGCAAGTTCGATCACCAGGTCAGGAAGATCCCCTGGAGGAGGTCATGGCAACCCACTCCAGTATTCTTGCCTGGAGAATCCCCGTGGACAGAGGAGCCTGGCGGGCGACAGTCCATGGGGTCGCAGAGAGTCAGACACGACTGAGTGGCTGACTGAGGAGGCCCACACAGTGTGGGGTCAGCTGGCCTTGGTGACACAGGAACATTGATGCATGGTAACCACCCCTGCCTGAGAAGGTCCCCCCACAGGCGCTGTTTAAAGTAGCTGCCTCTTGGCTTTAGCTTTTTATTAGAAAACATCCTTTGCATCTCTCTGTAAATCTTCCTCTTTTCCCTCTTGGTCTCTGCCTTAGCATCCCTTATCCCCTATTTGGGGTCAGATATTAGCTGAAGAAGCCTATGATCTCATCTCTTTGAGGAACAGAAAAGCTGTTACCTACCCTGCTGTGGAGTTAGACTCAGAGTTTAGAATTTTAGTTTCTGAACTGTTGGCCATCATTTCCTCGTTTTCATTCAAATCGAGGCGTTTGAGTTTCAAAGGAAATAATTTTCCTGTTATGTGTCTAGACTTCCCAGTGTTTCCCAGGACGTTTCTGGAAACCTGTTATCCTGGATTAGTACAGAGTCAGGCGCCGGTGCCTTGGTATTAAATATCACACAGCTGTATTCCCTTTTTATGAGCTGAAGCTGAGCTGCAAATCATCATGCATGGAATTGGAGAGGATTGTTTCTGATGGGTGGGTTCTGATGACCAGCTTTTTATCTACTTTCCTAGAGTTGGGCTGATCGGATTATGTGTTTTAGGCCTATAAACCTGAATTATAAAGAAGAGAAATGTGTTCTCACTGCCAGCAGTATTTTGTTGGTGATGGTGTACCTGGGTGAGTTTTTAAGCTATTGAAATATGCCCTGGATTATTAGGAAGGGTGTCTCTTTCTCGAGTCCCTGGGATGCTGATATACATATATCTAGAAAGAAATGGAACAGGATGGCCTTGCCAGGGCTGTCTGTAGTCGATGGGACGGCCAGTGCCATCAAATCTCAGCTGCACTGAATGTGATTAGGAGTTGTCACAATACATTTAGCCCTCATCGGTTAGAGAGGGAACTGGGTCGAAGGTCACCTCCACAGCAAAGTGGGCATTTAGTGCTTTGATTGGCACTAATGGTAAATGATAGTTAATGAAAATCATTTATAAACCTTGTCCAAACCAGTGTTTCTCTACTGAAAACGGTGGCCGGCTGCCTCTCAGAGGAGCTGTAATTGCAATACAGTTGGTGCCACAGGGTGGTAATTGGGCTTACAGCTTAATGAACTTCATGTCGGTGACTCATTTCCCCACAGCTGGACCACCCCTGCCCCAACCCCGCCATGGGAATGCTCCTCCTGCTCAGGTACCCTCTTCACCTTGCACTTGGAGGTGAAATAGCACCACCTTTGAGATGCTGTGCCCCTTGTGAGGCCTTAGAGTTTTGGATTGTGGTTGAAACAGACCCTAATGATGAGAAATAGCCTTTTCAAGTCTACTCGTTGTTTTAAAGGTCATTTAATCTTCACGCAGCAGCTTAATTGAAATTTTACCCTTCTTATGCACCTGACATTCATTTTGAGGGGAAAAGATACAGTCATGGTGAGTTGATGAGAAATGATTTATTTGCCATTTCTTGTCTTTCCTCGGATTTCCATTTGACTCTTAAATTTTCTACTTACGTACTTCTTTCCTAGTAGTGATGGTGAAATTTCTTCAGGTGAGACCTAGTGTTTGAAGTTTCTCGGGCTGATTCCATGTCATTGGTCAACTGTTGGGAAGCCGTACTCATTCTGACTTTCCTTTAAATCACGGTTGACTGAGCTAGAAAACTGTTACCTACCTGAAGGATGGTGTTAGAATGAAAACACCTTTGTGGAAGACTCAAAATTCTGAACGATTTATATAGAGCAGCCAACAATAACTAACAGTTATTAAATACTTACTATGTGCCAAACCAGGGCCCAGGTCTTGGACATTAATGAACTCATTTAACTTTTGAAAAAATCCTGTAAGGTCCAGAGGGTTGCCCTATGATGCAGATGAGGGAAGTGGAAAGAAAGTGAATTAACTCACCCAGAGACGGGCATCTGATAAGCTGGGCTGCCCCCGCCTATGTGACTCTGGGCACAAATCAGTGAAAGGCTCCCATTCTTCCGATGGCTTGGCTGCCAGGACTCAGCACGTATTTCAGCCTCTGCTTGGGTTCCCTGCCAGGAGTCCTTGTGTTTCGCACAATCCACGCAGGCTGTGCGGCACCCGGCTGGTGAATGACGGATCTTCTGTGGCAGTGGAACAGGGCTTTCTGAAGGAAATACAATGCAATTTTAACTTTCCTGGTAGCTATGCTTAAAAAGAAACAGGCAAAAACATTTTTAAGAATGCACTTTATTTAACCTGATAAATCCAAACATTATTTTAACATGTAATCAGTAGCAACGTTATTGAGCTATTTTACATTCTTGGAATTTTTTGTTATCTGATCTTTGAGATCTGCCAAGCATCTGACACGCCTGCTACTTCTAACTTGGACTTGGCCATAGGACTTGGTTTAAGTCCTCAGTGACCACACATGCCTCGTGGTTTGGACAGTGCAGTTCTAGAGTCCCAGTTTATAACCACCTCCCCCTGTATGGGTTCTGAAAGGGTAGACTGAATTCTCTCAGATCATCCTTGATTAAGAAAACCTCACTGGAAACAATCAGGTGGATTAGAAATTCCAAACATGGTTTTGTCTGGCTGCTCTCAGAGTGATTATGAAAGCTTCACTTCTGCATACAAAGGGCATGTCAGCATGATTACTGATACAGCCGCCTTTTGGTGATGCAGAGCCTGAATGTGTATATTAATAGATTATCAAACTCTGTGGATTATTTAGTTGTCTTTTCACTGTTGTTGCTTCTGTCCTTAGAATTTCAGCCAAGCATGGACAAAGACCTCAAGAGGCAGTAAGACCCAAAGAACTTTTAGGAACAGCCTCTTTATCTGGTTGCATTGGGTCTTAGCTGCAGGGCGTGAGATCTTGGGTGCAGCATGCAGACTTCTCAGCACGCAGGCTTGGTTGCTCCACGGCGTGTGGGATCTTAGTTCCTCTTCTAGGGGCCGAATCTATGGCCCCTGTGTTGGAAGGCAGATTCTTGACCACTGGACCACCAGCGAAATCCTGCAAACCAAATACATTTTAAACTTCTCATCGATTCTGGGTAAGAGTCATGCAGTCCAGAAGCTTAGAGACGTTTGTGGGTGACTGGTTCAAGGCCTTTCAATAATGTTCATACTCTGCAGTTAGACCAAGTTACCAGAGGCACAAAAACACAGGCCTAGCCCAGTTTCTCATCTTCTTGCAGTACCTGCTAGCATGCGTTAATGAATTCAATTTAGTTTATAGAAGTTTTTCTTAAATAATCCACCTCATTTTTTGGTAATAAGGTATGAATCACACTGAGTGTCATCAGTCTATAACTGGTGGTATCGCTTTGGAGAACATTCAAGGTTCTTTTGGAACTCTCCGGCAAGTGATGACATCACTTGAAAGGGTTTGTAGAGCTTTAATTACCAGCTGATTATGACAGTTGCCATCTGGGCAACCTGCCATGTGATTCTGCTTGGGGGGTGTGGTATGGTTTACTTGGAGCCGGGTAGCTGTGAGTGGTACAGTATTTGGGGAAGAAGACAGGCCCTCTTTAGCTCTGACTTCTCTTAGTTTTCTCATCAGTAACTTCGGCAGGCGGCCCCTGCTGTCTGTGATTACCATGGGAACTGCTGACAACCTGGGTGAAGCAGCCCGCTTTCAGCCTGGCAGAAAGGAGAGGGTCTTTCCTCTCCTCAATTGTCTTTCCTTCTTAGAAGGAAATGGATTAGGTTGTTTGGAGGTTTGGGCTTGAGGTTTTGTGATTATAAAAATAACTCAAACTTGGTCATGGTGTATGATCTTTTTAATGTGTTGTTGGATTCTGATTGCTAGAATTTTGTTAAGGATTTTTGCATCTATGTTCATCAGTGATATTGGCCTGTAGTTTTCTTTTTTTGTGGCATCTTTGTCAGGTTTTGGTATTAAGGTGATGGTGGCCTCATAGAATGAGTTTGGAAGTTTACCTTCCTCTGCAATTTTCTGGAAGAGGTTGAGTAGGATAGGTGTTAGCTCTTCTCTAAATGTTTGGTAGAATTCAGCTGTGAAGCCATCTGGACCTGGGCTTTTGTTTGCTGGAAGAGTTCTGATTACAGTTTCAATTTCTGTGCTTGTGATGGGTCTGTTAAGATTTTCTATTTCTTCCTGGTTCAGTTTAGGAAAGTTGTTCTTTTCTAAGACTTTGTCCATTTCTTCCAAGTTGTCCATTTTATTGGCATATAATGGCTGATAGTAGTCTCTTATGATCCTTTGTATTTCTGTGTTGTCTGTTGTGATCTCTCCATTTTCATTTCTAATTTTATTGATTTGATTTTTCTCCCTTTGTTTTTTGATGAGTCTGGCTAATGGTTGTCAATTTTATTTATCCTCTCAAAGAACCAGCTTTTGGCTTTGTTGATCTTTGCTATGGTCTCTTTTGTTTCTTTTGCATTTATTTCTGCCCTAATTTTAAAGAGTTCTTTCTACTAACCCTGGCATACTTCATTTCTTCCTTTTCTAGTTGCTTTAGGTGTAGAGTTAGGTTATTTATTTGACTTTTTTCTTGTTTCTTGATGTATGCCTGTATTGCTATGAACCTTCCCCTTAGCACTGCTTTTACAGTGTCCCATAGGTTTTGGGTTGTTGTGTTTTCATTTTCATTCAATTCTATGCATATTTTTATTTCTTTTTTGATTTCCTCTGTGATTTGTTGGTTATTCAGAAGGGTGTTGTTCAGCCTCCATATGTTGGAACCATGACCAAGTGGGTGGGTTTTATCCCAGGGATGCAAGGATTCTTCAATATCTGCAAATCAATCAATGTAATCCACCACATTAACAAATGGAAAAATAAAAGCCATATGATTATCTCAATAGATGCAAAGAAAGCCTTTGACAAAATTCAACATCCATTTATGATAAAAACTCTCAAGAAAGCAGGAATAGAAGGAACATTCCTCAACATAATAAAAGCTATATATGACAAACCCACAGCAAACATTATCCTCAATGGTGAAAAA
>SJYX01002577.1:78302-103699 GCA_006410675.1 Oreotragus oreotragus
AAAAAAAAGTAACTCACATACATTGCAGCCATCAGCATTAGAGGTAGAATGTGTTGACATATCTCTTTGAGTTGGGTCTACTTTTTTTTTTTCTCTATCAGAATATAGCTATGGTTTACTGTTAACAAAAATTAACATGACTGCTGGTTGCTCAGTCATGTCTGATTCTTTGCGTCCCCATGGAACTGTAACCTACCAGGCTCCTCTGTCCGTGGAATTCTGCAGGCAAGAATACTGGAGCAGGTTGCCATGCCCTCCTCCAGAGGATCTTTCTGATCCGGTGATCGAACCTGCCTGCTGTGTGTCTCCTGCATTGGCCAGAGGAGTCTTTACCACCGAGCCACCTGGGAAGCTGCCAGAACTTGGACTGCCCTCTTAAACTCCCTGACAAAAAGTGAAAAGTATTGGTCACTTGGTCGTATCTGACTCTATTCCGACCCCAGGGACTGCAGCCTGCTAGGCTCGTCTGTCCACGGGATTTTCCAGGCAGGAATACTGGAGCGGGTTGCCATTTCCTTCTCCAGGGGATCTTCCTGACTCAGGATTGAACGGTGGTCTTGTGCGTTCCCAGGGAAGCCCGTTAACAAAAACTCTCGTTTAATACTCGTGGTCATGATCCCACTATATAGTTTGTGCCATTAGGAACCTAATAGTGTCTTTCCCAGAAAAAAAAAAAAAGAATTGAGAAGTTACCAGGATAAATGAAGATAAAGGGGACACTAATTAGTAGAATTATTTAGATAAAAAGTAGAACTTATTGATATCATAGGACTGAAAGATTGCTAAAAATAATCAAGAACAGGTATACGTTTTCTGTGCAAATTAGTATTAACAGATACTAGATCCCTTTCCTTTCTTCCTTCTTTTGTTTCTTCCCTCCTCCTTTCCCTTTTCTCTTTTTCCCTTCCCTTCCCTCTCTTACCTTCTTTCATTTTTCTTTTCTTCTTAGAAGAAAATGGGTTAGGTTGGTTGGAGGTTTGGGCTTGAGGTTTTGTGATTATAAAAGTAACTCACAGATCGTGGTGATATGTGTGGGTCATGGCTATGTGAATATTGTTAGTCAAAAAACCAATTACTTTGAGCCACCAAGATCTGGGTAATGAGTCCATACCCTACACATGCTCCTAATTTTGATCAGATCTGTTATTGAGCTGGTAGCAACTGTTTGGTTTGGCTACCAATTACCTTTAAAAGAATGCCTCACATCTTAGACTAAGAGTCAAAGAAATGGAAACCCTGAGGTGCTGGTGGACACTTCATCAGTTAAGAAACTTTTCAGTGCGCAACAGATCGCGATTCTGTCCAGCATTTAGGGGAGGGATAGTGAGTGGACGGCAGATGGGCGGTAGACTTGAGGGATGATGCTTGGTGACAGGTGAGGAACTGGCAGTTGCAGGCTTCCAGTGGCAGGGTCTGCCTCACTGATCCGTCTACCATCTTGGGCCACGTTGCTGAGATTGAGTCACAATAAAGTGTACAGTAGCTCAGCAGTCCCCAGCCTTTCTTGGCACCAGGAGCCAGTTTTGTAGAAGACAGTTTTTCCACGGTTGAAGGTAGGTGATGGTTTGGGAATGACTCAAGTGAAGTAGGGTTTGGGCTCTGTGAGACTCTAACACTGCTGCTGACCTGACAGGAGGCAGAGCTCAGGCAGGAATGTGAGTGCAATGGGGAGCGGCTGTAAATTCAGATGAAGCTTTGCTTGGTCCCTCTCACCCCTCCTGTGCAGGACGGTTCCTAACAGACCGTGGCCCAGGACCGGCTCATGGCCTCGGGGTTGGGAACACCCTGCAACAGCTGAAGCTTGATTACTTGACTGGCTTTTGGGATGAGTTGGGGTGTGCCTGGCTTTGTCATTCTACCAAGATGAAAGAGTACATCTGGGTGCTCAGTAGCCAAAGTATCTACCGCAGATGCAGTTTTCACTTAGAAGCAACAGCTGCTAACAGCTGCTTCCAGTTGTCCTGATTTTCTTTGAATCCTCAATAATCCTGATAGTCTCATTCAATGTGCTTCCTTCCATGGGGTTGGAACTTCCTCAGTGGCACAGCCAACTGCCATGTCTCTGGTGCTTTGGTGTTCCAAAGCTTGACTTCCTTGTGGTGGGCTATAATCTCATCAGCTGTTGAAAATTTCTCAGTGGAATGGTGATCTTTTTCCTTATAGTGTTTCTGTTCTCTGCCTCTTATATGCCCCCAAAGCAAGAAGAGAGACAAGAAAGAACAAATTACAGTCATTCCTAGATATCTGCAGGGCCAATACTAACATCCAAGGACCTTGCGTGGGTACTAACATCCAAAGATTCCCAAATGTCATGTTAAGTGGTGTAGTATTTGCATACAACCTATACACATCTGTCTAAATGTGTTAAATCATCCACAGGTTACTTATAACACCTAACATAATGTAAGTGTAATGTAAACAGTTGCTGGCACACAGCATAGTCAAGTTTTGCTTTTTGAAACTTTCTGGAATTATTCTTTTCAAATATTTTCAATCTGCACTTGGTTGAATCTGCAGATGCAGAGCCAGTGGGTATGGAGGATTGACTGGATGCTGCAGTTTAAGTCTAAATCTGTAAAACAGAATAAAACATGATTCATAATGGTCTGTATACACTGGTAGTACCTTTTTTTTTTTTTTGCATTTGGCAGTTACCTTTAATACATACACACATATACACACAGTGACACAATTATAAAACTGTCACTGGTATTCAGTCGCTAAGTCGTGTTCCACTCTTTGAGACCCCATGGACAGCAGCATACCAAGCTTCTCTGTCCTTCACTATCCCCTGGAGTTTACCCAAATTAATGTCCATTGAGTCGGTGATTCTGTCCAACCACCTCATCCTCTGTCATCGCCTTCTCCTCCTGCCCTCAATATTTCCCAGCATCAGGGTCTTTTCCAGTCAATCAACTTTGCATCAGCTTGCCAAAGGACTGGAGCATCAGCATCAGTCCTTCCAATGAATATTCAGGGTTGATTTCCTTTAGGATGGACTGGTTGGATCTCCTTGCAGTCCAAGGGACTCCCAAGAGTCCTCTCCAGCACCACAATTTGAAGGCATCAGTTCTTCGGCACTCAGCTTTATGGTCCAACTCTCACATCCATAAATGACAACTGGAAAAACCATAGCTTTGACTGTAAAGCTGTCATGGAGGTTTTTTTTTTTTCTTTCTAGCAACGGAATCTGATTGCTGCCTGTGTAAGTCAGTGCCCACGGCTGGCGTTGCACACGACTGTGCAGTTAGTGGACATGGTGGGGCCCAGCATGGTTTCCCACACGTCATTTTGGGCTGCAGAGATAGCGTTGACATTTCAGTACAGTGTCAGTACACTTGATAATTCAGAGAGCACTTTGCTTGATGCTAGGCATAAACTAGAAGGTCAGTAAATCTGTGTTGCCAGTGGATGGGTGAGGTGCCTTAGAGTATAATTATTCATCCTTCAAGGCAGTGATTGGGCTCCAGTTGGTCACAGGAGCTTTGAAATCCCTTAGTGTGGTGAGAGCTGTTGCTTTGTTTCTTTTCCTCTGGAGGAGAGAGTGCTGTTTTTAGACTCATTGAGCCAGAGCTGTGGGCATAGGAGGGTCTGAGGAGAATATGAGGCAAACCTGTGTCTTCTGACACAGGTTTCTGTTACCCGGTTGGGTCCAAACAGTACCACCGTCCAAGGAAAACAGGCCAGACCCTCCACTACAGCAGGAATTCCTGCGCACATTCCTAGACTTTGGTTAGGAACTGTGGAGCATTGCTGTGGTTTTTTGGTCCATCAGCTGTTTACCTTTCCTCATGATTTTTCTTCAGGAACTCTTGTGCTAATTTTCAGGCAATACTGTGTGAATCCACATCTCCAGAAACGGGTCCCTCATAGGTTCAAGCTAAGAAAATGGAAACTACTGGTGAAAAAGAGATATTGATTATTGGAAACCTAACTTCATGGAGGTTATTTTTAATTTTTTAAAATCTATTTTTATTGAAGTGGAGTTGACTTACCATCTTGTGTCAGTTTCAGGTATACAGCAAAGTGATTAATAATTATGATCAATTATTAATATTAATATGATACTAATAAGTGATATAGAATTATAATTATATATGATTATACACATATATAATCATATATAATTATAATCTTATTAATAGAGAGTCCCTTGGACTGCAAGGATATCCAACCAGTCCATCCTAAAGGCGATCAGTCCTGGGTGTTCATTGGAAGGACTGATGCTGAAGCTGAAACTCCGATACTGTGGCCACCTCGTGTGAAGAGTTGACTCATTGGAAAAGACCCTGATGCTGGGAGGGAATGGGGGCAGGAGGAGAAGGGGACGACAGAGGATGAGACGGCTGGATGGCATCACCGGCTCGATGGACATGCGTTTGGGTGAACTCCAGGAGTTGGTGATGGATGGGAGGCCTGGCGTGCTGCGATTGATGGGGTCGCAAAGAGTCGGACACGACTGAGCGACTGAACGGAACTGAGTCTTTTGTGTGCATATATAACCTTCCGACTCTTTTCCCGTGTAGGTTATTATAGGACGCTGAGCGTAGTTTGCTGTGCTGTACAGTAGGGCCTTGTTTATCTGCTCTGTATGTAGTGGCGTGTCTGTTAGTCCCCATCCCTAATCCACCCCTCTACCCCCCTGTCCCCTGTGGTGACATGAGTTTGTTACTGAAATCTGTGGCTCTGTTTATGTTTTAAAAATAAGTTCATTTTAATCACATTTTTAGATTCCACATACGTGGTGTCATACAACATTTGTCTTGCTCTTTCTAACTTCCCTCACTCAGTATGACAATCTCCAAGTCCCGCCAATGGCATTATTTCATTCTTTTCATTGCTGAATGATATTCCACTGCATATCTGTACCACATCTTCTTATCCATTCATCTGTTGATGGGCATTTAGGTTGCTTCCATGTCTTGGTTATTGTGAATAGTGCTGCTGTGAACACTGGGGTGTGTGTATCTCATCAAATTATGGTTTTATCTGCGTATATGCCCAGGAGTGGGATTGCTGGATCGTGTGGTAGCTCTATTTTTAGTTTTTAAGGAACATCCAAACTGTTCTCCATAGTGGCGGTTACCATTCCCACCAGCCCTGTAGGAGGGTTCCCTTTTCTTTATGGAGGTTATTTTCATCCCTTGCCCACAAACGAATCTGGGAGTGCTTTCAGATGCTAATGTTGGAAAACCCAACATGATCAATTCAAGAGGAATGAAGTACACTGGCTCACGTAGCTCGGCACTTCTGGGGCAAGACTGGCTTCAGGCTCGATTGGCTTCAGGCTCAAATTAGAATTGAGTTTCTCCTTATTTCTTGGCTCTGCTTCTAGTGCCTCTGCTCTGTTCTCACAGAGTCTCCCTTTCTGCCCACGGATGGCTGCCAAGTGTGGCCCTGAGCCAGTCAGGAGGAGTGAGCTTCCGTTTTTGGAAGTCCTGGCAGTCTTAACTGGCTCTGCAGGGGCCATGTGCCCTTCCCTAGGTGATTCGCTATGGCCACGGAGCAGGTCAGATTAATTGGCTTGGATCTAGGTTGTGTGCCTCATGCCTGGGGTCTGGAGGTATATTCACTCTCAGACTACCCAAAGCATATTCCTATTGGCCCAGTGAACATACATTATTCTTTTTTTAAAAAAATATAGTTGTTTTTATTTATTTTTTTATTGAAGTGTATTTGATATATAGTATTGTGCTTGTTTCAGGAAGTATAGCAAAGTGGTGTAGCATTTTTTGCAGATTATATTCCATTAAAGGTTATTAGAAGATCATGGGTATAATTCTTTGTGCTATATAGTATATCCTTGTTGCTTATCTATTTTGCATATGGCAGTTTGGATCTCTTAATCTTATACCCTTAATTTGTCCCTCTCTTTAAATAGATAAATAAAAGGACATAAGAAAACATGAATGGTGGCTATCTCTGGCATTAGTATTGTAGGTGATTTCAGCATTTTTTCTTTTGTTTTTACTCCTTTTGTGGCTTCTGAATTTTTAGATGTGAGGGTGTAAAATTTTTATAAGTAGAAAAATTATCATAATTGCATTTATACTTGAGTCCTAAAAGAACTTTAGAACTACATTCTTTAAGAAAATAATTTAAGATCTTTTTCTTCCTACCTTTTCCTTTGTATATTTTCTTAGAAAATCTTTCTCTGAAATAAGTTAAATATTTACCTATGCTCTATCATTTATACATTATTTCTTCAATCTATTTGGAATTTCTTTGGGTCTGTGGTATAAGGTGAGACTCTTAATTTGATTTTCTTTTTCCAAATTAATGAAATTTTAGACAATGTTGGTTGAAATTATAATTTCTTCTCCATTGATTTGGAAGGTTTGTTTTCTTGTGCTTTAAAAGAAAAAAAAAGACATCCTTGCCAAATTTCTTCTATGCAGATTTTCTGTTGTTAGTCTGTCAGCTAACCCCATGTGGGTAATAGAGAAAGAGAATGTGAAGACTAGGAAAACAGGAAAGAAAGAGCAAATGCTCCTGTGTGGAGAGCTGTATGGTTCTTGCAGGCGTACCATTTCCAAAAATGAAAGCTCTATAATCATGTGACAGTCCTGTTGTTTTTCTTTCCCAAATCGCTCCTACTGTCACACCTGTTAATGTAGGAAGAATTGGCCAATCAAACATGGAAGTTATTTGCAAGCCCTCTGGAATAATCAGCAAACAGCCCAGCCAAATTCACTTCTTGTCTCACATGGCAAACTTTACAGACAGAGAATATTTCCTAGGGAAATATTCATTATTGTACAAAGTGGCCCTCATTTGTGCATAAACAAGACATTTATTGGAAATGTGTTTTAATCGTACATATATTTGCAGAGTACCTGTTTTAATTTTACCAATAAAATTTTATGTTTCAACAACTGTCAGTTGGCACAGTTTTTTATATAGTCTTAAAATGAAAAATTTAAATATGATACAGATATGAAATCGTATGAATGATTGAAAAGAAAGTTTCCTAGCGTCTCCCATAATAGTGATCCCTGAGAGAAAATTGCAATGAACATATGCTGCTGTTCAGGGAAAATTTTTTAAAGGCATGACTGTCTTTTGGTGAGTTTGTTAAAATCATATGAATGCATCCCTGAGGTTATCTCAAATTTAGAAGTTCCATGGAAGTCAGTGGGAGTCTTGCTTGGGAAAGATTACATTTTCAGAGATAATGATGGATATTTCGTACTTACACAAGTCAAGAATACTATGATTTTGCCAATAAAAGATTGTAGAATTTTGTATATTTCAAAATCTTATTGCCACAGCCGCATTCAGACTAGCTTCGAACATAGCTTCCTTTAGCCACTTCACACGAATATCGGTGCTGCTCCTTTTAAAAGCCCGCTGCATTCAGTGCCCCGTCCCCATCACTTGGTAGGAGACACAATTTCCTGAATGGGCTTGAGTTTTCTCTCTTGAGAGTTTTGGACTGAATGAGACCATCTGTGTAGATATGTTTAGCATTGATTTGGATGTTTTTAGAGTCTGTTTAATTGATAATCTAGTCTCAGGCCTGTTGATTAACAACATTGTTTCTCTTTTAGGGAACTGTGTTTCCCATGCTAAAAAGCAAAATTCCCTTTGCCAAATCTCAGAACTCTTTGTAAATTGTATACTTAAAGTCAGTTGTCATATTTAGTTTGAGTCTTTGTGATAAAATCAGATGCTGACTCCCCACAAGAACTGGAAATTTCAGATCTTAGATAAAACAGTGGAGTGAATTCATGGTCATGGACCAAGTGGGCTTCATGGTTATGAACCTGGAAATGAGTCAGTGTGTAGGGCTGTTAAAATTATTTTACAGATATACCACTCTTTTTTGTTTTGGGGCTCAGCTGTGCTACCGTGGTTGTTACCTCCAAGGTGAATTTTCTTCTTGTTCCTATTGTTTCAAGTGGGAACAGTGAAAACACTCTGGATTCTGCTAATTCTCAAATTATTGTTTATTTGGCATAAGGTGCTATATGCTTATGAAAACAAAGTCACTGTATTATAATTAAAGATTGCTTGTTATAAGCACTTAATAAAAATGCCACGAAAAGTATTATTAGGGTCAAAATTATCTAATGTATATTGATATATATCTTTTGGAGAAGAAAATGACAACCCACTCCAGTATTCTTGCCTGGAGAATCCCATGGACAAAGGAGCTGGGTGGGCTACAGTCCATGGGGTCGCAAAGAGTCGGACACGACTGGGCGACTAACATACACACGATATATATCTCTGCCTCTCAGTAACAATATTCATTTCTTTGTTTTCTCCTTGTGATTCAGAATTGTCATAATTTCTGTAACCCCAGTACAATACTCAGGACATTTAAGTACCTGTTATTGGAGCAGGAAGGTGAATAAGAGGGCAGTTAAGAGGTGGGACAAAGCACGATAATGAAGGGAGAATCTTTGGGTGGAGAAGGGAAGAAGATGTGATCATTTGGGTGGGAAGATATTTTTCACTCTTAGGATATGTCATGGTTGACTTTGTTTTTAAAGCTGTGTGGTACATTTAAAAAGTCTCAAAGGGAGTCATCCATCTGATGACTGGGTTGATGGGGAAGAGTTGCCACAAATCCAGACTCTTCAGGGGCCACTGTTATCAGAGATCCCTGAGAGCTGGGGTCAAGGGGCACTGTTGTAGGAAACTCAAGGAGGCAGAGCACTACAGAAAGAAACTTATTCTAGAATGGAGACCTGACCTCAGTGACAGGAAGCTTTCTGAAATAATTATACAAGGGAATTTTGCAGAAGCGATATAAAGAACAAATTCCTATTAATATGGAACTTCAGCTATCTATATATATTTTTTTCCTAAACGTCTTAGGCTTGTCATGTTAAGAAAAAACAGGATATGTCCCTAGTACAAAAATGACTATGCCACATTTATTTATATATTAAACTAAATGCAAATCTGCTTTTTTTTGTTAAAATAAGTATGTATCCTGGACTTGGATCAAGATGGTGGAGTAGGAGGACACAAAGCGCACCTCCCTCCACAAATGCACCAAAAATACATCTACGTGAAGAACAGTTCTCACTGAAAACTTAACTGGAAACAGGCAGAGGGACTCCTGCACAACCGAGGCTGTGAAAAGATACACATGTAATCAGTTAGAAAGGGACAAAGAGCAATTGGGTCAGGACCTGTGCCCCCAGGAGGGGGCTTAGAGGAGAAGGGAGATGATACAGGTAGAGACCTTCCCTTAGGAGTGAGTGGTGTGAGCCGCATATCAGGCATCCCAGTCTTGGGTCTGACACAGGGAAGACGAGCCCCCCTTGGCTGATAGGACTGACAGGGGGGCTGTGGGAAGCCTGAGTTCTGCTGAGAGGACCCCACAAATGCTGGTTCACTCCTGCAGCCGAATGGAGATGGTGGACTGACCGGAAGGGTGGCTCGCTGGTTTCCTGCAGCCACCCTGGTGCGCACCCCGGCCTGAACCAAGTGGGCGCTTTAACTCGGACTCCTTGTCTCACGCCACAGTGCCACATAGGAGCGAGGGCTGCCAGGGAAAGAGTGTGGACGTGAGTCGCCACGGTGGCTCAAACCCTAATGGGTGTCTGAGCAGAGAGGGGGCAACCGTTACTGAGGATTCCACAGACAGTGCATCAGAGGTGGACTGCTTCTCTGACTGTGGACACTGTGCCACATCCAGCAGCCTGACCCTCACCAAATACCCACGCCAGCACCACTCCCCTCGGGAATGAGAGTAAGGGTGCTGGGAGGGGAAGAGCACACGCTTAAAGGGAACTGTGCCAGCTTGCACCCAGCCCTCAGGGCTTCTGTTCAGGAATTTGACACCTGCCCCTGCCTTCAGTAGAGTGATGCTGACTACTGAACACGGGAGATCAAAAGATGCTTGCTCCTTGGAAGAAATGCTGTGACCAACCTAGATAGCATATTTAAAAGCAGAGATATTACTGTGCCAACAAAGGTCCATATAGTCAAACCTATGGCTTTTCCCGTGGTCATGTACAGATGTGAAAGAAGTGAAAGCTGAGCGCCAAAGAACTGATGGTTTTGAACTGTGGTGTTGGAGAAGACTCTTGAGAGTCCCTTGGACTGCAAGGATAGCCAACCAGTCCATCCTAAAGGAAGTCAGTCCTGAATATTCATTGGAAGGACTGATGCTGACGCTGAAACTCCAATCCTTTGGCCACCTGATGTGAAGAACTGACTCATTTGAAAAGNTGAACTGTGGTGTTGGAGAAGACTCTTGAGAGTCCCTTGGACTGCAAGGATAGCCAACCAGTCCATCCTAAAGGAAGTCAGTCCTGAATATTCATTGGAAGGACTGATGCTGACGCTGAAACTCCAATCCTTTGGCCACCTGATGTGAAGAACTGACTCATTTGAAAAGACGCTGATCCTGGGAAAGATTGAAAGCAGGAGGAGAAGGAGTTGACAGAGGATGAGATGGTTGGACAGCATCACTGACTTGATGGACATGAGTTTGAGCAACCTCCAGGTGTTCGTGATGGACAGGGAAGCCTGACTTGCTGCAGTCCATGGGGTCGCAAAGAGTCAGACACAACTGAGTGATTGAACTGAACTGAACGCAGAGGAAGCCCTAACTCACACCTGGCTCCAGCCCCTCTGTCTCCAGTTCCACCTGCTACTGAGGTAGGAGCACACCTGATGGAAGATATGACTTATGTTCCCGTTAGATCCAGCCCTCCCACCAAAGCCACTGGGTTCATGCAGACTAGAGATGCTCCCACACAAGGGCATACCTTAACAACCAGAAGCGGTCTGTTTTCCCTTAATTTTATAGAGACAGGGAAAGATAAGCAAATGAGGAGACAGAGGAGTTTGCCCCAATTGAAAGGGCAAGAGAAAACTTTTGAATAAATAACTAATGAAACAAAAGCCAACAATTTACTAGCTAAATAATTCAAAGAATAACCTAGTTAGGTCAAAGAGTAGATGAACACAGTGAGAATATTAGCAAGGAACTAGAAAATGTAAAACTGAATAATGCAATAACTAAAATGGAAAATACACTAGAAATGAACAGCAGATTAGGTGAAGCAAAAGAATGCATACGTGATGTGGAAGATAGAGTAATGGAAATCACCCAATCAGAACAGCAAAAAGAAAGAAAAAAGAAAATTTAAGGATTATCCAGGGTAATATTGTACATACCAACACTCATAGGGATTCCAGAGGGAGAGGAGAGAGAGTGAGGAAGTGGAAAATGCATTTAATGAAATTATGACTGAAAAAAAATCCTAAACCTGAAGAAGGAGATAGACATCCAGTTATAGGAAGTACAGAGAAGCCCAAACAAGATGAACCCAAATAGACCCACACCAAGACATAGTATAATTAACACAGCAAAAGTTAAAGAGGATTCTAAAGGCAGCAGTAGAAAAACAGAGTCATATACAAGGGGACCCTTATGAAGCTCTCAGCTGACTTCTTTGCAAAAACCCTGACGTCCAGAAGGGAGTGGTATGATATATTTAAAGTGCTGAAAGGGAAACACCGTCAACCTAGGATACTCTGCCCAGCAAGGTTATCATTTAGAATAGAAGGAAAGAACTTCTCAGGCAGGCAAAAACTAAAAGAGTTCATCAATGCTAAATAAATCCTAAAAGAAAAACTGAAGGGTCTTCTCTAAGTGGAAAGAAAAGGAAAAATCATACCAGTAAAGGAAAAATATATAAATATATAAAAAATATTTTATAAATATATAAAAATATGTAAAGCCTGAAGATCAACTACTTCAAGAAGCTAGTATGAAGTTTAAAAGACATAAATAAATAAATAAATAAATAAATGAAAAAAATTCAAAAAAAAAATAATGTCAGATGACCACATTAAAAAAAAAAGTATAACTAAAATAATCTGTAAAAGGATAAACATGAAGATGTAAAACATGACATCAAAAACAAATTATGTGGGAAGGGAGTAAAAATGTAGATCTTTTGGAATTTGCTTGAACTTAAAGGACTCCCTGTTTAAAACATAGATAAATTTATAGGTCAGCAAACAAACAATAGAGATCAATGAAACCAAGAGCTTTTTTGTTGGAAATATTTTTAAAAGTTGATAAGCCTTTTTCTAGGCTTCTTAAGAGAGAAAAAAAGAGAGACCTAAATAAACAAGAAATAAAAAAGAAGATACAATCGATATCATAGAAAGACAATCATCAGAGAATACTGTTAACCATTTTATGCTAACAGATTGTACAGCCCCAAAGAAATGGGAAAATATCTGGGAAAAAATAACCTTTTAAGACTGAATTAGGGAGAAGTAGGCAACCTGAATAGACCAATCACTAGTAGTGCACTTGTAAGTAATTCTAAAAAAAAATTCCTTGCAGACAAAAGTCCAAGACCAGACAGTTTCACAGGGGAATTTTACCAAAGATTTACAGAAGAGCCATCAGAGAAAAAATCAGGACCTTGAGCACAGTTTGGAGGAGGCTGTTAGCAGCTTACTGCTCAGACAGGGCTCTGGCATGGACCCACTCAAACAGCCAGCCCCTCTGGGTCAAGTCCTTGTGGGGTCCCAGCAGCCAATTTGAATGACTTTCATTTCTTTTTCTTGTCTAGGATTTGACAAAGACTTATAATACTGTCTTAAATGGGCATCCTTGACACTTGGTTTGTTTGTATGGCCTATGAGTGAGAATGACTTTAGTAGTTTAAATGCATGAAAAAAAATCTAAAGACTATTATTATGATATGTGAAAGTGACGTGAGACTAACATTTCAGTGTCTGTAGGTAAAGTCTCATCTATATACTTTTGGCCATGGCTGCTTTCTACCTTGAGATAGCAGAACTGAGAGAAACCCTTTGGCCCAAAAAACCTATAGCATCTACTATCTGACCCGTTATTGAAAAAAAAGGCTGATCCCTCGCTTTCACCCAAAGATTCCTTGCCCTCTTGTTCGTATTGAGCATGGCCAATGGGGAACAGCTGCTGGAGGTCAGGGGCAGAGGAGGGTGGGCTTTGGGGCATTTACTCCCTGCCTGTCCCTCCTTGAATCTCTGTGGGTAGGCTGAACCAGCTTCTGAAGGTCACAGCTCCTGCCAGGTGGTCCTCAAAATGCAAAACCCTTTCCTNTGGCCAATGGGGAACAGCTGCTGGAGGTCAGGGGCAGAGGAGGGTGGGCTTTGGGGCATTTACTCCCTGCCTGTCCCTCCTTGAATCTCTGTGGGTAGGCTGAACCAGCTTCTGAAGGTCACAGCTCCTGCCAGGTGGTCCTCAAAATGCAAAACCCTTTCCTCCTCCAAGGGCCACCGTCTGTGCCCCGCTGTCATCCAGGCTTCACACCGTCCTGTCCCTTGGCCTGGAGACTGAGCCATCCTGCGGTTTCCCACACTCTGCCTCTACCTGTGGAAGAAGCCCCTTTGGTAACTGATGCTTCAGCTGCCTAATTTGTTTTGTAGTGTCTGTCTCCTGCTTGGACCCAAATGGATAAAACAAGAAATCAGTAGATGGTGAAAATAAAATACTAAAAAGAAAACACTCAGGTGATAAGATTGGAGAAGTTTGAATGCTAAGAAGAAAATAACAAGGAAATGATGCAGGGAAATGCCTTTTTGTGAAGAAGATTAAGCTGGTGCAAACTTCCTGTGCACCAGTGTTTGCATCACAGAAGGGCCCCTGCAAGCTGACTGGCAGGGATTAAGGTGAGGGGTTTACATGTGGCCTTGTAGACACGTGGTGACGGTTTCATTACAGATCCAACAGAAATGTTTAAACAAGGATGCTGTAATCTAATGTGTGATTAAAAAAAATCACTCTGGCCATTGTTTGGAGAGGGAGTAGTTTGGCAGTGGGTATTACAGTGAGGGGCAGGTCCTCAAACAGAAAGCTGTGGCTGAGTGCTGTTCTGGTATCTTCCAGTAGAACTCTGAGGACGTCACTGGACTCAGGTCTGGTTTGAAGCCAGGCTAGAGTTGGCAGGGGAGCCCATGATGATTGGAATTAGGTTTCATGAAACCTCTGGTGTATCAGCTGGATTTGACACCAAGAGCACAGTGCATTTCTTTAGGGGTTAATGTCTCATTTTCTGCATTTTAAGCTTTCTACAGTTTTAAAAGCTATAATCGACCCTCTCTTCAGACAGTCAGGGATAAAGCCTAGTTTGGGGGTATATTTTTCTTTTGGGCTTCTGGGAGATTTGAACAGGGAAAATCAGGCGTGAGCCTAAGCAGCTTGTGATTGCGCTGTGACCGGCTGACTGCTGTTGACTGTGTTCTCTGTATGGCTCTGGATTGCTCCTTTGGATTTCTTGGTCCAAGCACCATGGTTAACTTTCATGTTCTATTTGTAGTGTTTCAGCCACATTCATTTACAGCCCACATTTTATAAAGGCTGATATTCATTTTCCCTGCCTCCACCTCCCCACCTCTAAACATACACACACACTCTCTCTCTCTCTCTCTCTCTCTCACTCTCAAAGCAGTTGTAAAGTCAGATCCTTTCTCTCCTCTTATGATCTCATTCCCAGTGTCCTAGGAGATGTTTTTGGCTGCTCAGAAAATCTTGACAGAGCTCTTCACCAACCTGCCTTTGTGTATTTTGGATTTTCTTTTCTCCCAGCTTCTGTATTTCGTTTAGGTTTGCCTGTTTTCCACAATATATGTGGTTAAGTTCTTTTGGTAGGGGCTGTGCAGAGTTTAAGATAGAACCGTAAGCATATGTATGTGTCATTGATTTATTTAGCAAACATTTGCCGGCAGGCCCTGTGCAAGTGAGTGGAGAGTCTTTGCCCCGGGGAGCTTACGCATCTAAGCTGGTCTTTATAATTCAGTATGGCAAGTGAAATAGAAAGGTGACGGCTATCACAGGGGGAGTGAAGCGCAGTGGTTGACAGTGCAGATGCTGGAGCCGGACAGCCTTAGTTCATATCCTAGGCACACTGCTAATTATCTTTGTGTTTCTGGGCACACAGTTTGTATCTTATTTTCCTTATCAGGAAAAATGAAATGTTGCAAGGGTTAAGAGAGCTGATATGTCCAAACAGCCGTAAGAGTGCCGGGCACTTAGTAAGGGACAGCTATTGTACATCGTTACTAAGGGGCTTCTCGGGTGGCTCAGATTGTAAAGAAGCTGCCTGCAGTGTGGGAGACTGGGGTTCGATCCCTGGGTTGGGAAGATCCCTTGGAAAAGGGAATGGCTACCGATTCCAGCATTCTTTTCTGGAGAATCCCATGGACAGAGGAGCCTGGCGGGTTACAGTCCCTGGGGTTGCAAAGAGTTGGGCATGACTGAGTGACTAAGCACACACATACACATTGTTAATAATATCCCTCAGAATCCTCACAGGATTATCCTTTGAAAAGGAGTATAGAACTTAATTTGGGCTGGTGACCACTTGAAAACTGAAGGATTTTTCAAAGCAGTTAGCAAGAAGCCAGTTTCTTGTTCATGAGATTATCTCCAATAACTAAAAATACAGCATTTTTAGTTAGACTCAAAGATATGCTTGCAAAATGTTTCTACTTTTGCATTCACACTTTCAAGTCAAACCATCCTTACCTGGCTTGCTATGTTACATGAAGAAATGAACCTTTTCTGTTTATTAATAGAGCCAGTTGCACTAATTGTAGGGAACATTTTTCATCATGCACATTTGGACTCTGATACCTATCGCTTTTCTTCCTCTGGGCTTTCTAAGGAAATGGGTGACTGCAAAAGTGGATCTGTTGGTTTTAATTCCCGTTTTTCAGTGTTGCACCTCCCAAGGGTAAAATATAGGTAGGGCCTTCAGACATGCCTGTGAGTATGAGGTCAAGAATTCACAGGCCTAGCTATCAGCAGTCTTCCCACCCACCAGTAATCTCAACCTTCTGGCATTCTTCTGAGATCATTTCACCTGTTAGGTGCTTGTTGGCACATCCGTCTCCTTGGCACCTTGAGGCACTATTTTCTGAGATGCCCTTGAACCCTCATTAACTGGAACATATTAACTGCTCAATCATTTTTGAATAAACAAATGAGTAAATGACTTTAGTGTCTGAATCTGTCATGCTGCTGCTGCTGCTGCTGCAAAGTCTCTTCAGTCGTGTCCGACTGTACGACCCCATAGACGGCAGCCCACCAGGCTCCCCCGTCCCTGGGATTCTCCAGGCAAGAACACTGGAGTGGGTTGCCATTTCCTTCTCCAATGCATGAAAGTGAAAAGTGAAAGTGAAGTCGCTCAGTCGTGTCCGACTCTTAGTGACCCCATGGACTGCAGCCCACCAGGCTCCCTCCGTCCATGGGATTCTCCAGGCAAGAGTACTGGAGTGGGGTGCCATTGTTTCACTTCTACTCACATAAGAACTTACTTCCCTCTCTGACATAAATTATACCAATGTTTTCTTAGGTCAGTCTCCCAAGGCAATAAAAATAAAAGCAAAAATAAGCAAATGGGATCTAATCAAACTTATAAGCTTTTGCACAGTAAAGAAAACCATAAAGAAAATGAAAGGACAACCTATGGACTGGGAGAAAATGTTGCAAATGATACAGCCAACAAGGGCTTAATCGCCAAAGTATACGAACATTTCCTACAACTCAGTAACAGAAAACCCAACAATCTAGTCAAAAAAGGGGCACAAGACCTAAATAGACATTTCTCCAAAGAAGACATATAAATGACCAATAAGCATATGAAAAGATACTCAACATCGCTAATTATTAGAGGAATGCAAATCGAAACTCCAATGAAGTACAACCTCACACTGGTCAGACTGGTCATCATTAAAAAGTCTACAAGTAAGTAACAGAAAACCCAACAATCTAGTCAAAAAAGGGGCACAAGACCTAAATAGACATTTCTCCAAAGAAGACATATAAATGACCAATAAGCATATGAAAAGATACTCAACATCGCTAATTATTAGAGGAATGCAAATCGAAACTCCAATGAAGTACAACCTCACACTGGTCAGACTGGTCATCATTAAAAAGTCTACAAGTCACAAATGTTGGAGAGGGTGTGGAGAAAAGGGAACCTTCTTACCCTGTTGGTGGGAATATAAATTGGTGCAGCCACTCAATAAAACAGTATTGAGGTTCCTCAAAAAACTACAAATAGAGCCACATATGATCCTGCAGTCCCATTCCCAGACAAAACTATAATTCAAAATGATACATGCACCCCTATGTGCATAGCAGCACTGTTTAGAATTGGCAAGACATGGAAACAACCTAAATGTCAATCAACAGATGAGTGGATAAAGAAGACGTTGCAAACGTATATACCATGGAATACTACTCAGCCATGAAAAAGAACGGAAGAGCGCAACTGGAGATGATCATAGTGAGCGAAGTCAGAAAGAGAAAGACAGATACCATATGGTATCACATACGTGTGGAGCCTAAAATGAGACACAGCGTGAACATGTCCACCACACCGAAGCAGACTCACAAACATAGGGAACAGACTCCACCCAGGGGAAGGAGTGTGGGGGAGGGGTGGATCGGGAGTCTGGGATTAGCAGAAGCAAACTAGTATATGTAAGATGGATAAACAACAATGTCCTACTGTATAGCACAGGGAACTATATTCTACATCCTGTGATTAAGCCATGATGGAAAAGAATATTTGTATAACTGAGTCACATCGCTGTACAGCAGAAAGAAACACAATTTGTAAATCACTTCTACTTCAATGCAATTAATAAAAAAATTAAGAACTGACATGTCTCTCTCCTTCCTTTTCCTGTATTTTATTTGCAGACAAGAAACTATAACATTTGATCCCCCAGGCATGACTGCTGAAGACACGGGTGCAGGTTTAGTTTTGCACATTTTGCATAGATTCGTCCAGACAGGAGGACGGCTTAGCTCTGGGATTCAGTCTGAATTCTGCTAAGCCACGGCTGGGAGCTCTGTTTAATCGGAGGTGGGGCTGCCTTTTCTGGCCACTCCCAGTGTCTGTGGGGCTTCTCTCCCCTGTGTGTGAACCCCCAGCAGCGCCCTCCCCCTCCAACAGGCTCCTTGCTCCTCACTTTTCTGCTCAGGGGCCAGCTGGGGGGGGGATGCTGTATCTAATTTGTGAACAGGCATCACATAGTGTGCTAGTGACCGTAGTAGTAAATTCAGAATTTCATCACCCTGCCTCATGACGACCAACAGCTGCAGCAGTGTAAGAAGAACAAATGAATTCCTTGTTTCCTTAAGCCTGTTGTCCCAAATAACGATCTGTCACAGTACAGATAGCAGCTTCCTCTTGTCACCCACCCCCAGTGCAGCCTACATTTCAAGAGTGCTTGGCTGTTATTTTCAAGTGGCTTCATAATCATATAGATAACTCATGACAGTCCTTTCCTCTCTACCAGAGTATTAACTTTAAGGCATCTCCTACTCATGATGAATTTATTAGCTCCTACTGTACATAGGTGAGCTGGAAGAAATTGAAAAGTGAAGGCCTCACATAATCCTGAATTGCCAAGATCTTCCAATTCCTGATTCTTGGAATCTGTTTTGAGAACTGCTGATTAGAAAACATGAGGAGTTTGTATTTTTTCCTTGTATCTCCAGTTTGGCTCTAGTGACCAGTGTCTGGGCTGGAGAGCAGGAGGGTGCACATCGGCCAGGCCCTCAGTCAGCTCCTGCCTCCTCGGGGCCCACCCAGCCTGTGGCCGAGAGCTTCACGCAACTAACCTTCTCTTGTGGCTGGTGGTAGGATTTCAAAGCCACTTTTAAATCCCTTACCACAAGAAGGAAGCTGGTGCAGTAAAGGACGTGGTGGAGATGAGGACAGGTGGACGCTCGCTCCTAAAAGAAGCAGTAGTCAGCCTCGCCTGTGGGGTGCTGCTGCTGCTAAGTCGCTCAGTCATGTCCAGCTCTGTGCGACCCCACAGACGGCAGCCCACCAGGCTCCTCTGTCCCTGGGATTCTCCAGGCAAGAACACTGGAGTGGGTTGCCATTTCCTTCTCCAATACCTGTGGGAGTGTTTCTGGATATTTCAGTATTTTCAGAGGAAACTGGAACAGCTAGTTTTTGATGTGAAATTTAATGAATTTTAAAATGTTGTCATGTGAAAGTGAAAGTATTAGCCACTCAGTCATGTCTGATTCTTGGCAACCCCATGGTCTGTAGCCTACCAGGCTCCTCTGTCTTAGGAATTACCCAGCCAAGAATGCTGGAGTAGGTAGCCAGGCCCTCCTCCAGGGGAATCTTCCTGACCCAGGAATCGAACTTTTGTCTCCTGCATTGCGGGCAGATTCTTTACTGTCTGAGCCACCAGGGAAGCTCCTAAATGTTGGCTTGAATTCCTTTAAAGAAATATAGGACAAATAAAGCACTTTGATGGGATCCAGCTCCCGCTGAGAGTTCCAGACCTCTGGATTACTGGAGGGTGTGCAAGGCGAAGACCCGGATCATTATCTTTTATGATAAGTCCCACCAGGCCCTCCGCATACACTCTGTTGGGTGAGTGCAGTCATAGGCTTGGGAGACTGGGAATCATAAGGCTAAGGGTTGATGGAGGGGACTCTCCCATGAGATAAGGTGTGAAGAGAAAGGACCAGGGGTACTTGCTCATAGAACAGAATCCTGGAATCTCTTCCAGGAGCTGGCCCCGTGCTGTGCTGTGTATCACCCCAAACTGCAGAGCAGTGAAGAGTTAACCGGACCCACCCCATGAGGAGGAGGGGCCCAGTGTAAGAGGCAGGGTTCTCCAGGGAGACGGGCAAGGATGTGTAGAGATATATGCGCATGTGTATGTGTGTGTATACTGAATATTTTTTATTATTATTTTTAATTTAAATTTATTTATTTTAATTGGAGGCTAATTACAATGTTGTATTGGTTTTGCCATACATCAACATGAATCCGCCTTGGGTGTACACGTGTTCCTCATCCTGAACCCCCCTCGCTCCTCCCTCCCTGTACCATCCCCCTGGGTCATCCCAGTGCACCAGCCCTGAGCATCCTGTATCATGCATCGAACCTGGACTGGCAATTCATTTCATATATGATATTATATGTTTCAATGCCATTCTCCCAAATCATCCCACCCTCTCCCTCTCCCACGGAGTCCAAAAGACTGTTCTATACATCTGTGTCTCTTTTGCTGTCTCGCATACAGGGTTATCGTTAGCATCTTTCTAAACTCCATATATATGCGTTAGTATAGTGTATTGGTGTTTTTCTTTCTGCCTTACTTCACTCTGTATAATAGGCTCCAGTTTCATCTACCTCATTAGAACTGATTCAAATGTATTCTTTTTAATGGCTTATACTAAATATTTATGTAACATTTATAAGTGCATACATTTGTGCATATAGGAAAGATTATATACACACACACACGTGTATAAATACACAGATATATGATTTATTTTAAGGCATTGGGTCATGCAGTTGTGGGGTTGGTAAGTGTGAAATCCGTGGAACAGGCCTGCAGGTTGCAAATTCAGGCCTGATTTCTGTGTTACAGTTTTGAGGCAGAATTGATGTCTAGAGAGTCCCCATTTCTGCTCTTAAGTCCTTAAACTGATTGGATGAGGTCCATGTGCATCATGGGGCTGCCCTGGTGGGTCAGACAGTAAAGAGTCCAACTCCTACAATGCAGGAGACCCAAGTTCGATCCCTGAGTTGGGAAGATCCTCTGGAGAAGGGAATGACAACCCACTCCAGCATTCTTGCCTGAAGAATTCCTTGGACAAAGGAAACTGGTAGGCTACAGTTCACGGGGTCGCAAAAAGTTGGACACGACTGGGTGACTATCACACACATCATTGGAGGTGATATCCTCTAAGCTCACCACATCTACTTAATACCTCCCAGCAACACCAAAATAAAGTAGAGTTTGATTCAATGACTGAGTACGGCAGCCCAGGCAAGCTGACATATAAAACTGACCATCAGGGCTCCTGGTGTTGGGAGACTGGGGAGCATGAGGGTGGGTGGGTATTTCCAGAATCATGGTCTGTAGGCACGGAGCGCAGGCCACACACACTTGACAACGTGGCGTTTGAATGCTGTGTGCTCTGCTCACTCACCCAGTCGTGTCCCACTCTTTCGTGATCCCATGGACTGTAGCCCACCACGCTCCTCTGCCCATTGAATTTTCCCGGCAAGAACACTGGAATGGGGTGCTGTTTCCAGAGGATCCTCCTGACCCAGGAATCGGACTCGCGTCTCTTGCGTCTCCTGCTTTGGCAGGAGGATTCTTTACCACTGTGCTACGTGGAAAGCCCTTGAATGCAGTAGGTCACATCTAATCCCAGCCAGAGGAGGAGCAGTCTTGCAGGGAATAAAGTTAAAGCTTCAGATCTGCTCACCTGCAAGGGTCCTGTCCTTCCAACATACTATACCTCCTTCTGTGTTCATAACATTGAATACTTGTTCTTGGTTGCCACTTACTATATGGGCTCCAGATTCCTCAGTATCTGACTTGCTTCAGTCGGCTCTACTACTATTTCTACATGCCCTCCAGCCAGCCTCTCTGTCTTTCTGAGCCTCAGTTGCTCCATTTGTAAGCTGAGCAAAGGAATCCTAACCATCTTCTGGAATCCTTCTCAAGGATAAGAGGCTGTGCAATTGTGAACATAAATAAAATTGAAATGCTTTCTCCTAGTTTCTGCTCCTCAAAAATGTTCTAATATTAGTATTTATTAGCTAAAAATGTAGCACCAACTTCCTGTACTTGATAAAACAGGTCATTTAAAGTGTGAGAATGTACAATTCCCCATCTCCAAGGAGCATAAAGAGCTATTTTCATTTCAAACAGCTAGCTTTACAAATGCCTCATACCGGAAATGCAGGGAACATCGTCTAGCCATGTCTGGTACTCAGAGCCCCTCGCTGGGTGTTGCGGGGCCTGGCCTGGGCTGAGGGTCTCACAGCCTGCATCTCAGTCGGCTCCTTGTGGGAGCAGTGTGGCGTGTGTTAGCATTCCATTTTTCCAGGTGAGGGAACCGAAGCACAGAGAGGATAGGTTTCACTTACTCCAGGTCACATAAGAAGCAAAGTTGAGATTCAGACCCTCTGGGGTACTGCTCTGTTAGCTGGGGTCTGGAGGCAGTGAGGAAGCCTGGAACCTTGAGGAGAGTATTTGCTGATGGCAGCAGGCAATTTACCAGGGAGACTCAGGTCCTGAGTCTTCCCTGCTGGGAAGATGAAATCCTCTTCTGCCTCTCAGGGAGCCACCTCAGGGCTACTCTGGATGGTTGTGTAGGGTGTGAAGGCTCTTGATCCTAAGGAAGGGAAGGCTGTTGTCTATAGAGGCTCAGAAAGGAGCCTTTTTTCCCCCCCATTCACAGGTCATCCTGTAGGGCTGGGGCCCTGTCCGGCCTGCATGGAATTCTTCCCATTCTTTGTACACGTCCCTCCCTCACATCGTTTAACATGTCCATCCCTGGTCCTTTCAACACATTTGAGTCTTGCTGATTTCATGGGCCATCTGCTTTGTGCAAAGCCTTCCAACCTTCGGGCTCACTCTGCAGCTACACTTGGTTTATTCATTCATCTACACACATGTATGAATTATTTACTAGGCACCCAGAACTGTTCTAGGAGTTAGAGGTATGGGTAAACTCAGGAGTGAGTGAGAAAGAGGCCTCTCCATAAGAAGTTCAAATTCATGGAGGGACATGAGTATCAGAAAATGTTTATGATGATGATAAATTTGTATTGTGTGTTCATTATGGACTGGGCATGATTTAAGTGCTTGACTTTCATTAATTCATTTGAACCTTCCAGTGATCCTGGAAATGTTGATATGACCATGTCCCCATTAGCTTCCCTGGTGGCTCAGAGGTTAAAGCATCTGCCTCCAATGCAGAAGACCCAGGTTCGATCCCTGGGTCAGGAAGATCCCCTGGAGAAGGAAATGGTCACCCACTCCAGTATTCTTGCCTGGAGAATCCCATGGACAGAGGAGTCTGGTGGGCTATAGTCCACGGGGTCGCAAAGAGTCGGACACGACTGAGCGACTTCACTTCACTGCACTTCATGTCCCCATTATTTATTAAATGTGAGGTTGCTGTAATGATTGCTGTAGGTCAGAGTAGCTGTAAACCAGCTGTTTAATAAGGTTCAGTCTAAGAGACATGCGGTAACACACCCAACGCGCTCCACAGTCAATGATGGAGCCAAGGTCTGGACCAGGAGCCCACACACCCTGCCTAGTGACGAGCTGCCTGGACGTCCCTGCTCAGAGGAGAGGCTCTGTGTGGAGCATGGGGGTGGCTCCGCTAAGGTACCCCTGTGCTCTTATTTCCAGCATCTGACATTTTGAATGGACCTACGTTCCAGGTATAAGGGCAGAACCTCCGAATCTGCTCACCTCCTGCATCACAGCAGCTGATCCGGGGCTGTGCGCTCAGGACAGACTCCATAAAAAATGTTTGCTTGAGGAGTGCTTTTATTGCTATTGTGTCTAAGTTTTCTGAGAGAGGAACGTGTGGAAAAAGAGGCGCACAGGATGTGACGAAACTCCCTTGCAGAGCAGGAATAGAGGCGCAGACACAGAACAGGTGTGTGGATATGCGAGGGGGGCGGGGAGAGTTGGGAGGGGAGCACTCACACATACACACTCGGTGTGTAAACCAGAAGCTGGGGGAGGCGGCTGCCCGCACGGGGGCCCAGCTGAGTCTCTGCGATGACCTCGAGGGGTGGGACGGGGCCAGTGAGAGGGCGCTCCTCCCAAGGGAGGGCATATATGCATGCATACAGCTGACTTACACTGTTGTGCGGCCGAAACGGGCACAACATTGTAAATCAGTTATGCTCCCATTAAAAGATAAGCCAGCACTCTCGGGCCACCTGGAGTGACGGAGTTGGGAGGGAGGTAGGAGCAGGGTTTCTGGAGGGGAGGACGCAAGCATGCCTGTGGCTGGTTCATGGTGATGTATGGCAGAGGCCATCACAGTAGTGTAAGGTAATTATCCTCTGGTTAAAATAAAATACATTTATTACTTTATTAGTTAAATTTATAAATAAACTCTCCAATTCAATAAATTTTTAAAATAAATGAAAAGATAATAAATTTGAAAAAGTCAAATAAACTTTAAAAAAAGAAGAGTACAGGGTGGAAAATAAAAATTCAGGCTTTAGAAAGAGGGAGAGAAAAAAATTTGACAAGTAACCCAAATAGCTAAAAGTTTCGCTGCTGCTGCTGCTGCTAAGTCGCTTCAGTCGTGTCCGACTCTGTGCGATCCCATAGACGGCAGCCCACCAGGCTCCGCCGTCCCTGGGATTCTCCAGGCAAGAACACTGGAGTGGGTTGCCATTTCCTTCTCCAGTGCATGAACTGAAGTCGCTCAGTTGTGTCCAACTCTTAGTGACCTCATGGACTGCAGCCTACCAGGCTCCTCCGTCCGTGGGATTTTTCCAGGCAAGAGTACTGGAGTGGCTTGCCACTGCCTTCTCCAAAGTTTCTCTGAATCAATAGTAATTAATAATAACTGATGATGAATATTATAATAATCTAAACTGAAAGGTTTTAATAGGTGAGGATTAGATGTTTAGAGATAAAAATCAAGGGAACGTGATTTGTGAAGGAATACAGTTGTTTAGCATCTTGAAAAATACCCCTGAATGATGTAAACGACTGAAGGCAAAAGTCTCAGAAGGTGCTTAGGGTCTAAAGTGTATATTAGGGCTGAAAAAATTATGTAAAAAAAAAAAGAGATGGATAGAGATTAGAGCAAGAGAATCAAGAATTTAAATATATTTCCATGGAATAGTTTTGGGGCAGTAACCCCTTTATTCACACTTAGCGGCTATTTTCACCAAACAGAACACTCTTCTGTGCTTGTAATGGAGAATCCATTGATGATATAGAGGTACGCTCATTCTAACGTAACCTACATCTGCTAATTATGCAGTGGTTTGTGTTGGTAACAGGACTTTATACTTCTGCCTTCTAGCCTAGTCCTACTTTTCTTGCCAGTTGTGGAAACACAAAGGAGTGACTGAAACTTTCTGCAAAATTTATGAGATGGTCTTATTTTTATGATAAAAGACTTACCCTTCAACACACCCTCTGGTAAATTTTACATTTTCCTCAAATTAGGTTAAATCACAGCAGACAACTAAAAAGCATGTCGTTATTCTCTTTAAATTCAATTCTAAGCAAGTTCACTGAGGTTTATGAAGTCCCCCGTGACGGTCTATAATAGCCAGACTTTGAAATATCCCATGTGTGGTCAAAATGCTGCAAAGTGTGTGGTTCTCAAATGCAGGTGGGGCGGTTTGCCCTTCCCCTTACACATTTCAGGTTGTCACAACCACAGAAGTGGAGGCTGCTGGTGGAATGTAGAAGGTAGTGCCTGGGATGCTGGTAAACGTCATATGATGGACATGAACGTTGCCCACAGCAACGAGTTAGCCAGGCCAAATGCCACAATGCCAGGGTGGAAAAGCCTATCTGGCCTGTTTAGTTCAGTTCAGTCGCTCAGTCGTGTCTGACTCTTTGCGACCCCATGAATCGCA
>SJYX01002577.1:106267-140603 GCA_006410675.1 Oreotragus oreotragus
TTCTAAAACCAGCTTGAACATCAGGGAGTTCACGGTTCACGTACTACTGAAGCCTGGCTTGGAGAATTCTGAGCATTACTTTAGTAGCGTGTGAGATGACTGCAATTGTGTGGTAGTTTGAACATTCTTTGGCATTGCCTTTCTTTGGGATTGGAATGAAAACTAACCTTTTTCAGTCCTGTGGCCACTGCTGAGTTTTCCAAATTTGCTGGCATATTGAGTGCAGCACTTTCACAGCATCATCTTTCAGGATTTGAAATAGCTCCACTGGAACTCCATCATCTCCACTAGCTTTGTTCATAGTGATGCTTTCTAAGGCCCACTTGACTTCACATTCCAGGATGTCTGGCTCCAGGTGAGTAATCTCACCATCATGATTATCTGGGTCGTGAAGGTCTTTTTTGTACAGTTCTTCGTGTATTCTTGCCACCTCTTCTTAATGTCTTCTGCTTCTGTTAGGTCCCTACCACTTCTGTCCTTTATCGAGCCCATCTTTGCATGAAATGTTCCCTTGGTATCTCTGATTTTCTTGAAGAGGTCTCTAGTCTTTCCCATTCTGTTGTTTTCCTCTATGTCTGTCCTAGATCATTGCAACAGAAAGCGCTCTGATGGGCAGTGTAAATACATGCGGAGTTCAGCATTGAATGGAGGAAGGAATATGTAGAAAAAGGCTAACTTCCTTGTGCAAGCTGAAGCTTGCTTTGGACACGCATGCGTGTGTCCTCTCAGTCGTGTCTCCTTGCGACCCCGTGAACTCTGGTCGATGAGGCTCCTCTGTGCGTGTGATTCTCCAGGCAAGAATACTGGAGAGGGTTGCCCTGGCCTCCTCTAGGGGACCTTTCCCACCCAGGGGTCGAACCCCCATCTCCTGCTTGGCAGGCAGATTTTTTACCACTGGGCCACCTGCGAAGCTGATAATTGTACATCAGCATGCAAAAAAACCGATCACTTCATTTTTATAAACTAAAAAATATAACTCACTTGTTTGAAATCATGTTAGACTTTTGGCCCCATTTTTTGGATCTCAAGAGTTTCACCTCTATTCTTGGAACGCTGTTCTTAGAACTCAGGAACAAGAGGTGAAGTGGGGACTAGGAAGTTTTAAAGTATACATATATTTTTGCTGAGTCAGTAAATGTCTTACCCTTTAGATCTTCATAAAGTTCCTAGGAGTGTTTCTGAACAATCCAGTCTGTTTTCTGGACAAGAGGCCTTTGGGAGCAGTTGGCACCTTTTGCTTAAACCTCTCTCTTCATTTTTTCTCAGGCTGCACTGTCTAGCCTCTAAGAACGCACTTTCTTATGTGTCTCCTCTGGCTGGAGTGCTTGTTCTCTGTGCACAGAGAGACATGCCTACTGGAAGCATCTTTTTCTTCTCCCAGTAGGTGAGGCTTATAATCTGCAGGGTTCTGGCTCATGATGTGTGAGGGTTGAACTTCACCATGCACAGCCGTGCTTTGCTTTCTGAATGGTGATCAAGGATCATTTGGACATGCCCTTGTTCGGGCCCCTACCACTAGCTTTCTATCTGTAGTTCTGCAAGGCCTGCAGCCGGATGCATGCGTGCAGAAGACACCAGCAGTGCCCTGCGTCTGGTGCCTGCCACTGGGGGCCTTGCCCTTCACCATCTTGTCTGTGCTGAGCATGTCTGGACCATTGAGGTGGCCCTGGTCAGTAGGATAAGGTGTGGGATAGTCTGCCAAGCCATCCTTCCTGCTGGTTTTGGAAACTGTTGAATCTGGGATAACCATCACACCCTCTTTCTTTACATTCAGTTTTTTATTAGAGTATAACTGATTTACTGTGTTGGGTTAGTCTCAGATATACACCAAGTCAGTCACTTATACGTATCGATATATCTATTCTTTTTCAGATTCTTTTGCCCGTTAGAACTTCTGCCTGTTAAAAATTTAAGCTTGTTTTATGCATGTCTATGCATAGATGGATGTGGATTTTTTTTTTAACCAGAATAAACAGCATAGTGTTATTCAGCTTATTTTACTTAAAATATAGTAATCGTTAATTCATATCCTTAGGTAGTTTGGGTGACACTTATTTTGAAACAGCAGATTCTTTATTAATGTCAATTTTTTAAGCTCTAGCAATGGGTAGGTTCTATTATAATCAAACCTAATACAGTAGGTTGATTTCATTAATTACTCCAATTCTTCACCTTTGCCTGCATCTACAGAATCTTCCATGCAACTTTCTACTTGTCGCCCTATCTATACCTAGACTCCTTTTGAAAAATCAGCTTTATAGAGTTATCATTTATATACAATAAAAGTCACCCATTTAAAAATGAATAGGCCATTACAGAGTATAGTGCTCTTTTTACGCTGCAGTTCAGTTCAATTCAGTTGCTAGGTTGTGTCTGACTCTTTGCGACCCCATGGACTGCAGCATGCCAGGCTTCCCTGTCCATCACCAACTCCTGGACCTTGCAAAAACTCATGTCCATTGAGTTGGTGATGCCATCCAACCATCTCATCCTCTGTCGTCTCCTTCTCTTCCTGCCTTCAATCTTTCCCAGCATCAGGGTCTTTTCAGATGAGTCAGTTCTTTGCATCAGGTGGCCATAGTATTAGAGTTTCAGCTTCAGCATCAGTCCTTCCAATGATTATTCAGGACTGATTTCCTTTAGGATGGACTGGTTGGATCTCCTTGCAGTCCAAGGGACTCTCAAGAGTCTTCTTCAACACCACAGTTCAAAAGCATCAATTCTTTGGTGCTCAGCTTTCTTTATAGTCCAATTTCACATCCATACACGACTACTGGAAAAACCATAGCCTTGACAAGATGGACCTTTGTTAGCAAAGTAATGTCTCTGCTTTTCAGTATGCTGTCTAGGTTGGTCATAACTTTCTTTCAAGAGGCAAGTGTCTTTTAATTTCATGGGTGCAGTTACCATCTGCAGGGATTTTGGAGCCCAAAATAAAGTCTGTCACTGTTTCCATTTTTTCCCCATTTATTTGCCATGAAGTGATGGGACCAGATGCCATGATCTTAGTTTTCTGAATGTTGAGCTTTCAGCCAACTTTTTCCACACTCCTCTTTCACTTTCATCAAGAGGCTCTTTAGTTCTTCACTTTCTGCCATAAGGGTGGTGTCATCTGCATATCTGAGGTTCCTGATATTTCTCCTGGCAATCTTGATTCCAGCTTGGGCTTCATCCAATTCAGCAGTTCTCATGATATACTCTGCATAAAAGTTAAATATATGGGGCAATACACAGCTTTGACGTATATACAGGATGACAATATACAGCCTTGACGTACTCCTTTCTTGTTGATTATCTCTAGTGGTGTGTATACTTCAATCCTAACTCGCTAATTTATCCCTCCCTCCACTTTCCCCTTTGGTAGCCATAAATTTGTTTCTGTGAGTCTATTTCTTTTGTCTAAATAAGTTCACTTGTATTATTTTGTTAGATTCCACATATAAATGATTTATGATGTTTGTCTTTCTGTCTCACTAACTTTGCGTAGTATGATCATCTCTCACTGCATGCATGTTGCTGCAAATGGCAGTTTCATTCTATTTTTATGTCTAGGTAATATTCCATGGTATATACGTACCTCATCTTCTTTATCCGTTTATCTGGTGGTGTACATTCAGGTTGCTTCCCACTCCCTTTTTGATAGATACCTGTAACGGTCTTTCTTTGCTGGCAGCATGATCTAGCTATTATTATGTATTTGTGTGTTTTCCAATGATTCCCTCCTGGTTTACCAAGAATTTCCAAGCACTTGGTCCTCAATACAATCTGATTTTTGCCCCTGTATCAGTTGTGTCACTTGGAGGAAGCCTTTTCATTGACACTTGACCAGATTCTAGCGTGCCTCTTGAGCTTGGGACAGATCCCCTACTGGGACACTTCCGAAACACTTCAAATTTATTATTTCTTTAGAATTTAGGAGGAATATGTGTTTATTCTAGATGAATATTGGACAATACTTATGTAATATAAAGGTCAGAAATTGTTTATAATTTTATACTACTGCCTGTTAAAAATTTAGGCACATTGTTTTATGCATGTCTGTGCATAGATGGATGTGGTTTTTTTTTTTTTTTTACCAGAATAAAGAACATAGTGTTATTCAGTTTATTTTACTTAAAGTATAGTAATCATTAATTCATATCCTTATGTAGTTTGGGTGACATTTATTTTGAAGCAACAGGTTATTTATTAATGGCAATTTTTTAAGCTCCAGCAGTGGATAGGTTCTATTATAATCGAACCTAATACAGTAGGTTGATTTCATTAATTACTCCAATTCTTCACCTTTGCTTGCATCTACAAAATTTCCTCCGCAACTTTCCACTTGTCACTCTAATGGGAAGCCCTATCTATACCTAGACTCCTTTTGAAAAATCAGCTTTATAAAGTTATAATTTATATCAATGAAATTCACTCATTTAAAAATGTATAGCTTATCAGTGTGTTTAATGTACACAGTTGTATAACTACCACCACAATCAAGATACAGAACTTTTCCATCACGGAACTATACTCCGCCTGTTTGCAGTCAGTTTCCTTTGCCTTGGGTGACATTGTTAATGGCTGCTTACTGCTAACACATGGCTGGCACACACACACACATTACTTCACAGTTGCTTTTCTCCTGTGTTTACACCTGTCTCATCTACCATTTCGATAGACCCTTAGATGTATGTGGACACCTCGGAGGATAAAATCTTAGACATGGAAATGGTTAGTAAAAGGCCTTTTGATGCGTGTTGCCAGCAACCTACAAAACATGTTTGCCACTTACTTCATTTTCTTATTCTGAATTGCCTAACACTTCTACCCTTCATGTTTCTTTTTTCCCCAATCTTCCTTTCAGTGAGGTTTCTTTAAACTCTCAGTATTAAGAAGTAGCAACTATTCCAATTTGAAAAGTATTTTAATCGGGAATGAGTGCTGCATTTTATCAGTTGCCTTTGGGGTATCTGTTTGTGTTATCGTATCATTTCTATCACTTGATTTATCCACCTGAGGGATCATGTTCATGAGTCATCCTTGCCTTCCTTGCCCTTTGGGTTTCCAAGGCTTCTCCTCGTTTGGAGGGTATAGGCCTCCTGTGTGTGAGAAGGGAGGTGCAGCGATGCTCTAGGCTTGGGGACTTATGGAAGAGGGACCACGCACTGCATCCTTGCTCAGCTGGCTGTTCTCGAAGCTCATTGTCCCCAGGTTCATTGATGGCACCTGGAGTGTGTTTCCTGATTAAGGATCTATGGCCTGAATGCTGTGGATTGAAGGAGGGATGACTTGATTCCAAGTGGGGTTTCCTATCTTTCTTGGGACTTCCTTACTGTCTCATTGGAGCCTTATACTTGAGAGATGCTGGTAACACATTTTAGCACTTCATCATATTCTGGTTACACTACACCACTTTCTCAGGAAGCTAAGTTAATGACCAATGTTGCTATCTTCTTTTAGCTCCAAGGAGATCATTTATGGTACTGGGACTTACCTGTAGCTCAAATGGTAAAGAATCTGCCTGTGAGGCAGGAGATCAGGATTCGATCCCTGGATTGGGACGTTCCTCTGGAGAAGGGAATGGCAACCCACTCCAGTATTCTTGCCTAGAGAATTCCATGGACAGAAAAGCCTGGAGGGCTACAGTCCATGGGGTTGCAGAGAGTCAGATACGACTAACACACATGCCTTCAAGTTTATGCTGGAAACATGGGACCAGTGCCTGGTTTCAGTGTTATTGATGATGATGATGATGTATCATTCATTGTTGATTTGATTTTGCTCCTTTTCTTTTTTTGTTGTTATTCATTTATTTTTTATTGAAGTGTAATTGATTCACAGTGTTGTATTAATTGATTTTATTAATTTTTGTCACTGATTAGGAGAATGATTTTATAAGCTTATTTGTATTTGTGGGACAGCCCAGTACACTTGGATAAAGATATAAGGAAAAAAAAAAATACTGTGTTTCTTGTACAGTCTCAAACATGTATGGGATAATGCAAAAGCCTTAGAAAACTATTTCTGTTGTTTTTAGAATTCACTGATATGGAGATAAGATTGTAATATATCTGAATGGGGGCTTTCCAGGTGGCAAAGTGGTTAAAAATCCACCTTCCAATGCAGGAGATGCAAGAGATGTGGGTTTGATGCCTGGGGTTGCGGAGATTCCCCTAGGGTAGGAAATGGCAACCCATTGTAGTATTCTTGTCTGAAAAATTCCATGTACAGAGCCTGGTGGGCCACGTTCCATGGGGTCACAGAGTTGGCATGACTGAGCGACTGAGCGCACACAATATGTCTGAACAGAGCCACTGGTACATGACAATGAATGTGCTATCATGGAATCCATACTGGCACTATCTGAAAAAGTTTAATTTCAGTTAAATTTAAAAATGATAATTTCTATTATTTCAATCACTGTCTGAGGCTGGATATATTATGAAAACTAGATTTAAATATTACATGATTTGCCTTCTTAAAAGTATAAAAATAATAAAATTGGATGACAGCATTTAGAACTTTCTGTAAACTAGTCTGTGTGCAGTTCTGAATTTTAAGCTGAGTTCATAGTAGAAATTTGGTGTCCATGGTTGACGTATGCCCAGAGATTTCAGTAGTTCCAGGCATCTTCATAAATCTCTGAAAATTTACATGGGAAATCTTGTGAGTGCATGCACTGAACTCTTAAGACACATGTTCCTTTGTGGTGAAAAAAAAAAATCATTTGAAACCTATGATGCATTAAACAGTTAAAAACAGGAAGCCAAAACCACTGTGATGTAATGAAAAACAAATCTGAGCGTTTGGAACAACTCCAGCACATCCCGGGCGGTGGAAGTTATCAAACAAGGCGTGATCTGAGGACAGTCTCTGTGGATGTGGAGGAAATAGCTGAATGTTGACAGTGAACACAGGTTTCAACAGTCAGCTTCACTAAAGCCCTAGTCCTCAGAGAGTTTGATCACACTTCTGATAATGCTTGTGAATCTGTGTTTCAGAACTCCTCTAAAGGTGAGAAACCATTCACAAAGTACTCATTTTAACTCATAAGCTTTAAGTGGTGTCATAATGGATTGATCGCCTCATTCAAAAAAATGCTGAAAAGTGTATATTTTGATTGAAGTAGAAGCAGCGACTGTTTCAAGTTTCTTAAGGTGGTAATCTCACATAATTTCATCCTCTCCAGTGTGATAGTGTGGGAGCTGCAGTTCAAACACCTCCTTTTCTACCTTTGATGAATATATTGCTGTAAAGCAGTGTATAAATCACAAATTGGTTGAATCGGTTTACATCTATTAGAGGATCTCACTGTGTGAAAGAATCCATTTGGGAAAGACTTTATGGACTGACATGTCATCTCCTAGTTTATAATGTTTCTGTGTGGATTTCTCAAACTTGTTTAAAATGTGCATTTGTGGTTAACCACTGGCATCTCTGCATATAAGTTAAGACATCTCTGCATATAAGTTAAATAAGCAGGGTGACAATATACAGCCTTGACGTACTCCTTTTCCTATTTGGAACCAGTCTGTTGTTCCATGTCCAGTTCTAACTGTTGGCTCCTGACCTGCATATAGGTTTCTCAAGGGGCAGGTCAGGTGGTTTGGTATTCCCATCTCTTTCAGAATTTTCCACAGTTTATTGTGATCCACACAGTCAAAGGCTTTGTCATAGTCAATAAAGCAGAAATGCTTATTTAACTTATGCNTCTGCATATAAGTTAAATAAGCAGGGTGACAATATACAGCCTTGACGTACTCCTTTTCCTATTTGCAACTTAAGTCCCCAAATTCTATATCGAATGTTCGAGCATGTGCTTATGAAACTTGGGGAAAAAAATCAGGAATTAGTTCAAGCTGAAACAGTCAACTGCACAATATAGTGATTTTTACCCCTAAAAGATACAAACAGAGCAATTTATTATTTCACTTTTCTTTTGTTTTTCTGGGTTTGACTTGTAAAGGACAATTTTAAATATAGGAGATCAAGTAAAAGCTGTGCTTAATTCTCTTTAGCATTGTTAAAAGGAAACTCGGGCTAAGAATTTTACTGAATGTAAAGTATTTCTGTTATGCTTGGGGCAGAAACACCAGTTTTAAAACAAACAGTTCACTATGAGATTGATGCTAAAAGTTCAAAAGAAAACTCTGTTTGCAGTTGGAATGTACAAAGTATCAAGAAGTCATTTTGCTCTTTTAAAGAAAATAAGAGAGCTGGATTGGTGCCTTGGAAAAGCAAGTATAAACTTGCTTTTGGATCAAAGGGCGGTTTAGCAAACACTGCCTGTGATGATGAGCTGGCTTCTTTCCAGGCACAAGGAATAAGACACAGTCTTGTGCCTGCTGAAGTTCACGCTCTAGAAGGACAAACAAATGAACAAATGACATCCCTCGAATGATAGATACAATAATATCTACACAGATGGAAGAGAAGTGTACAAAGGTAAGAGTGGTAAGCCTGCCACAAAGGTTTCATGGAGTAGGGGGGTCTCTGAGTAGGATTTTTAGGGATGAATAGGAGTTTACCAGACAGAAAATAATGGCAGAATGGAGATACATCCAGGGAGAAAAGAGCATGTGCAAGGACTTCCCTGGGGGTCCAGTGACTAAGACTGCATTTTTAATGCAGGGGGCCCAGGTTCATTCCCTGCTCAGGAAACTAAATCCCATATACCACAACTCAAGATCCTGCGTACCGCAACTAAGACCCAGTGAGGATAAATAAATAAATAAATTCACTGGGCACTTAAAAATCCACAAGTAAAAAAAGAGAGCATGTGCAAAGACATGAAAGTGAGAAAGTGCATGGCATAAGCAAAGAGCCACAATAATCTGCACCCATGTTCAGTGTAAGAGTTGATTGCAAGCTTTGGAGGGCAGTCATTTAGTTCCTTCCTGTATTAACTGAAAGGAGTCCCTATCTTATCTCTTTTATAAATTGTTACTTCATCATGATGAAGCTGACTCAGGAGTTTTAACTTTGAAATTGTGTTTGCAATTCAGAGGACCCCTCTGTGAATTAGATACCAAGGGGATCAAGGGACGGAAATATACTTGGGAGGTGAGTCTTTCATGGTTGTGTGAGAAAAAGGTGGCCAGAGCAGGAGATTATTCAAACCCAGCATTCCACCCCAGTTGCCCTTAGTGATTTGGCTGTTCCAGCAGACATGCTCCCAGATTGAGATATTGTGGCAGACTGCCAGCTATGTTTTCCTCTTCCTTCTCAGCACTGAAATTTTTATTTTAGTCAGAGAAGCCCGGCTAAACACTACATTTCTTGGCTTTCAGTATGACAGGGTGATTAGGTGCTGACAAAGAGCTGAAGTGTGTTTGAGGCAGAGCCATCTGTGATCCAGACAGAACCTTCGTGTGAATTAGGAAAAGACATCCATTCCTCAAAATACTGTCAGAAAATGAACCTAATATACTGCTTTTGTTACAGGACACCTCACTGCCATCTGCTAGAAAGCACTTGGAAATAAAAATACAAATCCATGATGATGATGATATGAATGGTTTCCTTGTTCAATGAACAACCTGCACAAGGGTACACTGGACTTGTATGTGTGTGAAGACTATGTAGAGAGCTCTGACTCAGCTGGAAAGCTGCACATTTTGCCCTTCCCCTTCTTTTTCATGCTTCCTGGGATACAGACACGATGGCTGGAGTCTGGTAGCCATTTTGGACCATGAAGTGATCTTGAGGATGGAAATCAGAGATGATGGGGAAAGATGGAAGTCATCATGGAACCACCAGCCCAACACTGGACTACTTATTCCCAAACTTTCTTCGTATAACAGAAAAATAAACTTCTATATTGTTTGAGCAGAAAGTGAAGAGGAACTAAAAAGCCTCTTGATGAAAGTGAAAGTGGAGAGTGAAAAAGTTGGCCTAAAGCTCAACATTCAGAAAACGAAGATCATGGCATCCGGTCCCATCACTTCATGGGAAACAATGGAAACAGTGTCAGACTTTATTTTTGGGGGCTCCAAAATCACTGCACATGGTGATTGCATCCATGAAATTAAAAGACGCTTACTCCTTGGAAGAAAAGTTATGACCAACCTAGATAGCATATTCAAAAGCAGAGACATTACTTTTCTGACTAAGGTCCATCTAGTCAAGGCTGTGGTTTTTCCAGTAGTCATGTATGGATGTGAGAGTTGGACTGTGAAGAAGGCTGAGCGCCAAAGAATTGATGCATTTGGACTGTGGTGTTGGAGAAGACTCTTGAGAGTCCCTTGGACTGCAAGGAGATCCAACCAGTCCATTCTGAAGGAGATCAGCTCTGGGTGTTCTTTGGAAGGAATAATGCTAAAGCTGAAACTCCAGTACTTTGGCCACCTCATGTGAAGAGTTGACTCATTGGAAAAGACTCTGATGCTGGGAGGGATTGGGGGCAGGAGGAGAAGGGGATGACAGAGGATGAGATGGCTGGATGGCATCACTGACTCGATGGACGTGAGTCTGAGTGAAATCTGCGAGTTGGTGATGGACAGGGAGGCCTGGCGTGCTGCGATTCATGGGGTCGCAAAGAGTCAGACACGACTGAGCAACTGAACTGAACTGAACTGATTCTTTGAGCTGTTGTTATTTTGAGTTTTCTATTATACAAAGCCTAAAGTAATTCTAACTGATTGAGAAAGTCAGGGGGAAAAGAAAATATATCAAGTCCTCCAGGGCACATACTCTTAGGAACAAATGCTCAGTTTTCAAAATTTTCAATGCTATATACAATTTCAGTGCTATAGAACATGATAAACATCTCCCTGCTGCCCCAGTCACAGAAAGGTATGTTCTCAAAAGACAGACACAACACAGTCGGTGGCTCCTCGAGGTGTTGTCAAGAATGGCGCTATCATTCTTGAGAACAGAAAAGGATATGATCCCACTTGACTCCCAGCTATTCAGACTCTCCTTTAAATAAAAACCTGGGTGAGAAGCAATTTTGTAATACCTGTCAGGGTGTAATATAAAAATGACCTTTGATTCAGCAATTCTAGGAATTTCTGCCTCCAAAATACTGAGTTTATTTTGTAAAATAAGTAAAATGCCACATGTACAAAAATATTCACTACAGGGTTTTTTTTGGTAAAAGCAGAAGACCGAAACAATATAAATATCTATCTTCCGGGACCGTGAAATAGTCTGTGACATTCATACAGTGAATCTGTGCAGAAGGTAAATCTATATGCTCATATGAAAAGATTTCCATGATAGGTACGTGAAAAAAGTGGGTACAAAAAAATGTGCGACTACTGGGTGGCATTGGGGTAGACCAAAGGACACACATAGTCACGTGGAGGCTGTCAGAGTTCACACAGAAGCCGGTGACAGTGGCCTCCGGCAACGAGGAAGCACTTTCACTGAATAAACTTCTGTGTGTCGAAAAAAACTTTTTTAACACATGCATGAACTGCTGCTGCTGCTGCTGCTAAGTCGCTTCAGTCGTGTCCGACTCTGTGCGACCCCATAGACGGCAGCCCAACAGGCTCCCCCGTCCCTGGGATTCTCCAGGCAAGAACACTGGAGTGGGTTGCCATTTCCTTCTCCAGTGCATGAAAGTGAAAAGTGAAAGTAAAGTTGCTCAGTCATGATGCATGAACTATCTGCCCCCAAATAAAATAATCATACATTTTCTAAAGTATAGAAGACCGCAAGAGTGACTCTTGCCTGTGATCCTGCTCCAAGAGTGAGTCAGACACCTCACAGCACCAGAGCTGCACAAACTCGCTGGTGTGACTTCCCAGGGGCCACGAAGCCCTTGACACAAAGGTGAATCTGGAAACCTGGAAACCCACGGGCATCTGAGAGCTGGGGGCCTGGCAAACATATGAAATGGGGGAAAGAAATCTGACTGGGCTGTGGGAGACCTGGTGTCCAAACGGGGCTGTCCTTTCTGGGCACGTAGTTCCCATTGCCACCTCTGGACAGAGGACACACACGTGAATCTCTAACCCAGACCTACTCTGAACAACAGACTCAGGCACCCGCCTGCCAACTTGACAGTTCCTCAGTGTCTTAAAACCTCCTCCAGTGCATCTGAGGTTGCACTTGTCTCCTGAAACTTCATCTTCTTCTGTGGTTCCCTCTCCCTGTTGCTGGAAGTACCCACTTCTAACTGCCAAAAACCCAGGCGATGGCCTTGAAACCCCCCTATCCTCCATTTCATCCACATCCAATCTATAGGCGAGTTCCAGAAGCTCCACCTCCCAATTATACCACAAATCCACCTCCACCACCGACAGCCAGCCCACGTGCCCAAGTGATGCCCCTCTTTCCCTGGACTACAGCTGGGTCCACTCACCCCTGCTCTGCCTCCTCCAGTGTGCTCTGCAGCCAGAGTGATCTTCCGGAAACCCAAATCTGACCCTATCATGCCCCTGTTAAAACTCCTAAATAGCTTTCTGCTACTCTGGGGACAAAACTGGAATCATTCCAATCCCAAAGAAGGGCAATGCCAGAGAGTGTTCAAACTACTGCACAACTGCACTCATTTCACACGCTAGCAAGGTCATGCTCAAAATCTTCCAAGCTAGGCTTCAACTGGGCTTCCCTGGTGGCTCAGCTGGTAAAGAATTTGCCTGTAATGCAGGAGACCTGGGTTTGATCCCTGGGTTTGGGAAGATCACCTGGTGAAGGGAAAGGCTACCTAATCCAGTATTCTGGCCTGGAGAATCCGGGGCCAGAATATACAGTCCATGGGGTCTCAAAAGAGTTGACAAGACTGAGCAACTTTTCACTTTCAGGCTTCAACAGTACATTAACCAAGAGCTTCCAGATGTACAAGGTGGGTTTAGAAAAGGCAGAGGAACCAGAGATCAAATTGCCAACATCCAGTGGATCATGGAAAAAGCAAGAGAATTCCAGAAAAACATCTACTTCTGCTTCATTGACTACGCTAAAGCTTTGGACTGTATGGATCACATCAAACTGTGGAAAATTCTGAAAGAGATGGGCCTACCAGACCACCTTATCTGCCTCCTCAGAAACCTGTATGCAGGTCAAGAAGCAACAGTTAGAACTGGACATGGAACAACGGACTGGTTCCAAATTGGGAAAGGAGTATGTCAAGGCTATATGTTGTCACCCTGCTTATTTAACGTCTATGCAGCATACATGGCAAGAAATGCCAGGCTGGATGCAGCACAAGCTGGAATCAAGATTGAGATCTAGAGGGTGAGGATCAGCCTCAGGATCCTGGCAAACACAGTGGGGAGGGGCACAGCCTGAATTGGGAGACTCTCCTTCCTCAAACCCAGGCAGGTGGTGAGAACCTCGCAACTGGAAAATGGTCCCTAAACTATAGAAAGCTACCAGCTAACTCCAAGTCAGCGCTCACCATGTACCTGGCCTTCAGCCAGAAGAAGCCAAGAAGGTGGCTACGGCTCTGAGCCTGCGGAGAAGGCCCAGCGTTGGCCTCCATCTGGGAATTTCTCTGTCCACCTTGTCGTCCGAAGTCTTCCTGACAGGGATTCAGACACGAGAGCCTCACGCTCCTTCTGGGAGAAGCCAGCCACTGGCCAGCAATGGCGTGGCAGAGGGGTACGCTGTGGGCCCCCAGACTCCGGGCCAGAGAAAGGTGGGGCTGGGGATCTGTGTGTTTCGGCAGGCTACCCTTCCCCCCCTACCCAGCCTTGCTGCTCCTCTGAGGGGGGAGGCACAGCCTGCAGAATGGGGAAAACAGACAGCCTCCCCTCCACTTCAGGAGGGAGGTCTGCCAACACAGACCTTGAACGTTCTTCCTCAAACGCAGGCCGACAGACGGCCACATCTGGGGCTCCCGGGGCTCCCCAACCATGACACTCGATGTGGCAGAGAGCACTCAGGCCCAGGGTAGGTGGGGGAAAACCCCGGGTGCAGACACCTCCCCTACTCTGCACAGCCCAGCACGTGACCAGCCTCCCCACTCACAGCCCTCTCCCTGAACCCCAGTGGCTGGCAGGGCCCCAGGTGGATGGGGTCCATGGGTAAGGTCATCTGGGTTGGGCTGATTAGAATCTTCTGCAGTAGGGTAAGGGCTGTGTTTATCTCCCTGAAAAACCTGGAGCCAAAACTGGGAGAGCAGCCTGGAGCCGGAATCTGGGAGAAAGGAAAAAGTAGTTTACAGGCAAAAACAAAGAGACGTAAAAAAGTATAAACAGTGTGGGGGGCAGCCTTCTGATGGGGCAGCCCCTGTTCTGTCCTGAGGGAAGGAAGACACATCCCTGTCTGCCCTGGAGTCACCCTGCCCTCCGCCCCCAGCTATATATGCGTACACACACCTGAATAGATAGACAGGAAGAATACAATTAGTGACCACTGACCTGATGAAAATCGTGGAGTAGGGTGCCAGCTCGGCTGGCGGTCAGGTACTAACGGCCTGCTTTGAATCCTGGCTCTACCACTTGCCAGCCATAGGCCAGGTAACCTTAGGCCAGTGACTTCACTCCTCCATGCCTCAGTCTCCCTGTCTGCAAGATGGGCAGAATACATCTCCTACTGGGTGAGCAAAGGTAAAGTAGCCACACAGGGAATTTTTGACTGTGAAAACAAAAAAGGCATTCACTTTTTGTTTTTAGATCCTGGGAACATGAAGGTGGGGGAGCCAGACCTAGCCTGAAGCTAGGAACCTTCTCTGAGGAAGTGCTACCTGAACAAAGGTGGGAAGTTAAGGAGGTTTCTTTGTAAGAGGGAAGAGCAGTGGGCTCCAAGGTGGATATGTTGTTGTTGTCGTTTAATTGCTCAGTTGTGTTCGACTCTTTGCAACCCCGTGGACTGCAGACCGCCAGGCTCTTCGGTCCTGGGAATTGTCCCAGCAAGAATACCAGAGTGGGCTGCCATTTCCTTCTCCAGGGGATATTCCTGGACCAGGGATTGAAGCCACGTCTTCTGCATTGGCAGGAGGATTCAGCCTGGGATAAGGAGGGGGCAGCTTCAGCATCTGACAGGAGAGTCTGGAACGGTAAAGGGGGGGCCATGCAGTGAGCTGGCTGGCCCGGAGCACCTCCAGGGAGGGGACGGTGACCTCCACAGATTTTAAACACCCCTGGAGCGGGGGTGGCCACAAACTCACTCACTCAACCTTCAGCCCATACTTTTAGTTAAACAACACAAGTGGGGAGCAGACTCTCTCTCTACCCCACAGGGTGCACATGCTCACACTCGGGGAGTTTTATTTGAACCCTTTCCATCTCACGTTTGCCAATTAAAATAAGACCTGCCAAGTTGTCCGTTGGTTCTAAATCACCAAAGGAAAAACCCAAGTGGAACACAGTTCACTGCCTACGAGGCAAAAGCATTACCTTCCTGGAATTTCAATACGTGGCATTTTCTGTTTGAGCACAGAAAGACTCCTGTTCAGGAGATAATAGGCGTGGGCCATATGATACACCTGTTGGGCTTCCTTCCCACCATTAGCCACACTCTCTCCCCTCCCTCCCATCCAGAGTGGCTTTTCTCAGCAGTGTGCTCCAGGTCTGGGCGCTTCCTCAGTAGTGTGTAACAGGATAGCCCTGCAGGCTGGGCCACAGCGCTGTCACCTGAGCTGGCTCCCTTGTCTAAAATGCATGGAGAGGCGTCCCTGTGCTCACGTACTACAGCCCTAAGGGCTCGGGTTGGACTTTAGAGGAATATTCTGCATTGCTGCTGTCTTGGTGGGGTCAGTCTGCTTGTGGAAATGTCTAGGTTGCAAAAGAAATACAAAAGCTAAAAAGACTTCTGGCATTCAACCAAAGGTCGAGTGGGCAACTTGGAAATTAAGATGTTCCATCTTGACAGTATCACCATGACCCTGAGACCTGCCTGTGGGAAGGGGGCACATAACCACATAACTGGGTGAGGGCAGGGGCCACCTTCCCAAAGCTGGCCACCAGGCTGCCTGCCCCTGCCTCCTCACGGGGACAACTTGGTTCACAGGGAGAAAACTGGAAAGCGGGAAAGGCTGTCCATTTTCCCCTAGAGAGCTGGTAAGAGAGTCAGACTTCCCTGAGCCCTTGGCACTCATGGGGTTAATCATGGAGCCTGGCGTGGAGCCTGTGTTTCTCTCACTTTCCAAAAGGTTCAAGTCTCTCCAGTTCTGACAAGAGTGATGCAACTGGAAAGCTGCAGCCAGTATTGCAAAGGTCACTCGTTCCGCAGGAAAAGCCAAGCCCCAGGCTGAGCTGCTGGTGGATATCCCGAGGTGGTGGTCCTCGGGGAAGGGTGGAGTCCCAGGCCCAGCCATCAAGGAGCACAGTAGGGATCTCTGAGCCAGAGGCACCTGGCCTCCCGCTCACTCCTGATCGGCTTCCCACCACCCTCACGGCTCACACTGCAGACCACAGCCCAGCTAGAGCCAGCCCGATGGGCCCACAGCGGGTAGGGGTGCTCAGAACCCTTCCAGAATATCGCTACGCATCTGGGTGCCACCACCTCCCTGGATGAAGCCCTGGACCGGGCCAGGGGGGTGGGAAGACTCTAAGCACAACATCTCATGTTCTACAATAACCCCGAGAAGTAAGGCATGTTAATAGTTTTGTTTTTCTGTTTTAAAGAGATTTGAAAATTAAGCTTCAATGAGTTAAATAGTTTGCCCAAGTTAACTCAGCTTGTAAGTGCCAAAACTGCATTTTAATGCAGTCTGTTTATGAATCTTCCCAAGTGTTAAAGGCAGCCAAACCTCCTGCTACTGCCTGACTCGGGACAAGCCCCATGGTCTGTTTGGGTTTAGCTATGGAATCCTCCGGAAAGTCCTTAAACTCCCCAAACAGAGGAGTATTTCTTTTTCCCCCATAATGCAATCACTTTCAGTTGGGCGATGGAGAGTTTAGCAGATATGGCTTTGTAGTAACTGGACTGTGCCCTCAACTGGCTCCTTGTGACAACAGTGTCTGCTGTCTGACAGCAAAGCCAAGATACAGACAATGGGGTCCAGTGGACAGGAAGACTCCCCTGCAGGTCCTGGAGCCTGCCTGGAGATATGCTCTCAGGCTAGACTTTAGAGAGTGAAAATAGCTGCTCTCCGGTGACAAAGGATAAACCTCCCTCAGCAATGTAAACAGAGTTATTCTTCAGTATCCATGGGGGACTGGTTCCAGGACCTCCAAATACCAAAATCCATGGATGCTCAGGTCCCTTATATAAAATGATGGCGTAGAGTCAGCCCACTGTCTTGGCAGATTCCACATCCATGGCCTCAAAACCCAGGGTTACGGAGGGCCAGCTATATACCCTTGATGGCAGAAGAGACGGTTTCATTTTGGACCTGGTTTTAAAATCACCTGTTCAGTAATACAGTGTGCAAGGGCAGGACTGCACAGCTGTCCCCTTGACAAGGGAGCGTCCAGCACTCTCCCGTCAGGGAGGGTGGTGGAGGCGGCTGGCTCCTCGGCAAAACTTCAGTTCCCTCTAGGGCGAACTTCTGGGGTGGCTTCTCCCTGCTGCAACTTCCCTACCTGACCACACAGCCCCTGGATCCTCTGCTCCTAGAGCCTGGGCCAAGAGCCACCCATAGGCAGCCTACAGGTAATCCACAGGGCCAGCTGGGCTGGGAAGTGATCCTTCTGCCTTAACCCTTGGCCCCCTACCTCTGCCTGGGGTTTTGTCCCGGGCCCACACCCCAGGCATGGCCCTTCACTCCATTTGACATTGCCCTCAGTGGGCCTGGCATAGGCTGCAGGTCCACCCCAGCCCCTCAAAGCTGACCATTCCCCACTAACCTATTTCCTTTTCTGAAGATCCCTTTGGATTCTTATGCACAGAATCATCACATAATAGAGCTGTAAGAAGCTTTGCAGATTATAAAGTCCAACCTCATTTCATGGATGAGGTCCACAGAGGGGACCTGACTGGCAGGGTTGGGACACCAGCCGGATCTTCTTTCTAGCCAGTTCTCTTCCACATCATTGTATTACCTCTCAAAGAATGAATCACTCATGATGGGATGTAAGGTTTGATCAGAGGTGGGGTTTGAGTATGGGATCCTAGAGGCCCCTCAAGTCACCACAGGCTTGCTCTTTGCCCACTCCAGCCCAAGTGGGTCTGCACTGAGCGCTTTCTTTGGCAGCTGTGAGCAGCACACACTGAGCCCTGCCTTGATTTTTAAGCCCAGTTGTGTCTCATATCAGAATATCTAAGCTTAAGGATGGAGAACTAGAACCTGGGCAGCCCCTCCCTTCTCATGTCTGGGGCAGGATAGGATGCTGGGAACAAAGTCAAGGTGCAAGTCAGCAAAGACCAAGTCTGGGCATGTTGGGTTATGTCCATGGGTGGGTCACTGTGCAGTGATAACATGGGGGCTCCTTGTGACCTCCAGCTAGTGCTGGATTTAGACCTCAGACACGAACAATGACACCATAGGAGGGGGCTAGGGGAGGCATTCCACTTCCTCCAATGATCCGAAGCCCTTTTGATAAGGGTCCCTCTGCCCAAAGAGCCCCCAGTACGTCACTTTCCACAGACCTCCCACTCCCGTAAGTCTGTACCAGCCAGGGTGCTTAAGGCATAGCTGGGAGGCAGGTGGGATCACACAGGGAGCATGTGGGTTGGAGCAGATGGTGTTGAAGTTCATCCTGGCTGCCTTGCTGAACAGTTATTTTCCATGGAAGACTTTCTTTTTCTTGGAACTGGAGGTGGGGGAGCCTCTTGTTCTCAGGCTGGGCCAGTTCAGTTTATCCAGATCACTCACACCAAAGGACATGGGTGGCAGCTTGGCCCACACTCAGCAAACAGACATAAAGTTCATNTTTTGACTTCTGTTTCTGCTGCCTTGGGAGGCGGTAACATTCTTGGTCTTAATGGATTTTGCCACGTTTGGTTTATAGCCCTGGTGTGGTGAGTGATAACTTGCATTGAAGCTCGTGGCAGTCGTTACAGTGGACCCACCCCTGCTCTGGCAGCAGCCGTGAGAGTGGCAGCAGCTGGCATGAAGGTTGGTGGCCCTGGACATCAGACGCTGTTTCTGCACTTCAAGGAGCAGCCGCTTGTCACGCTCCCATTTTACTGATGAAACCGGGGCATAGGAAGGCTGAGTGACTGCCAAGGTTGCCTGTCTGGTGGGGACAGGGTTGGGATTTGGCAGTGGACCCTGTTCCAGGCGGTGCCCTTGACCCCTGACAGCGTCTCTTTGGTCAGAGGCCCACCTGGGGAGGAGGGGCCTGTTCAGAGCCGGCTGATCCGTCTGGGGCCCTGCACTCTGGTGCAGCACGAGTCTCCGGCTCCAGACACGCACGCTCCTCCCAGGTTTAGACTCACCGTTCCTCTGAGTTTTTCATGTACTCTAGCGTGGGATGTGGAAAGAGGGAATGCCTTTCCTTCAGGCGGTAGGTGCTCAGCTAGGAGGCGAGAGGTGAGTCTTCTCCCCAGAGCCAGATGCCGAGGATGAGCACGTTGAAAAGAAGTCAGAAAGTTCTCTGGGGAGAGCAGTCTCTGGGGAGCCCCCGGGAGCTCTGTGCTGACCCCAGCCCTGCAGATGTGGGGGTTCCCACAGGGCCGGCCCCAGGTGTCCTCTGCGGGGGTCCAGAACATTTCTAATGATATTCCACAGAGCAAAAGCATTTATAGGCCCATGCAAAGTATAATAAGTTTTTAGCTGTTTTCTTAGCTTCCCCCAAGTATCTAAATTAACATTGTCCTTGTTTGGAAACCAAGGACATTGCTTTTGTACAAATGGAAAAATGACTGAATATTGGATTTTTTAACTTTAATTCCTCTCTTAATAACTGCAAAATTACTCTTATGAAGAGCTTTCTTTACTTTGACTCACTGTTACCCATGTCAGAAAGTTTCTATAGAGAAAGGTTTAAGATTTCACTACAGATTTCTTGTCTTATATTGCAAGAATCAACACTTCAGGTTTCTTTTCAACCTATCAAACTACAGGTNATCTAAATTAACATTGTCCTTGTTTGGAAACCAGGGACATTGCTTTTGTACAAATGGAAAAATGACTGAATATTGGATTTTTTAACTTTAATTCCTCTCTTAATAACTGCAAAATTACTCTTATGAAGAGCTTTCTTTACTTTGACTCACTGTTACCCATGTCAGAAAGTTTCTATAGAGAAAGGTTTAAGATTTCACTACAGATTTCTTGTCTTATATTGCAAGAATCAACACTTCAGGTTTCTTTTCAACCTATCAAACTACAGGTTTCTTTTCAACCTATCAACCGGGTTTCTTTTCAACCTAAAAACTTCCCACCCTTCTTTCCCTACCTATCTTATGCAAGGGGGTCTGCGGCACCCTGAGTGGGGGCCTATCCATCCTGAAAACTGAGCACTGGGGGAGACCTACCATCGAATAGCCTGTTCCGGGCGCCACTTGCCGGGGTCCACCCCAGACTGAGTACAGTGGGGTAGGAAATGGAAATGGTCTGCACCCCGTTTTAACATGTACAGGTTTTCTGGGCTCTCTTGCTCTGTGGCTAACAGATCCGACAGGCTTCTCACTGGGAGGGCTGTGCGCTGACCAGCGTCACCCAAAGATGATGTTGCCGGGGGCAGGATCCTGGGTGAAGGCCTGTGGTTCCGTGGGGGCCGTGCATGGGGGGGGGTGTGCTGCGTGGACGTTAGGTGTGTGTTTTGTCAGCTCCTCTTCCATCTAGGGTTCACGTGGAGGTCCTTCACTGCAGTCACCGTGTCCGGTGAGAAATGGGAAACCAGACACATTGAATATTATTTTGGGATCAAGTTACTGTTTTGTTCCAATGCTGCTTCCTTCAGGATGTAGATATGATTAACTCTTCCTTGCCAAAAAAACTCATGTTTCTTTGCTGCCTGTTCCCCTGAATGGCTTATCTGTCATTGAGGAATACAAGGTGGCCCTGGCGAAGAGAAACACACACCTTCCCATCTCTGGCTCACCCGCCACTTGCCTGCCTGCGCAGAGGAAGCAGAGCTTCTGCACAGCCTGGACCGAGGGGTGCAGGGCTGAGCGGTGGCCCATTAGAGGGCCTGGCTAGAGGCCGGTGCCGGGCACGTGGGGCGTGGTGCTCGCCTGGAAGATTTGGGCCGAAGCCCCACCCCATGGCTCACGCGGGGTGCTGGGCAGGTCACACACTGCTGCTGGCTCTTACTGACGCACCATCCTGTTCTGCACGTGAGGAAATGTGAGGTGCCAGGCACAGGCAGTTCATTTATTAGAGGTTTTTCCAGTTTATTGAGATATATTGACATGTAACCTTGTGTTAGTTTCCGGTGTACACTGTAACGATTTGAGCCACATACAGTTAAACTCGGACGTGGGGTAGCGCCTCTCGGCCGTTCCTGCCCTGTCGCAGCCTGGCCCTCTCGGCCGCTGCCTCTGTCCTCGGACGATTACTGACTCTGCCAAAGCCTCTGACTGTGTGGGTCACAGTAAACTGGAACATTCTGAGAGAGATGGGAATCCCAGACCACCTGACCTGCCTCTGGAGAAGTCTGTATGCAGGTCAGGAAGCAACAGTTAGAACTGGACATGGAACAACAGACTGGTTCTAAATAGGAAAAGGAGGACATCAAGGCTGTATATTGTCACCCTGCTTATTTAACTTCTATGCAGAGTACATCATGAGAAACACTGGACTGGAAGAAACACAGGCTGGAATCAAGATTGCCAGGAGAAATATCAGTAACCTCAGATATGCAGATGACACCACCCTTATGGCAGAAAGTGAGGAGGAGCTAAAAAGCCTCTTGATGAAAGGGAAAGAGGAGAGGGAAAAAGTTGGCTTAAAGCTCAAGATTCAGAAAACGAAGATCGTGGCATCCGGTCCCATCACTCCATGGGAAATAGATGGGGAAACGGTGGAAACAGTGTCAGACTTTACTTTTTGTGGCTCCAAAATCACTGCAGATGGTGACTGCAGCCATGAAATTAAAAGACGCTTACTCCTTGGAAGAAAAGTTATGACCAACCTAGATAGCATATTCAAAAGCAGAGACATTACTTTACTGACTAAGGTCCGTCTAGTCAAGGCTGTGGTTTTTCTAGTGGTCATGTATGGATGTGAGAGTTGGACTGTGAAGAAGGCTGAGCGCCGAAGAATTGATGGTTTTGAACTGTGGTGTTGGAGAAGACTCTTGAGAGTCCCTTAGAGAGCAAAGAGATCAAACCAGTCTATCCTAAAGGAGATCAGTCCTGAATGTTCATTGGAAGGATTGATGCTGAGGCTGAAACTCCAGTACTTTGGCCACCTCATGCGAAGAGTTGACTCATTGGAAAAGACTCTGATGCTGGGAGGGATTGGGGGCAGGAGGAGAAGGCGACGACAGAGGGTGAGATGGCTTGATGGCATCACGGACTCGATGGACGTGAGTCTGAGTGAACTCTGAGAGATGGNGCACGCGTTGGTAGCTCTAGTCGCTGTGCTGTGTGTCACATCCCCAGGACCCATTCATCTCATAACTGAAAGTTTGGATGTTCTGACCCCTTTCACCCAATTGTCCACACTCCCCAACCACCCCTGGCGACCATTGCTCTGTCCTCTGTAGCTGTGAGCTCTTTTTTTTTTTCTCTCCTAGATCTCACGTAGACGGGAGTTCATACAGGGTTCATCTTCATATGATTCCTCGTTCCACTTAGCGTGGTGCCCTCGAGGTTCATCTGTGTTGTTGCTGATGAAGGCTGCCTCCTTTTTATGGCTGAGTAATGGTCCGCTCTGTGTCCACACCACGCCTGCTGTGTCCACTCACCCGGCAATGGGCACTGCAGTGGCTTCCGCACCTCGGCGTGATGGTGGCCCTGCTGGGAGCACGGGGTGCCCGGTGCCTGGTTTAAGCCTGCTTTAGCACACTTCCCGCAGGACCTGGCTACGCTGATTCGCCGCTGATTCCAGAGCCCCTGACCCACATCCTTTCAGGCTTTGAGGACATTGTTTCCGGGGCGAGGATTCTGTAAACACTCCTGGTTATAAAGATGTTTTCTTCTTGTTGGTTTTTGTCACCAAGAACAGAGACATAACAGTCCCCACTTTTAAGTGATGTTTGTGATATTGCTCAAAGCTTGGCGTTTAGAGGCCGAAGAGATCAGTGATCTTAACACAGAAATCGACCCTGTTTTACAGACCCACTATTGTGTTGCATGTCCCGAATATTCCAGACCCGCTGGGGTTACTCCTCAGCACCGAGTTGTGTGACCTGTACCGTGTTACCACAGTCTCTGTTGCCCTCTTATTTTTAACTGGAGGATAACTGCCTTACAACATCGTGTTGACTTCTGCCGTACAGCATCGTTGAGTCAGCTGTTAAGTACACGTACATCCCCTCCCTCTTCAACCTCCCCACCCATCCCAGCCCTCGGGATCACAGAGCATCCTGTGTTATATAGCAGCTTCCCATCAGCCATCTGGCCTCTGACTTTTGGACCGCAAGTGAGGAGGGTTCTGACGGCTGGGTTCATCTGAGCCAGGCTCACTGCTTCTGGTTTCCGATTTTGGGTGTCGAGGCCTGGACAGTGAGTTCAGGCAGCAAGGGCCGCCAGCGTCGTGCTTGTGCAGCCATCTGATGGGAGTTAGATGGAGTTCCAGAACACGGGGGAAGTTTTTAATTGGCTTCTTTTCTTGGAGATGGAATCCTGGATTGCTTCTTACACTCCTGACTAACCTCTTTGGATCCTATCTGCCTCATTTCTCTGTCCTCACTGACTCCCTGTAGCACCTCCAAATTTAGCATCATCTGGAAATTTAATTAATGTGCTGTTTACCGCTCCTTCCAGATTGCTAATGAAGACGTTAACTAAGACGTGGTCCCCTGGGCTGGCCGCTGGACGCCTCCTCACGGCTTCATAGCCCGTCATTTATCAGCAGGTTTCAGGCCACGAGGGGGTGCTTAGACAAAGCCCAGTTGGAATTAAGTTTTCCAGCAAGACTGTAGAAAACCCTATGCCCGATTCCTCCCTCAACCCCGGCCGGATCCTGGCCTTGCTCTCCCCTGCCCCGCCCCCCTCCGCCTGCCCGCCTCTCCTCAGAGATGCTGGCGGGGCCGCCAGCTGCCCTGGCTTTGTGAGGCTGGCCCTTCCTGAGGTGGCTCCTCCGCGGTGCTCCGCCCTGCCCGCAGTCTCCGTCTGCTCCGGTGTGCACTACAGGACCCACAGGTGTGTGCGAACAGTTGCAGCCTGAGGCCCAGAGGTCCTCCGAGGGCCCTCCCCGCGGCTTCTGCTCATGTGGCCGTCCCTCTGGGCCTGGCTGTGTCCCAAAGCCCTTTTCTCGTGGATGCCGGTCCTTTCGAATCAGGGCTCCACCCTAATGACCTCATCTGAATCGTCTCTTCAAAGGCCTTGTCTGCCTGTACAGTCACATTCTGAGGTGCTGGGGTGAGGGCTTCAGCATGTGAGTGTGTGGATCGGGGGGAAATAGTTCAGTCTTTGAGGGTGGTGGATTTGTGACTCATTTATGTGAGAGGCTTGGAAAGAGGTTTGGGGAGGGCTTCTATCCTGGTTAGGTTCTCAGACCCAAAGGTAGGTAACCAGCCTCCATCACTAGGCATGTCCCTGGGTTCCGGAAGTCAGCCCATCGGGTGCACCTCAGGCCTCCCTGCACACGCTTTGCTGTTGTGTTTTGACTAGAGGTGAGACCTTGAACGCCTGCCTTCTATTTTGATGACACTGTTTGGGATGTGGGAGGGCATGGCCAGGCAGGGCGTGGCGTTGGGCACTGCCTTGGGGAGGCTTGGCTAGAAGGAAAAGGGGCGTGGCTGGTAAGGGACGTGACCTTGAGAGCCCGGTGGGGCCCTGGCCGGGGTGGGCGTGGCCCTTGAGGGCTGCCCTGAGGAGGGGAGGCTAGGGGGAAAAGCCTGGCGGGGGCGTGGCTGGAAGGGGCGTGGCCTTAGGAGTCTGGCGGGGGCGTGGCCGGGGTGGGCGTGGCTTGGACCCGCCCCTTGGCCTGCTCTGGAGGGGCTGGGTGGCCTCCAGAAGAAACGCGGTGCTGTGCATGCATCTATAGACGGCTGGGCCGGGGCGGTGACCACTGTGTGCTCTGGGCCTCCGGCAAGAGCAGGACTCCCCGGGAGGAGGCTGGGGGTTAGGGGCAGCCACTGAAGGGGAGGCCGGAGTGATGCACCCGAGCCCCCCCAGCCCGGCGGCTTCGGGGTCAGATCTGCAGTTTTACGAGATCCCAGAGGGACGAGAGGGGGCGGAGGAGGGGGTCCTGACCCCGAGGACCGAAGGAAACCCTGCTCCTGCTCTGTCAGTGCCATCCATGTCGCTCTGTGGTCCTGTGACTCGCCAGACATAAAACCCCGTGAAAATAGTCTTTAAAGAAAGGTGCAAGTACCTGAAAATGAGAACAATCTTCTCTGTGTGCTGGTGAAATTTCAGGAAGACTAACAGGCGCTCTATTTAAGAAAAAAAAAAAGGTGAACTCAAGATGGAGAACAAAGGTAAAAGGATGCACATGGGGGCGATGAGTTGGGGCTTGTAGAAGCTCCCATCCAATTGGCGCCGAGCTCCGCGCCTCCCGCGCCCCCGGGAAGGCTGGCTGAGTGGCAGCTGGTATTACCAGCAGTGGAATCAATCTCACGCCCCCGCGCGCGGGGGAGAGCAGCCCACATCAGGACCAGATGAATTTTTCAGCAGTGGAAGGTGAAATGTCAGGAAGACTGTAGATCACGCCAGCGCAGGGTCCTCGGGAAATGAGAGCAGTGAGGGGCTGACAGCAGCGGCGGTGAAATGCTGCTGCGGCGCCCGCCTGCTCCCTCTACAGTGAGCTGGGGACCACGGCCCGGCAGAGCAAGGGCACATGGTCAGGCGCGCATTTTGGGGGTGGCGCAATAGGTCTGGCTGGGACTGGGGGGTGGGTGGGAGGGAGAGGAAGCCTGAGGGAGGCTTGGGCCTGCTGATGAAGACCCCAGGGTGAGGGGTGAGGGTCAGATGCACGTGCTGAACTCATCCTGGCCTCGCCCCCACCCCTGCCCCCCACTTCCATCTCCTCTCCTGCCCAGGCGCCAGCTTGGGCCTTCAGGTCTCACCTTGACCACTGTAGTCTGACTCCTAAACAGATTTTTTTAAAAGCACAGACGCAGGCTCTCATTTGCCTTCACCACCAGCCCAGAGGGTCTGGGAGCCTGTCCTGGCCCCCTGTCTCCCCCTGACCTGGAGCACTTAGGGGCCCTCCTGGGCCTGTCTGTCTGTGCAGCAGGAAGTGTAACTGTGGGCTTCGGGTGCCCGGTAAGGGGCTGTTGCACCGGCCCCGCGCTCTCTGGGAGCCGGCCTGCGAGAGCGCCGGCCTGCGCCGCCCTCTGCTCCCCTGGTCGCTGCACTCTGCCTGTTCGCTGGCTGATTGTCATGCTAATCCCTCCTCCTCAAGCATTCTTTCAGTTGCCCGTCTGTCCTGAGCCACCCTGTTCCCTCCACCACCGCGCACCGGGCTGTGCGTGCCGGGAATGGTGGGGGTGGGAGATGGGGGCTCTGCTAAAGACGGAATGTTCTAGAGCTTCCCTGACCTCCCGGTGCCGTCCAGGTCGGGAGCAGGCTTCTCCGGAGGTGTGTCCGTGCTGACGCCGTCTGTCTTCCCCGATGCTCTGCTGGGTTGCCTCCACTGCTGTTCTGTTAAAGACAGCGTGGGTGTCATTAGATGAGAAGGGGGTGTGGCCCCCGAAGGCGTCTCTCCCGGCCTGGGCAGGCGGCGCAGGGGAGCCCCGCCCCCCGCTCTGAGCCAGGATGCCCCGCGCCTTTGGAGGTGAGCTGCTTGCTCACGGTTCATTGTTGGAGCGTGTGTATGTGTTTACTCCATCCTGCTCTCTTTTAATTGGTGTATCTAGACTGTTTATGTTTCAAGTGAAGGGTGTGTTAAGGCTTTCCCAGTGACTCCGTCAGTGAAGAGTCTGCCCGCAGTGGGGCTGACCTGGGTTTGATCCCTGGGTTGGGAAGATCCCCCTGGATAAGGAAATGGCAACCAGTTCCAGAATTCTCACCTGGAGAATCCCACAGAGAGGGGAGCCTGGCAGTGGGGCTGCGCCGCGGGCTCTCACTTCCAGGCTGCGTGTGTCGGGGCTGCAGTGGCCGTTTTCTGGAGTTTCTCGTCACTGTCTCTTCCTTACCTTCCCGTGGCTTCTTCAGCAGTTTGTGAAATCTCATCTGGTTTATTTATGACGTTTCTGAATGTGCTGTTTTGTATCGTTTTCTTGCTGTTTGCTCTACATACATGACTTTTCAACTCTACTAGAGAAGTACAGAAGCTTTCCATGTAGGTCTCTCTGCCCTCCTCAGTGAAAAAATATAATTATCTCAAGATTTTCTTGATGGATAGTGACATCAGGTGTGTCGTTTTCTATACACGTATATACTCTTGTTTGTATTGTTTTTGTCTTTTATTTTCCCTTTGGTTAAAAAATAGGAATTTAGTTTCCTAAGTGGTCCTCCCTCTGCACCGTGTTACAGGAGGTGCCCCCAGCCCTCTTCCCGCCACGGCCTGGAGCCACTTCACCATTCCAGTCGATGTCCTTACCTCTGTGCTTGGGGACGGTACTCATTCCTTACCGAGTTACAGTTAGAAAAACAGAACAGCGTGGCAATTCAGAAAGTCTCCATCTTAAACCATAAAGCCATTTCTGCATGTTGGCTTTGAGTAACGGGGTTTTATGATAATTATTCTTCATTAGTCGGTCTGATGTAATTGTGTGAGATTTAAAAGCCTTCCATTTGAAATCAAGCAGGAGCCGTCTGCCCCGGCCTCTTTCAGCTTCTGTGTCAGGTGGCCTGATGGATGGTGGGCTCTGCCAGCAGAGGGCGGAGCTCTTCCCGGGTTCCCTGGTTTCCCTCACCGGTCTGGAGATTTCCCTCGGGCCCAGGGCAGATCACTCATGTTTTTGAGTTTTCTTCATGTATTTAGGGGAGATTCCTAGGTTGCTAGTCCTGTTTCCCCTCATGGAAATAAATCAAGTTTCCAGTTTCCCTTGTGGCTGGGACACAGCACGTGACTTAGGCCCTTCCGGTTGGAGGTGGCCACACGAGAGGACAGTGGGGTCGCCGGCGTGGGGCTCTGGTCGCCTTTGGGGATGGGGGGCCGAGCGACCGCAAAGCTGTGGCCTCCAGGTGGGAGCGAGTCCGCGGCACTGCGGTGGGCCTGCCTGTCAATGCTGCGCCTGGGCTAGTCCCTGGTGTTTCCAGCACTGCCCTCGACGGCCAGACGGGGCCCGATTCTCGTCACGACTGACGCGCCTGCTCGTTCCCCTGTGCCCTAAAGTCATCTGTTTTCATCGATGGAGGCAGCTTTGTGGATGTGGCTGAGGCCCGAGGGCTGTGCGCTGTGCCGGGAGCTGGGTCACCTCCAGTTACCACCCTGGGTCTGCAGGGGTGGCGTGGAGGCCCAGCCTGTTCCTGTCCTCACTGGGCCGCCCAGGGCCCCACGTGCCGGCCGCCTGCACGCCATGTGCCCCTTGCCCTGTTGGGAGGAGACCCCGCCCTGCCGGGAGCTCGCGGTTGGGCGGGGAGGACAGGCGCTACCCGGTGCCCCCACAGCAGTGGTGCCTAGGGCAGGGGCTGGTGGGGGTGGGCAGAGATGGGCCGTGGGCCCAGTGCCAGCTCTCCTGGTAGTGAGCACTCCGCTGAGGCACAGGCCTGCCCCTCCTGGACACCCTCTCCTCCCCGCTCCTCCATCCAGGGCCAGGTGTTGCGCTCGCTTCCTGCAGCCCCACACAGACAACATAAGGGACAGAGAGGAGACCCCGGGGCAGGGAGGAGGATGGGGCGGCCTGGCGGAGCCGAGGGCCTGGACTCAGAGGAGGGGACCTTCGAGGGGCGCCTGGGAGTCGACAGTTCTCCATTTACCACACACATTGCAATGGTTCCAGGCTGTGAGTGACTTGATCCAAACACATCCTTCCAGCGCGTTGACGTTTGTTTTCCCTTTTGAAGATCAGCTCTCCCTGTGACCTGAGAGGGCAGGGCTGTCCTGCTCCCTGAGCGGGGGCCGGGCATTGGGCAGGGGCTCCCTCCTCCAGACACCCCACGAGCACCTGCGTTGGTTCCAGGGCTGGTCGGGTCCAGGGGAATTGGCTTCTTTGCTGCGGACCCAGAAGTTTCTGAATGCCTAGCTGCAGCGTCCCCCTCTGTCGCCGCGCAGATATTCTCTGCAGGGTCTCTTCTCCTCCCTTCCACTCTGGAGGTTTTGTGCAGCTGTGTGGACTCCGGAGCCCGTGAGAAAGTCCCCTGGGACTCTTCTCTAGCGCACCTAGACATGAACTCTCAAACCGATACAGCGTGGCCAGAAATGCTTTCCTGAGAGTTAGGTTTAAACCAGCGTGGTTCAACTGTGTTCGCCTGAGGGCCAGCATGTGCATCGTGAGCCCCCGGGTAAAACAGGCTGCTCCAGCTGGAAGGGGCAAGCGCTCCCTCCGACCAGCAGCCTGCTTAGGAGAGTCCCTTGGCCAGCCGTGGGCTCAGGCCTGTTCCCCTCGGGGTCTGAGGGCCCGCCTCTGCCTGTGGAGGGTGCAGGCCTGTGGAGGGAGAAGACCTGTTCTCGGGGTCTGAGGGACCCCCGCCTCTGCCTGTGGAGGGCGCAGGCCTGTTCTCCTCGGGGTCTGAGGGCCCGCCTCTGCCTGTGGAGAGAGAAGACCTCTCTCCATCAAGTCCCCCGTGTATTGCTAGGAGCCAGGTTGATCCCAGAAGGAGAGCTTAAGGAGGTAATTTATCATCTTCGAGTGGAACCCAACCGGTAAGGACCGGCTTCGTCATCCCCTGACAGTGCCCTTGGGGTGAAGGGGCGCACGGCCTCTTTCAGGAGCCAACCCCGTCATGCAGCTCCGCTTACGACCTGATACCTCCCAAAGGGCCCCTCCTGACACCGTTGCACTGGGGGCTGGGGTTTCAGTGCAGGAGCTTGGCGGGGGTGCAGACTCTGAGTCTGTAATTTGTTATGAAGAAGTAGACGTTGCTTCCGTCTCTCCCCACTAGGGCCGTCCTCTTGGCAGAAGGTGCCCGAGTGCAGCTGGTCATTTTTAAGCCTGTTGTCTTTAACGGAACTTACACTGTAAATACTTGGGTAAAACTTTTAAAAATATACCTTTTTTATAGTATTATTTTGATCTATATCATAATGTATTTAGCAAGCAGCTATCTTTCCTAGCTCCCCTTTGAAAGTAGAAAGGTTACAAATGATAAATATTCAGGGCCCAGCAGACTTAGATACAGAGAAGGCATTCAGGTATGTAATGAACTGTGCACTGTTCACATAAGATGGCATCCCATTTTGCCTCCATGTGAATCCTAATTACAAAAAAATTGAATTCTTGACCTCCAAGTGTCTGTGTGGTGATGCTGAGTGTGACCGTGAGCTCTCCCTGAGCAATTAGTAACTCTGGGTAGATAGTTTATGGGAGTTCCTTGTACTATTCTTGCAACAACTTTCCTGTAAATTTTAAATTATTTTGAAATTAAAAGTTTTAAAAATTGTGGCTCAAATAAACATATATCTTTATGTCAGCTCCCTACTGAAAACACCATGAAAATCACTACCGAGGTGCAGAAAAGCTATAAACTCCAAAAGGACAAGGTGATTGGGAGAAAAGATAACAGCAGAGAAGGGATGTCATGAATTTTTTAAGATGAAAATCAGTCGACTAATTTAGCAGAACAGATAAAGCTAAAAACCTTTCTACAACTAGAAGCAGGCAGGTTCTTCGATGTGGAGACTGGGTTCAGGGCCACCGAGCAGCCTCATCGACGCTGGGGAGTCACGGGAGCTCGTGAGAAGCTGAAGGTTTCCGTCCTGACCGGAAAGCGGAGGGCTGGCTCTCCAAGGGTGGAGAGGTTCCGCAGGCCTGGGCGCTTCCCCCTGGACCCCCAGCTCCTGGCCTGGCCTGTAGTGTGAGGGGACAAGACGGGCTTCCTCTGTGTCCCTCTTGTGGCAGAAATAGACACACGTGGTCTGGTGGCCTTTAGCCTGGCTGGTCACAGAAGGACGGGGGACGTGGGTGCCCTGCCCCTGTGTCTCGTCCCCTTTCTGTCCCCGCCTTCCCTGGGCCTGCTTCGCCCTCACTCCCATCACTTTCCTCCTGGGCAAACCCTGGGGCCAGATTCAGTGCGGACAGCCAGGTGGCAGCTGGTGTCTTGAAGCCCGAGTCAGAACTAACACCCTTTAGGAAACACTCGCAGAAGCGTCAGCAGAGTGGATTGCTGTGACCGTGGCTTAGGGGTGGCTTTCTCTTGGCTGTGTTCCGGGTCCCCGGGAGCGTCTGCTTTCCAATCGCAGTGTGACCGCCCCCCTCCCACCCCACAACGCGTTAGTGACAAAAGCACCTTCACTGCAAAGGCCGTCGCGTTGTATCTTTCTGCGTTTAAAGACGGGTTTAAAAAAAAAAAAAAAAAAAAAGACGGGTTTTGCGTCTTTGTGACGTGACGATGACCACTCAGCTCTGTCCTGGGCCGTTTCCGCCCGCCGATCTGGGTCTGGACCTCGATTGGGCACTGGCTCACACACATGTGTAAACACAGAGCCTGTGGGGGAGAGCATCGGGAGGCGCGGCAAGAGAGGCCTGGGCTCTGCGAGGCTGGGCGTGGCCGCGGGGCAGGCTGCTCCACGACGAGGGGCAGTTTCAGTGCCTGCAGGAGGGGACAGTGCGTGTGCGTGCGCGTGCCAAACGTGGCACAGAGCTGGGAGACGCCACTCCAGGGCCTGCTAAGGGCCTGAGCTGGGCAGCGTGCAAGAGTCCAGGGAGTGGGAAGCGGCCGGGCTGCCGTGTGGCTGGGAGGCTGGTGGCCTGGGCTCTGGAGGGCCCGGCAGGCCCAGCTCTCAGGACGGTGGGACACGCAGCGGGGGCGGGAGGCGCACGCATCCGTCCGTCCCATGGGTGTTTGTCCAGCTGCTGCTTGCTCTGCACATCCAGAGCTTGAGGAGTACAGCCCTCGCAGCCTCCCCCCGTCCTCACCCAGCTGTGGGGCAGAGGCCGGACGTGCCAGCCGAGGCCTCTGGTGTCTGTGGTGCCTCATGTCAGGAGCACCCTGGCCTTGGCCCTGATTGTAGGGGTGGGACGCTGGGAAGCCTGGACGAGGAGTGGTTCGGGTTCAGTGCTGGACAGGGAAGCGTGTCCTGCATCCGGCCAGCAGGCTACAGGGAGGCGGGTATACTGGCGCTTAAAAGGAGGTGCCGTGGGCATCTCTGAGGGTGAAAGCCGAGGCGCTGGCACCGGGTACAAACCAGCCCTGGGCCTGCGGTGCCTGCCGGCGGTGAGGGCAGGGAGCTGGTTCCGTGCCCCACTGTTAGGAGTCCAGGCTCGCTCTGCTTGCTGCACGGCAGGCTGATAATGGAGAGACGGGCTGGCGGGGCAGAGAGTAGTGGCTTTACACAGAAAGCCAGCAGACAGAAGACGGTGGGCGCGAGGAGCGTCTTCCAGAGTCAGAATTCCTGCTGCTCTGATACTAAAAGGGGATGGAATAAAGTCAGATGCTTCCTCCTTCCCTTTGGGCCCCCAGAGGAACGTGTGAATTTCTTCCTCTTGGAGGCGTTCACAGGTGGTCAAGAGAATTCCTGTGAGCTAAACCAAGCTCGCTTCCTGCTTGTTACCTGGGAGCAGGGCTCCCAGAAATGGGCCATTACGGATAACTGAAGCCTGGAGGCAGCATCTCTTCAGTGAGGAACGTGTGATGGAACGCAGAGGTTCTTCCTTATGACCGTCGGTATCCCGACTAGGGCGTCAGCACCCAGGACACTCAGCCCTAGCCTGCCTCCTGGGCCTCCGTCTCCGCCCCAGGTTCCTGCTGTTGGTTGTGGAGGTGTACCTGGGTGTCTGAGTCGTGTCAGCTCTCCTTCCCCCTGTCCACACAGAAGGGACATTGTGAGGCTGGTGTCCTTTGTTTAAAACCAGATAGAAGGCAGGAGTGGCCTCAGGGTGGCTGAGAAGGGAGGCAGAAAGTGGGTGCCCAGAGGCCAGGGAGGACGGTGGCAGGGGCCTGACTCCAGCCTCCCTCGCCATCTGGTGGGGAGGTGGAATAGACAGTTCTGTCCTGGGAAGAGAGCCCCCAGTGAGCGCTGCGGAGAGTGAGCCTGGATGGGAATCCTGGGCATGGAGGACAGCGTCTGATCCGGGAGATGGTGGGGGGCGGGGGGGAGCGCGCTGCGGCCGCGGCAGGGTGGCTGCTGCCCGTCCACGTCCAGGTCTGGGAACGCGGTGGCCTCGATGGACATCCAGGCTGCTTTCTGTGAGTGCCCCCTCTCAGCCACTCGCTTCTGCGAGAGGAGAGGTGATGGAAGGTCCTGGGCCCTCCTTTGAGAAGCCCCCCTCCCAGTAGTAGACTTTCCGCAAGCGCAGGGCCCCCCCCCATGTGCAGGGCCCGCTGTTGTGTATTTGGAGTAAGAGGAGTCTGTTTTGCTCTGAGGTGGGGTGTGTCTCCGCCGTCCTACAGCGTCTGACCCAGTTTTCAGCAGAAGCTTTTCTCCGAGATGGTGAGGATTGCCCCTGGAATCTTCACGTTTGGACTCAGGTGTCTGCCACCGGGACGTGGCTGAGGGTCCAGGAGTGACACTTGAGCCGAGGGAGGGTGGGGGAGGGGAGCGGAGGCGGGCCCTGTTGCTTAGCGACATTTCCAGCCAGCATCTCTTCTTCCAAGAAGCTGGCCGTGGCCTGGCTTTGTAATGGGAGCGCTTCAGTTTTTCACAGTGGTGCTCCTGCATTGCTGATGGCTGTCATCTGCTTGGTGCTGCCGGTCAGAGAGGCGGAAGGACTTCCCAAACGCCCTGGCCGACCTTCCCCAGCCGGAGCATCTGCTGCTTCACCATCGTCTGCTTTCAGAGGAGTTGGGCAACTTTAATGAAAATTTCTGAAACTACTGAAGGGTCCCCAAATCTGGTTCAGGTTCAGTGTCTGAGCTCCCTTTCTGTTTGGGGGTGAGGTCGTGGTCTGTGTTTTACGGGACGTCTGTGTCACTTAGCAGAGGTCGAAGGGCAGCTGGAGAAGGAACGGCCTGCTTTTCCAGCGAGGAATCCGGGTCATGTGGGGCCCTCTCCGCCTGCAGCTTCTTCAGCTCCTCGCCGTCTAACTCACCTTCGAGATTTTTCTACTCGTGTCGGAGCCGATGGGGGAACAAAGCCCTGGGTGGGGGGACACTGGCAGGCCCCCTGGGAGCCGGCAGGGCCCTGTGCTCCCACCCCAGAGGCCGCGTGTCCAGGGTTTCAGAGGAACCGCTGCGGGGGAGGGACAAGAACAGTCTCTGGAGTGGCCGTTGGGTGCAGGTGAGGTGCAGCGTGGAGGCCGGCGGCCTGGGCGGGGCCGGGGGAGGGGACAGAGCGGAGCTTGTCCCCTCGGGAAGGGCCTTCCTGGTGGTCCTCTGCTTTCAGGAAGACAGGCAGCGCTTTTACTCAGCTCTCGTGGTGGCTCCCTGCGCCGAGAGGGAGGCTCAAGGAAGGAGCACACTCCTGAGAGCAGCACTGGGGAGATGCTGCGTTGGGGGGTGGGGGGACGTGGGGCCTGGAGACCACGGAGGC
>SJYX01002577.1:147362-201630 GCA_006410675.1 Oreotragus oreotragus
GTGTGTGTGTGTGTGTGTTGGGCGGGGCGGTGTTACAGGTGCGGATGTGTGTGTGTGTTGGGCAGGGCAGTGATACTGCGGGTGTGTGTGTGTGTGTGTTGGGCGGGGCAGTGTTACAGGTGTGGATGTGTGTGTGTTGGGCGGGGCAGTGTTACAGGTGCGGGGGTGTGTGTGTGTGTTGGGCGGGGCGGTGATACAGGTGCGGGGGTGTGTGTGTGTGTTGGGCGGGGCGGTGATACAGGTGCGGGTGTGTGTGTGTGTTGGGCGGGGCGGTGTTACAGGTGCGGATGTGTGTGTGTGTTGGGCAGGGCAGTGATACTGCGGGTGTGTGTGTGTGTGTGTTGGGCGGGGCAGTGTTACAGGTGTGGATGTGTGTGTGTTGGGCGGGGCAGTGTTACAGGTGCGGGTGTGTGTGTGTGTGTTGGGCGGGGCGGTGATACAGGTGCGGGTGTGTGTGTGTGTGTGTTGGGTGGGGTGGTGATACCTGTGCGGATGTGTGTGTTGCGTGGGGCGGTGATACCGGTGCGGTTGTGTGTGTATGTATTGTGCGGGACGGTGATACCGGTGCGGATGTGTGTGTGTGTTGGGCAGGGCAGTGATACTGCGGATGTGTGTGTGTGTTGCGCGGGGCGGTGATACCGGTGCGGAGGGCCATCTGTTCGTTTCTTGGAGGACGTCTCCTGTTGTCTGTCGGCCAGTAGGCCTTCCTTGGCTGGTACCCTGGCCTGGCTGGTCGTTAGGATAATTGCTGCCCCCTGGCGTCTGGCAGTCACCTACCACCAGCAGGCCACTCTCGCTCTGGGGCCAGGTTTAACTGCTGGGGTCAGAGAGTGGTCACAAACCTGTCACCAACAAGCCACGCTTCCCGACAGCTTCTCCTGAGAATAGGGTTGCTGGGTACATGGACGTTCACGTGCCAGAATTTTTCCAGAATGTTTGAGTTATCTTACACTCTTTCCAGCAGTGCTTGAGGGGCACAGTTGCCTTTATATTGAACTTTCTGTCAGTTATGTAGTACATCTTGCTTTGGTTTTATTGTGCAGTTACTGTTGATGCTGAGCGTCTTTTCTGGTGCTTACTGACCATTCAAATGTTTTCTTTTGTGAAATGTCTGATTCAGTCTTCTGCCTGCTTTTGAAAATTGGGTTACTTGTCTTATTATTAGGTCATAGAAATTCTTTATATGTATTAGATACAAGCCCTTTATTAGGATACAGGTAGATGTATTCTGAATATTGTCTCCAACTTCTGCTTTATTTTTAAAGCTGAGTCTTTGCAAGAGCGGCAGTTTTAAGTTTTGATAAAGTCCGATGACTTTTAGTGGATGAAGTTCGTAATTATAAAGCAGCCTGTTATCAGTCTTTTTCTTTGTCATTTGGTTTTTTCTGCCTCAATTAAGAAGTCTTTGCTAATTCCAGAGTTAGGATATTCTGCTGTGTATTCTAGAAAGATTTGTATGGTTCTATCTTACTCATTTCAATCTCCAGTCTACCTGGAGTTGGTTTTTGGATGTGTTGCGAAGTAGAATGCAGCTCATTTTTTTTTTTTCCCGTGGATACATAACTGATCCAGCATCTTTTATTGAAAAGACTATCCTTTGTCCACTCCAGTAAGCATCATTTTGTCATTTTGTTTTAAATCAGGTGACCATCTCTGTGAAACTTATTTCTGGATTTCATTTTCTTTCTCCAGGCTATTTTTCTAACTGGGTATCAGCAGTAAATTAATACCAGATTGTAAACCATCTAGTTTTTTCTTCTGCATGACTGTCTTGGCCATCGGGGCAGTTCACATTTCCATGTAAGTTTTAGCATTTCTTCCAAAAAAAAAAAAAAAAAAGCCAACTAGAACTTTGAGGATTCAGGGCTCTTTACAGTAGAGAAGTTTCCCATCTATGAACATGGTATGCCCCTCTCATCAGTGAGGCCTTTGCTCTATTAGCAGTGTTTTGCATTTCGTATCTCTTTCATTTGAGATATTATTATATATTTCATTTTTAATTAGATCATTAATAGTTTTTCAAATTTTGTTTCTAAAAATCTTTGTGACTCTAGATACTGGTTGAATTGTATACGCCATCTTTGTGTCCAGCAGTTTTGCTGATTTCCCTTTGTATTTTTACTGTCTATGAGTGTAGATTCTACGTTTTTTACACATATAGTCGTTAGCAAATAATAGCACCTTTGTTCTTTTCTTGTTCTTACAGCTCTTGTTTTCATTGCCACGCTGAAGTGGTGAGGCCTCTGGTGTGGCATTAACGAGAGGTGGGAGCACAGAGTGTTCTTGTCTTGTTCCTCTTCTCAAGGGGGAGCGTGTAACGTCTCACCCCCAGCAGCCACGCTTGCTGGGTGAGCAGGCAGCTGTAGGAAGAGCTCCCTTCCCACTCCAGGGCAGAGCTCCCAGAGGCAGCAGAGTCCCCAGAGGGAGCTGTGCGCGGGCCCAGCACTAGCCACGCCCACCCCCGCCCCCCAACGCACCAGCTGTTGCTGCCACGCCGCCTGCCGTCACGTGCGGCACACTCCTCGTGCGCACAGCCACCTTTTTGCTCTCAGGTCACTAGTCCCATCACTTTTCAGGGTGGAGCTCTCTTTTTCTGTCGTTTAGGGAGATGATGACTAGTCCCATCACTCTTCTGGGGGAAGCTTTCTGGAAGATTAAAGTAATCTGTGTCTCTGCTGCGTGAATGTTTTGGGCATTTGCTGCTGCCTTCCAGCTCAGAGTCACCAACTGTCTCTTCAGTTAGTTTTCTCTTTTCAGGAGTTCCATTGCCAACCCCAGGGGCTCTGCAGTGAGACTGTGGAACTTAAAATCTCAGCAAAAAAAATCCATTTCACTCGTAGACAGAAACTGTCATGCTCTGTTTTGCATGGTTAAAAGTGGATGTGTTTACATAGAATTTGTATGTAGCATCCATGAATCTGTAAGCTGCAATTCCCTGCTCTGTCAGACCCAGTCACGTACACGAACAGAGTGCTGAGACTGGGATCAGAGAGACATGGTTGAAGTCCTGATCCTCCTGCTGACCGTTTGATCGAGGGTGATAATGGTGTTGTGATAACAACACCGGGGGAGCCAGGCATTTCCCCTGTGGTTACTGCTGTGGGGTTCTTGGTTGATTAGTTTGGTGTTTAGATTGAAGGACCGTTGCATGTTGTAAGAAGTGGGGCATTTTCTAATGTATGGTAAGGTTCTTCCGCAGCCCTCCTCCCCGCCACCTTAATTCTTGTGTAGAATTCCTACTCATGAGCATTGTTTTCTACAAATATTCCATATTCTTCACTTGATACCAATTGCTGATTTAATGTTGATGCCTATTCATTGTTTTATTACCATTTATTAAAAACCATTTTTAAAGGGGAAGGTGTTTAGCACATGTGCTGTTCAGAACCAAGCAGCAGATTTTGGAAGAGTTTATATTTAGGAGTTTTGCTTCAGCTTTTAATCACATAATGTTAAATCTGTTTCTTTAGTCTCATTTGTGTCTTTTCATCTTATTTTGTGTCTCACTGCAAAAATCTGTTCACACAAGAGAACTTGTTTAGAGGGCAGAAACCTGGAGCCGGCGTGCTCCTTACAGAGGGGACCCTCCTCTCTGTCCACACAGGGGTCTTGCGCTGAGGTCGGGCCCCGCGCTGCTCTCTGCCAGGGCTTGGCCTGTGGCCCCTGGCCCACACTCACAGCTTCAGTGGACAGGGGGTCTGCACCCCCACTGACACCATTTAACACGTATGTGTGAGCAGCACACGCGTGCTCCCCTGCCCCCGAGCCTGGTGCTCTCGCGGGGCCTCCAGGAAAATGTGTTTAATGTGGCCCTTTGCAGACAGACCCTCTGCACCCACAGTGATTTTAGCTTCAGCTGCAGCCTCCCCACCCGCCCCATCTCCCTCCCTTGTATGAAAAACTACTAAAGAAGAACAGGAGGAAATCGATTTTGAGGAAATTAAATTTTCTTCGGCAGCAGGATGACATGGGAGCAGGGGAGCAGGGACTCGAGCTGCATGGCCAGTCCAGGTTCTCGGGGCAGGGGTGCGGGTGGTGGGCTGCGTGCGGGGCGCCGTCTGCGGGCTGTGGGGCAGCATGCTCTGCTGACGTCTCCCTCGTCCTGTCCCGCAGCTGCAGACAGCAAGGTGGTGACCTGCGCCGCCGTGTGGAGGATGCCCGCGGAGCTGGAGCCTGGCGGCCAGGAGTCCCCCGAGGATGCTGCGAGCCCCGCACACGCCCTGGAGGTGCTCTGTCACCTGGAGCCTGCGGCCCGCGGCAGCACCGCCTGGTAGGCCTCGCCCCGCGCACCCCCGGGGCAGGTGCCCCTGCAGAGGCCACTCCGTGTGCAGAGGAGACGCCAGTAGCTTGCCTTTGCTCTGTTTAGTGCCGGTGGTTCTCCAGATGGCGCGTCTCCGAGGGCCCTGCGGCACACACTCTGAGCGGAGCTGCGTCCGGGGCCTTTCCCGCGGCACACGCTCTGAGCGGAGCTGCGTCCGGGGCCGTTCCCGCGGCACACGCTCTGAGCGGAGCTGCGTCCGGGGCCGTTCCCGCGGCACACGCTCTGAGCGGAGCTGCGTCCGGGGCCGTTCCCGCGGCACACGCTCTGAGCGGAGCTGCGTCCGGGGCCGTTCCCGCGGCACACGCTCTGAGCGGAGCTGCGTCCGGGGCCGTTCCCGCGGCACACGCTCTGAGCGGAGCTGCGTCCGGGGCCGTTCCCGCGGCACACGCTCTGAGCGGAGCTGCGTCCGGGGCCGTTCCCGCGGCACACGCTCTGAGCGGAGCTGCGTCCGGGGCCGTTCCCGCGGCACACGCTCTGAGCGGAGCTGCGTCCGGGGCCGTTCCCGCGGCACACGCTCTGAGCGGAGCTGCGTCCGGGGCCGTTCCCGCGGCACACGCTCTGAGCGGAGCTGCGTCCGGGGCCGTTCCCGCGGCACACGCTCTGAGCGGAGCTGCGTCCGGGGCCGTTCCCGCGGCACACGCTCTGAGCGGAGCTGCGTCCGGGGCCGTTCCCGCGGCACACGCTCTGAGCGGAGCTGCGTCCGGGGCCGTTCCCGCGGCACACGCTCTGAGCGGAGCTGCGTCCGGGGCCGTTCCCGCGGCACACGCTCTGAGCGGAGCTGCGTCCGGGGCCGTTCCCGCGGCACACGCTCTGAGCGGAGCTGCGTCCGGGGCCGTTCCCGCGGCACACGCTCTGAGCGGAGCTGCGTCCGGGGCCGTTCCCGCGGCACACGCTCTGAGCGGAGCTGCGTCCGGGGCCGTTCCCGCGGCACACGCTCTGAGCGGAGCTGCGTCCGGGGCCGTTCCCGCGGCACACGCTCTGAGCGGAGCTGCGTCCGGGGCCGTTCCCGCGGCACACGCTCTGAGCGGAGCTGCGTCCGGGGCCGTTCCCGCGGCACACGCTCTGAGCGGAGCTGCGTCCGGGGCCGTTCCCGCGGCACACGCTCTGAGCGGAGCTGCGTCCGGGGCCTTTCCCGCGGCACACGCTCTGAGCGGAGCTGTGTCCGGGCTCTTTCCCGCTAACGTCAGTCCTGCTGGTACCTGCTGGGAGGACGGTCAGGCGCCTGCCAGCCCTGAAGCACTCCGGTGCTTTCTGCCTCATAAGCGCGCGTCTCCTCAGCCGCCCTGGGCGTGAACTGGCCTCTCTGTAGTCTTGGGCTGAAGGCTTCCGATGTCACCTTCTGGGGACCCAGGGGGATGGACAGCCCATGCACGCGTCCTCGTGGAGGCGCCCCTGGGTCTGCAGCCTCGGGCTGATGTGAGCTGACCCTCAACAGCCTGTGAGCACCCGGGTCTCCGCTGCCCTGCCCAGCGCCCAGGGGCAGCCGCTGGGCGGGGCAGCACTGCATCAGCATTGTGGAGGCAGGGGCTGTGCCTGCGATGCCCCTGTGTGGGTCACGCTGTGTCCCGAGTCCTTGGAGGCTTTGTCCCGAATTTATTTCCCCCAACGTCCCACGTGGTGTTAGGACAGGGACGCCACCACCTCCCTCAGGGCTCCCTGGCACGTGGCTGCCCGTGTTCATGGTGCCGGGGTGACTGTGCCTCTGGGGTGACACACAAACCAACCTCAGAACACGCCAGCTCACCCCTCAAGAAGCCGCGTTTCCTAGACGCGTCTGAGGGAACGTGCCCTTGGGATGGGTGTGCGCGTTACAGCAGGAGTTGTCCCTGATACAGTGGCACTCCCGCGTGTGCGTGTGTGTGCACAGCCCCTTCCCAGCCCCCGCCGGGGGGGGGGCGTTAAACGCGTCTAGTCCAGCAGGTGACTTGGGCACCTGCTGCACAGCACGCCTTGCTCCAGGGTGATGGGCCGGGGACTTGACCTCCAGGAGTCAGGCTCTCTCAGGGGGACGTGGTGTCAGCATCCACCTGGGACCCAGGCAGGCGGGCGGGGAGCAAGCTGGAGTCATGAGCCCTGTGCACGAGCCCGAGGGAAGAGACACTCACGAATTGGTGAGGGCGTGTCTAAGGAGGTGACGTCTGGAGCTGGGGCTGATCCTGGTTTCCACCGTCTCCCCATATGGGGGTGGGAGGTGGGGAGCAGAGTTGCGGCCTGGGAGGCCTGTCGGTCTGGGGGTGGGGGAGGGGTGTCAGCACGCACCAGGCCATGCGGGTCTCTCCTGCCCAGGGGATGAGCCATCTGTGCAGCAGGGATGTGAAGGCCTGTCCTGGCCTCCAAGGCAGAGCCACCCTGCACCCCACACAGAGCTGTTTGGAGGTGCATCTCAGACGGCAGCCCCGTCAACAGTCCTGTCTCCCAGGAAGTGTTTGCACGTGTGTGCGTGGTCCTGCTCGAGAAGGACCCAGGGGAGTGGACAGCCCGTGGTTGCGTCCTCGTGGAGGCGCCTCTGGGTCCGCAGCCTCGGGCTGCTGTGAGCTGACCCTGAACAGCCTGTGAGCACTCGGGCGGCACTGCGTCAGCATTGTGGGGGCAGGGGGCTGCACCTGCGTTGTGTGCGGGGCCCCGTCTTGGTGCCCTTGCTGGCGCATGGGGCAGGTGCGGGCGGGCCCCATCTTGGTGCCCTCGCCGGTGCATGGGGCGGGTGTGTACGGGCCCCGTCTCGGTACCCCTGCTGGTGCATGAGGTGGGTGTGTGCAGGTCCCGTCTCGGTGCCCTCACCGGCGCATGGGGCGGGTGTTTGCGGGCCCTGTCTCGGCACCCCCGCTGGTCCGTGGGGCGGGTGTGTGCGGGGGTGTGTGCAGGCCCTGTCTCAGTGCCCTCGCTGTTGCGTGGGTCGGGTGTGTGTGGGCCCCGTCTCGGCGCCCTTGCCTGCGTGTGGGGCGGGTATGTGCAGGCCCCGTCTCGGCGCCCCCGCTGGCGCGTGGGGCGGGTGCAGGCAGGCGCCTTTGCAGGTGCGTGGGGTGGGTGTGTGTGGGCCCTGTCTCGGCGCCCTTGCAGGCGCGTGGGGCGGGCGTGTGTGGGCCCTGTCTCGGCGCCCTTGCAGGCGCGTGGGGCGGGTGTGTGCGGGCCCTGTCTTGGCGCCCCCGCTGGCGCGTGGGGCGGGTGTGTGCGGGCCCTGTCTCGGCGCCCCCGCTGGCGCGTGGGGCGGGTGTGTGTGGGCCCTGTCTCGGCGCCCCTGCTGGCGCGTGGGGCGGGTGTGTGTGGGCCCTGTCTCGGCGCCCCTGCTGGCGCGTGGGGCGGGTGTGTGCAGGCCCTGTCTTGGCGCCCCCGCTGGCGCGTGGGGCGGCTGCACCTTCTGTGGAGTGTGGTCAGTGCAGTTGGTTTCCTCCTGACACACGAACTTGAGTCCGGAGAGGTGTGGGGGTGAGGGATGCTGCTGGTGGCCACAGGCGGTGGTTCCGTTCCCTTGTTTTCCCTTCTGACTTGTTACCTGTGCTGAGAGCAGATCTTGGAGTGTGGCTCCCAGCCATCCTGACCGTCAGCCGCTGCTGCCCGTCGGGGCGTCCAGGAGCACTGCGCAGTCCCAGGGCCCCAGAGCGTGGCTCTGTCCAGCGGCCGAGGCGCGGCTCCTGTCCTCAGGGCCACTGAGCTTGTTGTGGCCCGAGCAGCCCAGACCCTGGGTGGATGGCCCCCATGTCTCCACCACCACAGTCAGGGCTGGGCAGTGCCTGGCGGCTGATGCTCGTGCCCTGAGCCCCCTCCAGGGACTGGCCAGAGCTGAGGGGGGACATGCTAGAGGGCCTGTGACTCCGTGTGCTTGGTGGGCATGTGCTACATGGGGGACCGAGGGCTGGCGTCTCCTGTGTGGGCTTCGTTGCTTGTGCTCACCCTTCCCAGGTGGTGGCAGGGTCACTGGAAAGTCAGCAGTCTCTCTAGAGCAGGTCTCCATTCCTGCAAAGGAGGTGACGTTTCTGGTCGTGGCGGGGCCCCTGGATTTGTGGTATCATCTGTAAGTGAGGCGGGGAAGGGGCTGGTGTAACGTGCCCCCCAGACCCTTCGGGGCCTGACTGCCCACTTCTGCCCGTGGGGACACAGGTCCTGACGTCGCCTGGAGGGGCCGCCTGGGGACCTGCCGCCCTCGACTCCCCTGGGCTCGGCTCTCCCTAACGGCTCCCTCCAGGCGGCCCTGCTCGCCCCCGCTCAGGCCTTGCTGCCATCTCGCGCGGTTTCATCTTCTGTCGCAGCCCTCGCTGCTCCGGGCGCTCCACCGCGCTCATGCTCCCCTGGCTTTTTGTGTAGGCTGAGCTGCTTTCAGGGAGGGGCCCTCAGCACCAAGGACAGCGCCTGGCGCGCGGCTGCTCGGGGTGCTGCGGGAGAGGAGCGAATTCAGCACCAAGGACAGCCTCCGGGCGCTGAGGGGAGAAAAGGAGAGACTTCAGCACCAAGGACAGCCCCGGGTGCTGTGGGAGAAAAGGGAAATTCAGCACCTGTGCCTGGACTCTCAGTGTGAGAGTGTCTTTCTGTTGAGCCCTGCACGTGGGTGATGGAGCAGTAAGTCTGTGCAGGCAAGCGGTGTTAGAATAAACACAGACCTTCAATAAGTAAATCACTGGTGCCCAGAGCCACACACCCGTCTGTTCTCAGGAAGGGGTCCCTGGCGGGGCGTAAATGATCATGTCACTACAAGTCCGTGTGTCACGGCCACAGGAATCCTCGCTTCCATAGATTTGATCAAAGGGGGCTTCCTGACTTAATGGTGTATCTCTTAAAGTGGTCTTCTTTGAAAAAAATCTTTATAGCATTTATGAAAAGCTAACTTACATTCTGCTGTGAATTTTTGAGCAGGAAGAAGTTAATCAGGTTGCCAAATCTGTATCTTTTAAGAGAGAGAGATATAAATTGAGGAAATAATGTATTACGTTCTTCTTGTAAAAGGTTTTCAAAACGTGGCTGGTGACCACTGATACAGTCACCAGCGACCTGATGGCTGTGTTTCTTACTGAAGGTTTTCCCTCTTGAGTGAAGTGACGAACAGGAGGGTTCCGGAGCAGCGCTGGAGCCGAGGTTCTCCCCCAGCTCGCGCGCGCCGTCTTCAGCTCCGTGGCATGTGGTGATTGCCGTCTCACGTGTCTCATATTCTGTGGTCTCCTGACAGCCCCCCCACCCCTGCCCCCGCCTGCCAGAATGGGCTTCAGGGGGTAGGTTGGAGAGGTAAATGACGTGGATTAAAAGTAACCGTAGCTCAGTTAGTAATGAATCTGCCTGCTGTGCAGGAGACCCGTGTTCGATCCCTGGGTCAGGAAGATCCCCTGGAGAAGGAAAGGGCAACCCACCGCAGAATTCTTGCCGGGAGAATCCCACAGACAGAGGAGCCTGGCGGGCTTCAGTCCATGGGGTCGCAAGAGTCAGACGTGACTTAGTGACCGGGCCGCCACCAACGGTGGTCTCGGCTCGAGGTTGCTTCGAGCGCTTCCCAGTGCCCTTGGAGTGTCCTTGGCCCAGGCGCCAACATCCAGCGTGTGAATCACTCATTCTGGGACCACTTGTCTGAGGAAGAGAAGTGTGTTTGTCTGATCACGTGCAGCCTGTGAGATCAGGACCCTCTCTCCTGCTTGTCCTGGCCTTGTTAACTGTGCAGAGAGCTTTCGTTTCTCTCGCTTGGGTTTATTTGCAGAGATGGCCCTTTCCTCGTGATTGTCTCTCAGTGATGATGAGGGGCTGCCGTGTACATACGTTAGGTGCCTGCTCTCTGGCTCCTGACTTGTTAATACAGTTTTACATCACTCACATCTATGGAGAGAGAGTGAAAAAGCAGAAATGTGGATGGCTTTTATGAGCAAAGAAATAAACGGCGTAGCTTGGAGCAGCAGGTGCGGCAGAAAGTCTGGGTCATTTTCCTCTGTGTATAGTGCTGGTTCCCTGGTGGTGATGCGTGATGCAGTAGAATTTCCTTTTTTATTGCACTTTGCATGCCCTGCTTATTCCAGTCTCTCTCGATCACAGGGGTTGCTCCCTGTAAACCCACCGCATGTTCTGTCAGATGCGTCACCCCTGGGTGGACAGTAAACAGCAGCTCTGCCCAGCGGCTGGGCCCTGAGTGAGAGGGGGCGTCTCCTCTGGGGACAGTGCTGTCTGTGTGCACCTCAGGCCCTCTCTTCTTTAGCAAGGACCCTGATCGCCTGGCCATGCCGACTGTCTGAAGATGGACACACACACCCTGGGTGTGTTGCTTCCGGGGAGGCAGGAGTTGTAGGACAAAAGGGAGACACTTGGGAGGAGCACAGCGAGAAGGTGGGAGCCGGGAGCCGGGGTGAGGCTGGCAGGCAGCAGGCGAGGGTTCAGGGTGTGTCTCATGAGTTGTGGCCGTGCGGGACGGTCCGCACGTCAGGCCTGTGGTCACCCTGCTCAGTGGCCTGCGAAGTGCGCTTGTTTTCCCTTCTGATCCTCAGTCCTGGTTTTCCTTGGTGCCGCTCTGAGTCGCCCCCTCTGTGTGCTCCTGTGGGGTTTGGTTTCTCCTTACAGTTTTCAGTAGTGAGCTGTCCCGAGTCACCCATCATGTCAGGTTTGGCAGTCGCACGTCCCGACCACAGCCTCCCTGAAGCATGCCAGGCACTGGCCCCTTTCCCGTCTGTCTGGTTCGTCTCTCCAGGCCCTGTGTGGGAGCCGCGCCTGCGGCAGCAGTGAGAACACATCCCAGACCTGGACCTNAAAAAAAAATGAATAAAGTTTAGCACTAATTTTATTTGGGGCATAGTTAAGGCTCACACTGGAAATCATGATTTAATTGCGAAAATGCTTGAGAACCAAGGAAGGAGATCCTATGTCTCTGCATCCTAGGACTCATTTGGTGATAATTTTTCAGTGATTTTTCCTTAGAAGGATAAACTTTATTTTACTATACATGTGCTCACTCGTGTCTGACCCTTTGTGACCCCATGGACTGTAGCCCGCCAGGCTCCTCTGTTCACGGAATTTTCCAGGCAAGAACACTGGTGTGAGTTGCCGTTTCCTTCTCTTTCTTCTTTGTTTTATTGGTTATTAAAAGCCCAGTGACCACTCACTCTCTCCAGAGGGAGGGCGGCCCAAGGATCTCCACGCGAAGGCCTCCGCCTGCCCAGAGTTCCTCTTACGCTCCTGTTGAGCCCCTGTCTCCAGAAGCAGGCAGCTGTGCTGGGAGGGACAGTGCCAGTCACCGGGCACCTGCTCGGCAACCTGGTGCAGACCCAGCCCTTGCAGAGGAGACGCGCCCTTGGTGGGAACAGCGATGATCCGCTTGTGGCCTTCAGGGTTGGTGTTTTACAGAAGCTGAGTAGGAAATATGGCCCAAAGGTACTAGATGTTGGAGCAGCGACTGATGGTCCCGCACCTGCCTTTCTTGGATGGAAAGGTGTCTCCAGCCAAAGGATCCTGGATGAACAGGGGCCAGCCGTGCTGTTTGGGGGAGGGTATCAGGCCAGACAGAAAATGCAAAGGCCCTGAGGCAGAAAAAGCTTTCTGAGTTAAACCACTCATTTGGGAGAAGGGCCCAGAGAGGTGGCCCTTGCCAATCCGGTTAGGGGTTGAGAGTGTATTTGCAATGTTATGAGAAGCTATAGGGGGGTTTCAAGCAGGGGGTTGTGGGATCAGGCTTGCATTTACAGTTTGAAAGCTCAACTGTGAAGAGGGGATTGTGGTAGAACAGGGGCAAAAGCAGACAGACCAGCAGGGAATTTGCCAATGGCCTGGGCAATAGGTGATAGCCATGGAGACAGAGTGGGGAAGGGAATGGCAGCCCACTCCAGCGTCCTTGCTAGGAAACCCCACGGGCAGAGAGGCGTGGCGGGCGCCAGTCCAGGGGGCCACAGAAGAGGTGGGCATGACCTGGCGAGGAAACAACAGCAGCATCTCTGTTCACAGAGATGAACAGACTGGAGACTGAGTTTACAGGAGAAGAAAAATGGGGAGAAGATGGCATATGGCAGAAAGCAGCGCAATATTGCAAAGCAATTATCCCTTGATTAAAAACGAATCTTTTTTTTTTTAATGAGAAAAAGCAGCTTTACTCTCAAAGGAGTCCAGTGAACGGCACCTCCATTTAGAAGCTGGAGCAAATGCTTCTAGGTCTTTGTTTTGTTTTTGCGTCTTTAAATGCGCTGATTGGACACAGACAGAACTGTGCTTGTATGCCAGCATGAATTTGCTTTGCTCTTGACCATGTGTTGAGGCATGTGACATCTTAGTTCCTCAACCTGGGGTGGAACCTGTGCCCCCTGCACTGGAAGCATGGAGTCTTAACCACTGGCCATTCAGGGAAGCTTCAGTGTGAGTTTGGTTTTAACATAGACAGTATTATCTTGTACAGGGTTCATTCAGCAATATTTCTGGACATTTACCTATCCTATTACCCTTGTATGAGAAGGAAATGGCAGCCCACGGCAGTACTCGTGCCTGGAAAATTCCATGGATGGAGGAGCCTGGTGGGCTACAGTCCACGGGGTTGCAAAGAGCTGGACAGGCCTGAGCGAATTCACTTCACTTCACTTTCACTTACGTGTCCTTGGGTAAAGGTCACTTGGGACAGCTGCATACTATTCTACAGTATTTATAAGCCAGAAGTAATTTCCAGACGGTGACCTGCTCCCTGAAATCCTTTTTTCCAAGCCTTTTCTTTCCTAATTGTGGTTTTCTTCCTTCAGCAAGTCCTGTCAGACTAAATAAAGAGGTAAACTGAGGCAAGCTAGAACCACCAGAAAGTGAGATTACTTGGGAATAGAATAGGAATTGCAGTTTGAGGAAATGCAGATTCCAGGAGGCTACAGGCCAGTGAGTTAGGCGGAGGGGCTGTAGAGGGGCGGGGGGAGCGGGGCGCGGTCAAGCAGGGTCCTCAGCTCGAGGACCGCTGACTCTCTGGCTGTTACTGGTCAGGAAGCAAGGGGGCCGTCTGCAGGGCCAGCCTTTCGGGCGAATCCCCGGCTCAGTTCTTAAGTTCAGCATTTCTTTCTTTTCAGGGCCCCAGGGCGTGAGAGTCACATTTTAGATCGCGGTCCTTTCACAGCTGTGAATTCTTTCTAATTGAAAACCTTGCCTTTTAGTTTCTTGGTGCTCTCTTCATTAAAGGATAGCAGCCGGGTGCTTCCTAAATGCTCACAGCGCCTGATTATGTAGGTGCAGCAAGCCTCCTGGATCCTGTGCCCTTGAACTGTACCGGCCTGGTGCTTACAACACATTTTGAAGCAGGCCTTGACACTGTGGGCCTTCAGCCTAAGGCAGAATGTCATCTGGGCGCTCTGAGCAGGGAAATAATGAAAAATAATGTTCAGTGGATGTCACAAGCGATTCACCACTCGGACAGTGATGGTTTTCAGGGTAGGCCGAAATGAGGTTATTTTCTTCTGCTCCAAAACATCCTGGAAATAGCCTGCCTCCTGAATTCTGGGGACAGCTCGGGAGGGAGAGGTGATGGGCAAATTAATATTGATGCTGGGTTCCCCCCACTATTTTATGATGAAAATTTCAAACATACAGAGATTTAAAAATTGCAGTGAACACTCATATACCTACTGTCTAGATTCAACATTCGCTCTACTGGTTCGGTCATATATAACTATCTGATCCTGCTTGTGCATTCACAGATGGATCAATCCACCTTTTTTTTAAATGATTCTTAAAGCACACAGTGTATATCAGGACACTGTGTCCCTAAACTTTCAGCAGGAGAACCACCAACTAGACTTCAATATTTATGATTTTTGATTTCTTTAAAAAATATTTATAATTTTTTAAATATATGAAGGATATTTTTATCCAGTGAAATGCACAGATCTCAAGGGGACCATCAGTTTGACAAATGCTGCCACGTGGAACCTAAGCTCCTTGCAATATCTGCTGACATCACGATGTTGGACTTTGCTCATGGGATGGCAGCCTTTAAGCCATCCTGCTGAGACTGTCCTGATGGAACTAAAGTCTACCATTTCAGACCTTCCTCTGGGGCTCAAGTTGGGAGGGCCTCTTTCCTTTTGTGCTGTCTAATGTCCCTGGATTTACAAACTTAGAAAAAATAGAGTTCAGTTTTATATGTCACTCTGTATTAAAAGTAGAAAGAACACAGAGGACCTAGAAAAAGGCTAGAGAAAATTAACTGGAACAAAAAAAAATGGGATGGGAGAGGGAATAATTCCAGGGAAAAGCACATTCCTGCAAGCGTTCTGGCTGGAGTTGGGCAAGAGCTATAAAGCATGCAAAGAATTTGATAACACGCACATTAATGGCCTGTATTATGTAAAAATTATGACCGTTACAAAAGCAGGACACTTGTGGGGGGTCTTGAAATATAGCGCTGGGCTTTCAAAAGCTGCTTCGGAAAGGCCGACCAAAAGTGCACAACCTTCAAATGAAGAAAACTGAAACGTATTCTCCGAATTACTAACCACCACTCTCCTTGTCTGTCATCTACCATGGGAACGGTCGTCTGCGACAGTCTCAACAAAGTTGAAAACGCTGAGTTGAGCTTTTTTTTTTTTTAGGAGCTGTGTCCGGGCTCTTTCCCGCTAACGTCAGTCCTGCTGGTACCTGCTGGGAGGACGGTCAGGCGCCTGCCAGCCCTGAAGCACTCCGGTGCTTTCTGCCTCATAAGCGCGCGTCTCCTCAGCCGCCCTGGGCGTGAACTGGCCTCTCTGTAGTCTTGGGCTGAAGGCTTCCGATGTCACCTTCTGGGGACCCAGGGGGATGGACAGCCCATGCACGCGTCCTCGTGGAGGCGCCCCTGGGTCTGCAGCCTCGGGCTGATGTGAGCTGACCCTCAACAGCCTGTGAGCACCCGGGTCTCCGCTGCCCTGCCCAGCGCCCAGGGGCAGCCGCTGGGCGGGGCAGCACTGCATCAGCATTGTGGAGGCAGGGGCTGTGCCTGCGATGCCCCTGTGTGGGTCACGCTGTGTCCCGAGTCCTTGGAGGCTTTGTCCCGAATTTATTTCCCCCAACGTCCCACGTGGTGTTAGGACAGGGACGCCACCACCTCCCTCAGGGCTCCCTGGCACGTGGCTGCCCGTGTTCATGGTGCCGGGGTGACTGTGCCTCTGGGGTGACACACAAACCAACCTCAGAACACGCCAGCTCACCCCTCAAGAAGCCGCGTTTCCTAGACGCGTCTGAGGGAACGTGCCCTTGGGATGGGTGTGCGCGTTACAGCAGGAGTTGTCCCTGATACAGTGGCACTCCCGCGTGTGCGTGTGTGTGCACAGCCCCTTCCCAGCCCCCGCCGGGGGGGGGGCGTTAAACGCGTCTAGTCCAGCAGGTGACTTGGGCACCTGCTGCACAGCACGCCTTGCTCCAGGGTGATGGGCCGGGGACTTGACCTCCAGGAGTCAGGCTCTCTCAGGGGGACGTGGTGTCAGCATCCACCTGGGACCCAGGCAGGCGGGCGGGGAGCAAGCTGGAGTCATGAGCCCTGTGCACGAGCCCGAGGGAAGAGACACTCACGAATTGGTGAGGGCGTGTCTAAGGAGGTGACGTCTGGAGCTGGGGCTGATCCTGGTTTCCACCGTCTCCCCATATGGGGGTGGGAGGTGGGGAGCAGAGTTGCGGCCTGGGAGGCCTGTCGGTCTGGGGGTGGGGGAGGGGTGTCAGCACGCACCAGGCCATGCGGGTCTCTCCTGCCCAGGGGATGAGCCATCTGTGCAGCAGGGATGTGAAGGCCTGTCCTGGCCTCCAAGGCAGAGCCACCCTGCACCCCACACAGAGCTGTTTGGAGGTGCATCTCAGACGGCAGCCCCGTCAACAGTCCTGTCTCCCAGGAAGTGTTTGCACGTGTGTGCGTGGTCCTGCTCGAGAAGGACCCAGGGGAGTGGACAGCCCGTGGTTGCGTCCTCGTGGAGGCGCCTCTGGGTCCGCAGCCTCGGGCTGCTGTGAGCTGACCCTGAACAGCCTGTGAGCACTCGGGCGGCACTGCGTCAGCATTGTGGGGGCAGGGGGCTGCACCTGCGTTGTGTGCGGGGCCCCGTCTTGGTGCCCTTGCTGGCGCATGGGGCAGGTGCGGGCGGGCCCCATCTTGGTGCCCTCGCCGGTGCATGGGGCGGGTGTGTACGGGCCCCGTCTCGGTACCCCTGCTGGTGCATGAGGTGGGTGTGTGCAGGTCCCGTCTCGGTGCCCTCACCGGCGCATGGGGCGGGTGTTTGCGGGCCCTGTCTCGGCACCCCCGCTGGTCCGTGGGGCGGGTGTGTGCGGGGGTGTGTGCAGGCCCTGTCTCAGTGCCCTCGCTGTTGCGTGGGTCGGGTGTGTGTGGGCCCCGTCTCGGCGCCCTTGCCTGCGTGTGGGGCGGGTATGTGCAGGCCCCGTCTCGGCGCCCCCGCTGGCGCGTGGGGCGGGTGCAGGCAGGCGCCTTTGCAGGTGCGTGGGGTGGGTGTGTGTGGGCCCTGTCTCGGCGCCCTTGCAGGCGCGTGGGGCGGGCGTGTGTGGGCCCTGTCTCGGCGCCCTTGCAGGCGCGTGGGGCGGGTGTGTGCGGGCCCTGTCTTGGCGCCCCCGCTGGCGCGTGGGGCGGGTGTGTGCGGGCCCTGTCTCGGCGCCCCCGCTGGCGCGTGGGGCGGGTGTGTGTGGGCCCTGTCTCGGCGCCCCTGCTGGCGCGTGGGGCGGGTGTGTGTGGGCCCTGTCTCGGCGCCCCTGCTGGCGCGTGGGGCGGGTGTGTGCAGGCCCTGTCTTGGCGCCCCCGCTGGCGCGTGGGGCGGCTGCACCTTCTGTGGAGTGTGGTCAGTGCAGTTGGTTTCCTCCTGACACACGAACTTGAGTCCGGAGAGGTGTGGGGGTGAGGGATGCTGCTGGTGGCCACAGGCGGTGGTTCCGTTCCCTTGTTTTCCCTTCTGACTTGTTACCTGTGCTGAGAGCAGATCTTGGAGTGTGGCTCCCAGCCATCCTGACCGTCAGCCGCTGCTGCCCGTCGGGGCGTCCAGGAGCACTGCGCAGTCCCAGGGCCCCAGAGCGTGGCTCTGTCCAGCGGCCGAGGCGCGGCTCCTGTCCTCAGGGCCACTGAGCTTGTTGTGGCCCGAGCAGCCCAGACCCTGGGTGGATGGCCCCCATGTCTCCACCACCACAGTCAGGGCTGGGCAGTGCCTGGCGGCTGATGCTCGTGCCCTGAGCCCCCTCCAGGGACTGGCCAGAGCTGAGGGGGGACATGCTAGAGGGCCTGTGACTCCGTGTGCTTGGTGGGCATGTGCTACATGGGGGACCGAGGGCTGGCGTCTCCTGTGTGGGCTTCGTTGCTTGTGCTCACCCTTCCCAGGTGGTGGCAGGGTCACTGGAAAGTCAGCAGTCTCTCTAGAGCAGGTCTCCATTCCTGCAAAGGAGGTGACGTTTCTGGTCGTGGCGGGGCCCCTGGATTTGTGGTATCATCTGTAAGTGAGGCGGGGAAGGGGCTGGTGTAACGTGCCCCCCAGACCCTTCGGGGCCTGACTGCCCACTTCTGCCCGTGGGGACACAGGTCCTGACGTCGCCTGGAGGGGCCGCCTGGGGACCTGCCGCCCTCGACTCCCCTGGGCTCGGCTCTCCCTAACGGCTCCCTCCAGGCGGCCCTGCTCGCCCCCGCTCAGGCCTTGCTGCCATCTCGCGCGGTTTCATCTTCTGTCGCAGCCCTCGCTGCTCCGGGCGCTCCACCGCGCTCATGCTCCCCTGGCTTTTTGTGTAGGCTGAGCTGCTTTCAGGGAGGGGCCCTCAGCACCAAGGACAGCGCCTGGCGCGCGGCTGCTCGGGGTGCTGCGGGAGAGGAGCGAATTCAGCACCAAGGACAGCCTCCGGGCGCTGAGGGGAGAAAAGGAGAGACTTCAGCACCAAGGACAGCCCCGGGTGCTGTGGGAGAAAAGGGAAATTCAGCACCTGTGCCTGGACTCTCAGTGTGAGAGTGTCTTTCTGTTGAGCCCTGCACGTGGGTGATGGAGCAGTAAGTCTGTGCAGGCAAGCGGTGTTAGAATAAACACAGACCTTCAATAAGTAAATCACTGGTGCCCAGAGCCACACACCCGTCTGTTCTCAGGAAGGGGTCCCTGGCGGGGCGTAAATGATCATGTCACTACAAGTCCGTGTGTCACGGCCACAGGAATCCTCGCTTCCATAGATTTGATCAAAGGGGGCTTCCTGACTTAATGGTGTATCTCTTAAAGTGGTCTTCTTTGAAAAAAATCTTTATAGCATTTATGAAAAGCTAACTTACATTCTGCTGTGAATTTTTGAGCAGGAAGAAGTTAATCAGGTTGCCAAATCTGTATCTTTTAAGAGAGAGAGATATAAATTGAGGAAATAATGTATTACGTTCTTCTTGTAAAAGGTTTTCAAAACGTGGCTGGTGACCACTGATACAGTCACCAGCGACCTGATGGCTGTGTTTCTTACTGAAGGTTTTCCCTCTTGAGTGAAGTGACGAACAGGAGGGTTCCGGAGCAGCGCTGGAGCCGAGGTTCTCCCCCAGCTCGCGCGCGCCGTCTTCAGCTCCGTGGCATGTGGTGATTGCCGTCTCACGTGTCTCATATTCTGTGGTCTCCTGACAGCCCCCCCACCCCTGCCCCCGCCTGCCAGAATGGGCTTCAGGGGGTAGGTTGGAGAGGTAAATGACGTGGATTAAAAGTAACCGTAGCTCAGTTAGTAATGAATCTGCCTGCTGTGCAGGAGACCCGTGTTCGATCCCTGGGTCAGGAAGATCCCCTGGAGANTGACAGCCCCCCCACCCCTGCCCCCGCCTGCCAGAATGGGCTTCAGGGGGTAGGTTGGAGAGGTAAATGACGTGGATTAAAAGTAACCGTAGCTCAGTTAGTAATGAATCTGCCTGCTGTGCAGGAGACCCGTGTTCGATCCCTGGGTCAGGAAGATCCCCTGGAGAAGGAAAGGGCAACCCACCGCAGAATTCTTGCCGGGAGAATCCCACAGACAGAGGAGCCTGGCGGGCTTCAGTCCATGGGGTCGCAAGAGTCAGACGTGACTTAGTGACCGGGCCGCCACCAACGGTGGTCTCGGCTCGAGGTTGCTTCGAGCGCTTCCCAGTGCCCTTGGAGTGTCCTTGGCCCAGGCGCCAACATCCAGCGTGTGAATCACTCATTCTGGGACCACTTGTCTGAGGAAGAGAAGTGTGTTTGTCTGATCACGTGCAGCCTGTGAGATCAGGACCCTCTCTCCTGCTTGTCCTGGCCTTGTTAACTGTGCAGAGAGCTTTCGTTTCTCTCGCTTGGGTTTATTTGCAGAGATGGCCCTTTCCTCGTGATTGTCTCTCAGTGATGATGAGGGGCTGCCGTGTACATACGTTAGGTGCCTGCTCTCTGGCTCCTGACTTGTTAATACAGTTTTACATCACTCACATCTATGGAGAGAGAGTGAAAAAGCAGAAATGTGGATGGCTTTTATGAGCAAAGAAATAAACGGCGTAGCTTGGAGCAGCAGGTGCGGCAGAAAGTCTGGGTCATTTTCCTCTGTGTATAGTGCTGGTTCCCTGGTGGTGATGCGTGATGCAGTAGAATTTCCTTTTTTATTGCACTTTGCATGCCCTGCTTATTCCAGTCTCTCTCGATCACAGGGGTTGCTCCCTGTAAACCCACCGCATGTTCTGTCAGATGCGTCACCCCTGGGTGGACAGTAAACAGCAGCTCTGCCCAGCGGCTGGGCCCTGAGTGAGAGGGGGCGTCTCCTCTGGGGACAGTGCTGTCTGTGTGCACCTCAGGCCCTCTCTTCTTTAGCAAGGACCCTGATCGCCTGGCCATGCCGACTGTCTGAAGATGGACACACACACCCTGGGTGTGTTGCTTCCGGGGAGGCAGGAGTTGTAGGACAAAAGGGAGACACTTGGGAGGAGCACAGCGAGAAGGTGGGAGCCGGGAGCCGGGGTGAGGCTGGCAGGCAGCAGGCGAGGGTTCAGGGTGTGTCTCATGAGTTGTGGCCGTGCGGGACGGTCCGCACGTCAGGCCTGTGGTCACCCTGCTCAGTGGCCTGCGAAGTGCGCTTGTTTTCCCTTCTGATCCTCAGTCCTGGTTTTCCTTGGTGCCGCTCTGAGTCGCCCCCTCTGTGTGCTCCTGTGGGGTTTGGTTTCTCCTTACAGTTTTCAGTAGTGAGCTGTCCCGAGTCACCCATCATGTCAGGTTTGGCAGTCGCACGTCCCGACCACAGCCTCCCTGAAGCATGCCAGGCACTGGCCCCTTTCCCGTCTGTCTGGTTCGTCTCTCCAGGCCCTGTGTGGGAGCCGCGCCTGCGGCAGCAGTGAGAACACATCCCAGACCTGGACCGACGTGTCCACCCATGCTTCTGTGCCCTCCCCGAGGCCTCACACCGCCCGGGTTTCCAGTGCACAGGCTGTCTCTCTATCCCGGGACGGCTGGTGGCCTCCCCTCAGTCCTGTCTCTTTCACAGGAAGCTAACACACTGGTACTGGCGTGAGCCGTGTCTGAGGTTCCCCTCTTTTCCTTCTGCTTCTCTCCTTCCGGCATCTCTGGTCATGCAGGTGGGCTGCCAGAGGGCACAGCGGTAAAGACTCCGCCTGCAACGAGGGAGACTCTGGCTCAGCCCCTGGGTGGGGAAGGTCCCCCGGAGAAAAGAACGGCTCCTCACTGCAGTCTTCTTGCCTGGAGGGTCCCATGGACAGAGGAGCCTGGCGGGCTGCAGTTCACGGGGCCACACAGATTTGGACCCGACTGAGTGGCCGAGCAGCAGGCAGTGTTGCGATAAAAGTCGTAACAGCTTGTTGGCCGTCTTGCGGGGTCGTACTAGGGAGGTGCCCCCAGTCGGTCAGTGTCCTGCTCTGTGTGGGAGAGAAGCCGTGAGGGTCTCCATCAGTGTCTGCGGTGGTCACATGTGGGAGGATGTGAAATGAAGCTCTCTTCACAAGCTCTGAAGACAGAAGTTCACCCCTGTGGGCACGCTGAGCAGCCCTCAGCCTCCTCGTGGTTTCCCCCCCAACCCCGGCGATGTGACTTTTGCCTTAGTTGTTCAGATGTGCATCGTGTCAGTTGGGACGGCTCTGGGTGACAGGAAACCGTGGCTCACGTGGGCTGAGACAGAGGATGTGGCCTGCCGTCCTGGGCCTGGCAGTGACCAGGGCTCTCAGCTGTGCCCTCCCAGGAGCGGGCAGTGGACGATGTGGGCACCACCCACCTGGGCCCCTTCAGACCCAGCCCCCAGCAGGCCCAGCATCTCAGCGGCCAGGGTCTGTCGGCTGTCCGTGCCTCAGGTCCTGGGAGAAGCCGCCAGCAGTGCGTCAGCTCAGGGACCCTGATGAAACCTACGGCTGGGGGCCTGCAGGGTGCCAGGGTTGACTGCTCACAGTTCTCGGGGCTGGAGAGCTGGGGTCAGGGTGTGGGCAGGTCAGGGGCTGCAGCGGGCTCTTTTCCCAACTTACAGGTGGCCGCCTCCCACTGCGTGCTCACCTGACAATGGGGGAGAGACAGAGGCACAGAGACGGAGACGCAGAGAGAGACGGAGACGTAGAGAGAGACGGAGACGCAGAGAGACGGGGATGCGGAGACGGAGGCATAGAGACGGAGACAGAGAGAGAGACGGGGACGTGGAGATGGAGACACGGAGACGGAGACGCAGAGAGGGACGGAGACGCAGAGAGGGACGGAGACGCAGAGAGACGGGGATGCGGAGAGAGACGGGGACGCAGAGATGGAGACGGGGACGGAGAGAGAGACAGGGACGCGGAGATGGAGACACGGAGACGGAGATGCAGAGAGAGACGGAGACGAAGAGAGAGACGAGGACGGAGAGAGACGGAGACGCAGAGAGAGACGGGAACGCAGAGATGGAGACGGGGATGTGGAGAGAGATGGAGACGCAGAGAGATGGAGGTATAGAGACAGAGACGCAGAGAGAGACGGGGATGCGGAGAGGGACGGAGACGCAGAGATGGAGACGTATAGGAAGAGAGAGAAGCAGAGAGACGGAGACGTATGTACACAGAGACAGGGAGCCTGGGAACTGGTGTCAGCCCACACCAGGGCACTTACCCCGTCACAGGCGCCCATCCTCCCGACCTTGGTGAACCCTGGTGAGGGATGTGGGCACTCGGGCCTCAGGAGCGTGGTAGCTGCACCGGGTTACTGCCCCAGGTCACACTGCCTCCCCCTGCTGATGGGGGCTGGGCAGGGCCTTGCTGAGGGCCATGTGTCCGAGCTCCGGGCCTCGGGGTGGGCACCTCGTAACGCTGGGCTCCCTCCTTCCCGCAGCGTCGCCTGGGAGCCCGCGGGAGACGGGAAGAGGGTCATCTCACTGGCCGACAACCACATCCTGCTGTGGGACTTGCAGGAAAGCTCCAGCCAGGCCACGGTGAGTAGCTCAAGCCGCGCGGTCTCTGGCCCGTCTTCCTGATTAGACCCTTCAGGCAAGTTCAGAATACACTCGTTGGTTCATACGTGTTTAAAGTCTTGACACTGAAATCGCTAAGAAACGGACTGGATCATTGTCAGTCAGATGACTGACTGATTGTCTCTTTCGGGCAAAAAGATTCCGAGTCGGGTCTCAGGGCTGGGTGCGAATGTGACACGGAAGCTGGATGTTGACAAAACTCTCCCCGTTGGCTGTAATTTGCCCCAAATCACAGTCTTCTCATTCACGTGTGAATCTTTTTAACGAAGGGTTTTCAACATGTATTTGGTTAAGGTCACCTTTCAGAGAGGAACATTTGTGACACAGAGGGTTCCTGGTCGTGAAAATAACTGTTGACCGTGACCCGCTGAGCCCTCAGCCTCTCAGGGTGTGGCTGTCGGGCGCGTCCGCCTTTCTGTCTGGGTGGCAGTGGCCGTCGTTCCGCCCCGTCAGGCGCCCGCGTGTCCCCTGAGGTCTCACCCTGCGGCTCAGGGGCAGCTCTGCTACAGGGTCCCGACCAGGAGGCGGCGTCTCCCCCGACGGCCCATTCACCCCCAGACCTGCCCAGTGCTGCGCACCAGCCTTCTTGGGAACCAGTCACATAGTCCTTACTTCAAAGAGTGTGTCTTTCGTAGACTAAACACTCTACCCACTGGCATGTATTTTTTCATATATGATTCCTTAAAATGTTCTCTTATCAAACGCCTTGTTGTACATGGATCCGTAATTTCAGTGCATTTGTCTGTGGAAGCCGCAGCTTTGGGGAGAAGGTGAAGCGCTTCGGCATGACAGCGCCTCTGATGCCCCCACGCCTGGGGCCCTGCTGCCGCCCTGGGGGGTGTAAGAGGCACACCTCTGGGAGACCCGTTCAGGGCCGTGTTCACCTTCTGCCCGCTCGTGCCCGGGATGTGTGCTCAGCTCTCTGGCCCTGTGTCTTCACCTTCTGCCCACTCATGCCCGGGGCGTGTGCTCAGCTCTCTCTCCCTGTGTCTTCTGCCCGCTTGTGCCCAGGACGTGTGCTCAGCTCTCTGGCCCTGCGTCTTCACCTTCTGCCCGCTCGTGCCCGGGGCGTGTGCTCAGCTCTCTGGCCCTGCGTCTTCACCTTCTGCCCGCTCATGCCCGGGACGTGTGCTCAGCTCTCTGGCCCTGCGTCTTCACCTTCTGCCCGCTCGTGCCCGGGGCATATGCCCAGCTCTCTGGCCCTGTGTCTTCACCTTCTGCCCGCTCGTGCCCGGGGCGTGTGCTCAGCTCTCTCTCCCTGTGTCTTCTGCCCGCTTGTGCCCGGGGCATGTGCTCAGCTCTCTGGCCCTGCGTCTTCACCTTCTGCCCGCTTGTGCCCGGGGCGTGTGCTCAGCTCTCTCGCCCTGTGTCTTCTGTCTGCTCGTGCCTGGGACGTGTGCTCAGCTCTCTGGCCCTGCGTCTTCACCTTCTGCCCGCTCGTGCCCAGGACGTGTGCTCTGCTCTCTCGCCCTGTGTCTTCACCTTCTGCCCGCTCGTGCCCGGGGCGTGTGCTCAGCTCTCTGGCCCTGTGTCTTCACCTTCTGCCCGCTCGTGCCCGGGGCGTGTGCTCAGCTCTCTGGCCCTGTGTCTTCACCTTCTGCCCGCTCGTGCCCGGGGCGTGTGCTCAGCTCTCTGGCCCTGTGTCTTCACCTTCTGCCCGCTCGTGCCCGGGGCGTGTGCTCAGCTCTCTGGCCCTGTGTCTTCACCTTCTGCCCGCTCGTGCCCGGGGCGTGTGCTCAGCTCTCTGGCCCTGTGTCTTCACCTTCTGCCCGCTCGTGCCCGGGGCGTGTGCTCAGCTCTCTGGCCCTGTGTCTTCACCTTCTGCCCGCTCGTGCCCGGGGCGTGTGCTCAGCTCTCTGGCCCTGTGTCTTCACCTTCTGCCCGCTCGTGCCCGGGGCGTGTGCTCAGCTCTCTGGCCCTGTGTCTTCACCTTCTGCCCGCTCGTGCCCGGGGCGTGTGCTCAGCTCTCTGGCCCTGTGTCTTCACCTTCTGCCCGCTCGTGCCCGGGGCGTGTGCTCAGCTCTCTGGCCCTGTGTCTTCACCTTCTGCCCGCTCGTGCCCGGGGCGTGTGCTCAGCTCTCTGGCCCTGTGTCTTCACCTTCTGCCCGCTCGTGCCCGGGGCGTGTGCTCAGCTCTCTGGCCCTGTGTCTTCACCTTCTGCCCGCTCGTGCCCGGGGCGTGTGCTCAGCTCTCTGGCCCTGTGTCTTCACCTTCTGCCCGCTCGTGCCCGGGACGTGTGCTCAGCTCTCTGGCCCTGTGTCTTCACCTTCTGCCCGCTCGTGCCCAGGACGTGTGCTCAGCTCTCTGGCCCTGTGTCTTCACCTTCTGCCCGCTCGTGCCCGGGGCGTGTGCTCAGCTCTCTGGCCCTGTGTCTTCACCTTCTGCCCGCTCATGCCCGGGGCATGTGCTCAGCTCTCTTGCCCTGTGTCTTCTGTCCGCTCGTGCCCGGGGCGTGTGCTCAGCTCTCTGGCCCTGTGTCTTCTGCCCGCTCGTGCCCAGGGCGTGTGCTCAGCTCTCTGGCCCTGTGTCTTCACCTTCTGCCCACTTGTGCCCGGGACGTGTGCTCAGCTCTCTTGCCCTGTGTCTTCATCGTCTGGGCTGAGGTTGCGTGTGTAGTGAGGGATTGTTATCCACACACGGCCTAGAAGTCAGACTCGTCCCAGTGTGGAGTGACCTGTCCACATACAGAAACCACACGACTGGAAAGACCTCTCACAGGCTTCAGTGGGAAGTTAAGAGGCGGCCAGTTTCCCCAGCACAGTCATAATTCTTCAGGAAAGAAATCACTGTCTCTGTTAAAATTAAGAAAAAAACAAGACATCTCTCTATCCTGGAGCAGAAAGCAGATTTCACCCAAACTGACGCCCAAGCGGGAACCTGAAGGAAGCTCCTGACTTGCCCCGTGGACCCCTGAGTCCGGGTCGATGCCTCCACAGTCCCCTCATCCCTCTGCCTTCCAGGGTACTCGGCAGGGCATCTAGACCACAGAGTCCAGGGTGCCCTCTCCTGCCCCCTGCCCCCGCCTGCGCTCGGGGCTGTTCCCCGAGGCCACCCTTGAGTGTCCTGTGAGGGTGCCAGGCCTCGTGGCAGCATGGGCAGGACACCAGCCCAGTGTTCGGGGCTGCACAGAATGGCGGAGCGGCCACTGACCCCTGGCAGGCGACGCCTGGGGTGGGGGCCGTTAGGAGTCCACTGCTCTGGGGCCCACACTTTGTGGGCCTGTCCAGTCATCAAAGTGTGAACAGCTCTTCAGACCCTCCGTCGTCTCAAAATGATTTTATGGTAGAGTGAGTAATCTGTAACTGATTTTCTGCAGGGACCAACTCCGTTTCTCTCCCCTTTTTTTTATCTGCTGTCAGCAGTTCTGTCGATAGCACTTTGCGACCCCGGGGCCGGAGTATTTAATACTGAAACCTTCCTATCGATTCCAGCCATCTTCATGCCCGGCTCCTCAATTTTTGTCCTTATTGTTTGAGGATATTGCCTTCTGCGGTGAATCTAATCTTATGCTCACTGCATCATTACCTTTTGCAATTAAATCGGAGGCTCTCTGCCATTTGTAATCATTAGCGGAACGCCGGGGAGGCCTGCAGGGGGTGCTCTGTGGGTCCCGGGACCCCGAGGTGGTGCCTGCCGGTTCTAGGGCTTTCCCCGGCTGTGGGAAGAACTAGCTTCCGCGGGGTGGAAGGGCGGCTGGCATCACCCGCAGACAGGCCTGAGGGCCGGTGCCCAGGGGAGCACTTCCTGGGAGGGAGACAACAGGCTTCAGGGACATGGTGTGCTTCCAGAAACCCCCAGTGCAGGTTTAAAACATGCTGTAGGAGGCTGCAGCCCACGCCCGTGGGGAGTTGCTCCCCGCAGTCCTGCCCGCTGTGCCCGCGGCCAGGGCAGGCTCACCGCCCCGGGACACAGGCTCAGGGTGCAGCCCAGGCTCCCCGCCTCCTCGCCCACAGCCCCGCTTCCCTCGGCCTCCTGGCTCCGCGTGTGGCCAGCGGGGAGGAGGGCCAGCCCCGGAGACCCCAGGTTAAGTGTGGCTCCTCGGTGGGACAGGAGCATCCACCCTCACAGCCTTCCCTGCGTGGAGTCTGTTTGGAGATCACACCCGCGTCGGCGGGTCTCTGTCCACGAGGAGGGGCTGGCTTCTGGTGCAACAGAGGGAAAGCCTAGCTCGCGCTCTCCTTCCTGCAGCAGGGTCGGCCCTGCTTGAAATGAACTACAAATCCAGCGAAAATGACCTCGGCTTCCTCACCCTTGCGGGCACCCGCTGCTGTGCGTGCGTTTCCTAAACACGGGGACTCTGCTTTCCAGGAGGCCGCTCTCAAAACCTGTGGAGCCAGAGCACTGCTGGGGGGCAGAGTCCGTCCCGGGCGTGGGAGCCGCCAGCCCTGCCGGGTCTCGGACCATCGCGGGCCGGGGCGTGGCACGCAGGGGGTAGCCCGCCTGCCCTGTGACCCCGGGGTTGGGTGGGGGCGGCGGGACCCTTTCTTCCTCTTTCTGAAGGCAGCGATGGGCCTGGGGTGTCCTGCTGAGTCCCGTTCCCACAACAGTCCTGAGGCCCCTCCCTGGGCCCAGAAGACAGCACCCCTGTCCCTCCTCTCGGGTCCCTGAAGGCAGAGCAGAGTTACGGGCCGGGGTGGTGCTTTTTAGGGGTTCATCTTGTTGCGTCCTCATAGCCTTGGGGGCAGGTTCTTTGATATCTGTCTTACAAATGAGACACAGGAGAGAAAGCCAGGCCTTAGAGAGATGCGGTAACTCGTGGTCATTCACTGGGAAAGCGAGGACCCACTCGGGGGTCCGGCTCAAAGGAGGGCTGCCCTTCCCTGAAGGCACTCCTGATGGCGTCGGCTCAGAGGGGCATCCTGGGTGTGTCGGTGAGAACGCAGTTGGCTGCAGGACATAAGAAGTGACTTAGATAGAGGGAGGTCTTATTGTCTGCTGAAACAGAGGCGGGGGAATGAGGCCCCCCGGGGTTGGTTAATTTAGGGTCTGCATCAAATCGAGGGCCCAGCGACTCTGCGTGTTTCTCCTCTGCCGTGTCCGCCTGTCACTACTCTCCCCGTCATGACCGAAAGGTGGCTGCAGAGGTTCCAGCCGTCACATCCAGACTCCACAGCACCCTTGGTTTGTAAGGAAAGCCTTTCCTGGAAGTCCCTTTGTTACCTTTTCACACGTGACTGTGTGTCCAGGCCTAAACCCATCTTGGAGGGGGAGCAAGCCCACTGGGCCTGGCTCATGGCCATCTTAGCCCCCGGGGGCTGTGCAGGGTGCTCCAGGGAGAGGGCCTCCCGTGGTGGGGGGCTGCTGTGTGACCGGCAGCTGGGGCCAGGCTCACGGTGGACTCGCCTGCATGGACGTGGCGTCTCTTGTGCTGGAAAGGCCACAGCCCTGCAGTTGCTTCACGTTGGTGGGGTCGGGGGGTAGGATGGTGGTGCTTGCTGACCTCTCTGGTCCCGAGGGGCATGTGCTGGGCCCCAGATTCTTGAGTCCTGCCCCCTCTCTGTGCTGAATCCTGCCCCCGGCCCAGGTCTCTGCCCAGTCCTGCCCCCTGTCCATGCTGTGTCCTGCCCCCTCTCCAGCTGAGTCCTGCCCCCGCTCCACGCTGAGTCCTGCCCCCGCTCCACGCTGAGTCCTGCCCCTGCTCCACGCTGAGTCCTGCCCCCGGCCCAGGTCTCTGCCCAGTCCTGCCCCCTGTCNCGCGGGCTCCTGCGGGCCGGCCGCGGCGGGGGCGGCGGCGGGCGCGGCCGAGGGCCCGGGCGGCGGCTGCTCGGCCCGGATCGCCGTGAAGAAGGCGCAGCTGCGCTCCGCCCCGCGGGCCAAGAAGCTGGAGAAACTCGGGGTGTACTCCGCCTGCAAGGTAGGCGCGCCGTCCGGCCCCCGCCCGCCCCCGGGCCGAAGAGCCGCCCGGGGCCGAGCCCCGTCGCGGGGCGCCGACCCCGAGAGGCCCCCCCCCACCCCGAGGCGTTGCTCCGCGCCCGCGCTGCCCCGGGGCGCTGCTGCTCTGTAGGAGCTCGCCGGAGGCGCCTTCCGGGAGCGGAGCGGGTCCCGGGGAGCGGGCCTGCGCGCCCCCCTCGGTCCTCGTCCCCGCTGGGCGGAGCTGGGTGGAGGCGGGGGCGCGACCCCGGACTCGGCTGGTGCTGGTGCGGCCGGGACGCTGCCCCGGCTCTCGGCTGTCAGCAGCACTGCCGGCTCTCCTGCCCGTGCGGACGCGGCGGCGCCGGGGGGCCGCTGTCAGCTCGGCCTGGACCGGGTGACGGCGGGGCGGGGACGGGCGTCCCGGCCCTGCGCCCCCCGCAGAGGCGGCCAGGCCGGGCGCTCGGGGTCGGTAGCCCCGCGCGCGCGGCGCCCGGCCGGGGGGCTTCAGCGTCTGCAGGGGCCTCTCGGCTCCTGGAGCGCTCCCCTCCGCGCCGCTCACGCCCTGTGGGGGCCCTGCCCGGCTCCGTCCGGGCCTGTCGGCTGGGGTAGCATGCGCTCAGACTTGAGTGCGCGCGGGCATCTCCCGGGAGCCGCTGCCGTACTCACTCGGTGTCCGAAGGGCTGGGACGAGGCTGAGAGGCCGCTCTCTGGTGGTGTGATGCTGGGCGGCCCACAGGCCCCATCCCGAGCGGCAAACCCCGGTGCCACCCGGGACGGTATCGGATTACTGAAACTGGGCGACAGCGGTGCCCCGAGGCTGGTGTTTCTGAAGGAGCAAAAGTGCCCGAGGAGGAGAGGGCTTCTTAGAAGGGCCCCGGGGGTGCCTGCCAGGCGCCACAGACGAGTGAGAGCGAGGCGGGGGAGCCGCGGGCGCGAGGCAGGTCTGCGCCGGCGGCCGCGGGTTCGGAACCAGAGGGGCTCGGCCCGGCGGCGCTTGTCCGCTCCGTGTTTCTAGTCTGGTCTTTTAATCGGGTTCCTTCTCACCCTGCTGCTACCCTAACTTGCCTGAAGTGTTGGTTCTGTCTAAAACCCTTGAGCATCTGTGCCCTGCATTCATATTTTTAATGCTTTCAAATGTCCATGATTGAAATTAACACCTTTTCTAAAGTTTATAACTTGAGTGTTTTACGTTCACATTAACAACCAAACGTATCGGCAGGGGAAACCTTGTCATCGAAGGTCTCTCTTCTTGCTCCTGGGAGGCTGCAGGTCTCCGTATCTAGTTGCTCATTCACTTATTCAGTGTTAGAGGGATTCCCATCAGGGTGCCAGGCATCGTGCCAGCTGGGACAGTGACACCCAGAATGTGTCCTTCGGGGGCTACTGGCCGGCGTGTGCGCGCGGCCTTGCGTGCGAGTGGTGGGTGAGCCAGTTACAGTGAATCTCAGAAAACCTGCCTTCTTAGAACGCTCTTGGCACTCAGAGCAGGGCCTTTGCGGACTGAAGCACGGGTTGGGTAGGAATAGCTTCCTGGAGGAAGTGTCAGTGGGTGCTAAGGTCTCAGCGGTGCGGGGTGGGGTGAGCTGCAGCCTCTGTTAGTGGAGAAACTGAAAGTAGTTATGACAGCTTGGAGCTGGGCCAGCGGGGCCTAGAGAGTTGGTGGGGAGGGGTGTGTGTGGCCAAGAGGGAGGCCAGGGATCTTAATATTATCTCAGGTTTTTTGTTTGTTTGCTTTTTAACTGTTCTTGAGCGTGAGGAGGTGCAGGAGACCAGCACCTGTGTTCCTTTCTGAGCTTGCCTGTACCTTTCCTGTAAGAAAACCCCAAAGGACAGATTCCCCTACCTTCTGTCACTGATGGGCCACTTGGCAGAAGTGACATCTCTCTGGAAAGAGACAAGTACTTTCCTGGGAGTGGGGGTAGGTGGGTGTTGGAGCTATTGAAAGAAAATAGGCCTCAGACCTCATTAAAGATCTGGCCTTTAAACTTCACAAACAAACAGAAAAAGAAGGGAGCTAGTTCCTAGCCAGGGAGGGGCACCACACCCCGGAGAGAAAAAAAAAAGAAAGAAACAAACTTGTTTTGCAGGATCCAGAGTAGAGTTCTTTGAACTGTGTCCTGGCCCAGGTCACTCAGGTGACCCAGGCAGAGCGCTCGTTAAAAATGTAGGTCCGACCATATTCTGTCCCTACTGACCCTTAATTTCTCTTTACCGCAAGACCCTGCGTGGGCTGGCCACTGCTGTCTCTCTGGCCCCTTTTGAGGGCTGTGCATGCAAGGTTCCCTTCTGCCTCGGAGCCTTTGCACGTACTGTTTACCAGGACCGAAAGTTCCTCTTCCCTCACCTTTAAGCGAACTCCCAGCTCTTCCTGCAAATCTCAGATTCCTTGCATCACATTTACAACTCTATTCAGCCTTCCCATTCTAAATTTTTAGAACCCCCCTCTGTACTTATTTCTTCTTCCTGGTGCTTTTATCTTGACTTTTAATTGTGTGATTATTTGATAATATGTTTGTCATGCTGAGTAGATCCTAAGTGATGTGGTTATTGACTGGCTGAATTAACTAGAAAAAACCTAGATGATTAACTGCTAGAAGACCAGTAATGAAACTGTAGCCTGACCACTCCTTGACAGTTGGGTGGAGGGAACTGGCGATTTTTCACCTAGGGCATTTCCAGGGCTCTCACAGATGTGCATAGGACTAGATTTTTAGTGTTATAGAAGGAGCCCCGAGTAAGTTACAAGGAGCCCAAATCCATAGCTGTTTGAATGAGAGTGTAATTTATGTACCGGAAAACCAAAACCATTACCTGTCTCTTCCTAGTGAAATAGGCCATTTCTCGACGAGAGGAGGCTGGAGAAGGTGGTGGGCGAGAGCCCCCTGAGTTCACATTTCAGGCCTCACTGCGTGACCTTGGACACGGACTTTACCTCACTCTCAGTTTCTTTGTCTACAACGCGGGCCTCGGAGCCCCCACCTCGCAGGGTGACACTGCGGACTTCAGATGGGCTCCTGTGTCTGAGCACCAGCAGGCACGGGTGTCCATGGAGGCGTGGGGGGTCCTTCTGGACGGGGCTTAGTCTCCTGTCTCAGCTCTGCCCCGTGTGCGGCCTTGGGCACCAGTCACGGAGTTTCCCTCTGAACCTGGCTTGTTTCATCTCTAAGACGGAGACCATGACTTCAGCCTTGAAGTTCAAAGACAGAAGGTCCCAGAATGTTCCTGGAACCTTAGACTGTTGGGTCCGCACTGGCAAAATGAACCTGCCTTGTGCTGAAACAGAAATCGTTTCTGATGTAGAAAACAAACTTACAGTTACCCGGAGAAAAAGCTGTGGGGGGGATAAGTTGGGAGATTGGGGTTGATGTGCACGCGCTGCTGTGTATCAGATACGCACGGGAAATAGTCCTCAACAACCTGTGATTCCCTCCACGGGAAAAGACTCTAAGGAAGAGTGGGTGTGTGTGTATGTGTGACTGACTCACGCTGGTGTACACCCGAAGCTAACGCAACACTGTCAATCCACAATACTCCACTAAAAATCACTAAAACAAGAAAAGACATTGCCTGGCACTGTGCTCAGGGTCCCAGTCAGGGGCTGCCAAGCAGTTACAGAGGACGCAGTTGACGGGATTCCGGGCGGAGAGCCATACTTGAGAGAGAGACGTGGGCACAGGGCTAGAAAATTAGTCATTTAAAAAATAATGGTTTAGCATCTGGAAGGGGCCCTGGGTGTGAAACGCTGTGGGCACAGGCTCAGGTGCTGCCGTGAGAGAGAAAGCTCCCTGTGTTGGGGTGTCGGGCCGCTGGCACGTGCGCGGGGCGAGAGCCGGCCTGGAAGTCGGGCGGAGCGCGGGAAGCCTCTGCTTGTCTGTCCTCCTGGGAGGAGATTGCTGTTCCCGCATCTGGAGCAGCGGCTCTTACCCAGGAGCTCTTGTGCCCCGCCGCGGGATGTTTGGCGAAGTCTGGGGGCATTTTCGGCCATTGTAATGGGGGGAGGCGGCCCTGCTGGCAGCTGGTGAACAGGCCCGGGGTGTTGGTGATGGCCCATGGTGCGGGCCGCCCCTCTGCACCCGCCGCCGGGACCCGGCCCCCGAGGCAACGGTGCAGAAGTCGAGAAACTGCCTCAGGAGAACATTTGTTTTGCCCCTAAATACCATAACTTTGCAGCCAGGGAAAAAAATGAATACGATTCATGTTAATTTGAATAGCACTCAAAACCTGAAAAAAATCTCGTTTGTGAATCCTGGGCATATTTTTAAACAGCTTTATTTTGTATAATTTATAGACCATAAAACTCACCAACTGTGTGTAGTCAGATGCTTTTGAGTGAACGTGCCCAGTAGTGCTTACGTGACTGCAGTCCAGCGTCATCACTCTGCCATCCCTCCCACCCTCCAAAAGTCTGGTCCCGACCCCCACCTCCCATTGAGGGCAGGCTCAGAGGTTAAAGCGTCTGCCTCCAATGTGGGAGACCCGGGTTCGATCCCTGGGTCGGGAAGATCCCCTGGAGAAGGAAATGGCAATCCACTCCAGTATTCTTGCTTGGAAAATCCCATGGACGGAGAAGCCTAATAGGTTATAGTCCATGGGGTCGCAAAGAGTCGGACACGACTGAGCGACCTCACCTTCACCTTTTAAAAGGTGAAGTTTTATGTCAAGTGATTGCTGGTTTCCAAACAGAAACTCCATTGAAAGTATCTTTTGGGAGACATTTTCAGATCAGCAGTATTGTTACAGCAAAGCACAGCACACCCAGGTGGGGAGATAAAACGTTTAAAACAAAAGGAACCTACTCAGCCTCTAGCCACATTGCCCTAAAAGGGGGTGCCGTGGAACCAAGCACTCGGGCAGAATGTTTCATCTGCCAGGCACCATACAGAAAGTGAGAAAAGACGACCAAGTTGAATTATTTCCTCCCAAACTCTCAGAGAAGATTGAAATGCCAGCCTGCAAAGCCTTCAGATCACAATTTGCTGTTTTATGTAACCGAGAAAAGTAGTTTATAGGGCAAAACAGCACAAAAATCTGCTGAGGACTGTTTTGTTTTAGGAAGCCTGTGCTTGCAAAAGTAGTGTTTTCTGAGGCCGTGCTGGTGGGTCTGGTGTGTGTTTGTGTTTACCATTCAGTAGATCTAAACTTTACCTGTCCACACTGGCAGGATTTAATCCCGCGTCCATTTAATTCTGTAAATCCACGGGTCTGACTGGTCATAGGGATCGTAGAGGGTGAAACATGCAGTTTCATTCCAGGTGCCGTGGAACAATCAGAACATCTGCTTCTCAGATGAGAGAGACCTGGATACTCAGCTCAGTGCCGGTAAAGCCTGGATGTCCGGGGCTCAGCAGCTTCTGACGGAGTTGTCTGTTCCACCCTGAGAGGAAGGTTCGGGAAGAGTTGTCAGAGGTTTCTGGCTCTGGATAGTCTCCTAATTCGAACCGGACTCCACGCTTTGAAACTGCTGCAGTGCCTGTGCGGGACTGCAGGCCACCCGACCCCCTGGAGGGTCACCTGCCCCCCAGCCCGGTGCCCCCGGGGCAGGCCTCACCTGCCTGCCTTTTAGTCTCCGGCGGGTGGAGCGGGAGGCAGGGGCCGCCTCTTCGGTTTACCACGAAGACAAGATTTTTGAGCTTCTCCAAGCCTTCTTAGAACACAGGCATTCCACGGACGCCTTTTATTTTTTAACAGTTTCCGTTGCTATCAGCAGTTCTGTCGCTAGCTAGCGTTTTTGCTGCGTGTCATCTGATGCTTCCACCTGGGGAAACAGAAAGGCTGGGAGGTTGTCTCAGCCGCCGGAGGAGGGAGCCGCCCCCGCCCGCGTCCTGCGCCTCCCAGGCGGGCAGGGCGCCTTCCTGCAGCTGGTTTACCCGGGGCCTGCGTTCTGGCAGGCCTTCTCCGGCTCCTATTTGATGTTTATTGTGCTCCTATCGAGAGGTATGTTCAAAGACTTTCTCTAGTTCATTGAGACGTGCAGGCCGTAAAGCGAGCAGAGTAAGTGTTCTTTATGACCGGCCCGGGGCAGACAGATGCATGCCCTAGATTGTTTTAAAGCTGGCGCCACCGCGCTGGCCCCAGAGAGTTCCCTGTGGAAGGGAGATGAAAGGGAGATCGACTCAGGCCGTCCCAGGTGCCAGATGGGCTGGAGAGGTGAGGACTCGCCGGTCCTGGGAATTTAGGAGTCCCCGAATAGCTCCAGGTAAGACCACCCGTGCGGCAGCATTTCAGCACAGTCCAGACGAAACAGTCTTTCTACACTTGTGCTGCGCTCGGTCTTCAGCGTGTGTGAGGATTTGGGGGTGCGCTTCCGCGTGTTTGCACGTCTGTGCTGCTGTCACGCAGATAACGCTGTGGAGCGTTTCCAGCCCCCCAGAGGCCCGTGTGCGCCCTCCCCTCCGCCGGTACCCTTTTTTCTGATGCTCCTTGCCAGAGACTAGCTTTGCCTGGAGGTCACACCAGTGGAGTCACAGCGTGGCGTGGCCTCCTTGCCTCTGGCCTAGGCTGCCTGTGTGTTCTCAGCTGTAGCCCTAGTTCATGAAAGCCCATGTTTTTAAGCTAGAAAACAAGTTAAAATTGGTTAACCATTTATAGAATGGAAGTCATTGGATGTGGACAGCTTACTAGGATGAATTTTAATTAGGCTTCTGAAACTTTTATTTTTTTGTGGCTGCACCGCTCTGCGTGGCTTATGGACTCTCAGTTCCATGACCAGGGATTGAACCCAGGCTCCCGGCAGTGAAACCACAGCCTCCTAACCCCTGGACTGCTGGGGAAGTCCCCTGATTAGGCTTCTGAAAGAAAAGATCGGAATTTGATCTTCAGATGTACTGGAAGAACCCACAAGGGTAAGAATGTGGCAGGAAATCTGGGAGGTGTTCCGGCTGCGCTGATGGAGAGGGGCTGGATGAGAGGAGGACCTCGCAGCCTGTGGCCTTCCTCCCCCCTGCAGCTCTGGGGAGCCCTTGCCAGTGAATGTCACGCCAAGTCCTGCTGTCGCCCCCCTTGGCTCTGGAAGGTGACCGAGCCGGCCATGCAGAGCCGTGCATGTTGCGCGCGGTGGCTGAGTTCCTAGAAGGCTGGCTGGAGTCTGGTCCAGAGGGCTCCAGTGGACGCCGACACCTCCCTGTTACTGGCCCAGGGGGCGGACACGCAGCACAGGGATGGTTCCTCCTGGTTTACACCCGCCCGATCTCCAGAACCGTCTGCTGAGGCCGCTAAGGGCCCCGTCCTCCCCGGGAGCAGCAGTGAGGCAGCTCGGCTACTGTAGGCCTCTGGTTTTCCCAAACAGCTCATCCTTGAAATCCCGTTAAATATTGAAGAAGCGCGTGCTATGTAATGGAATCGTATGGACTGTAATCTTTTCTGTGGTGGGTAGGGTTAATGCCCCCGGATTTTCATCTTTTTGTCTTGTGTGTGTGCATATATAACACAGGGGTGTTATCCCTGCACCGTTTATATATTCACTTAACATTTGTTTCCATGGGCAACTTGGGAAGATTGCCGCTCAGGTAGGCTTTCCTTTTTAAAACTTCTTACTGGAGTGCAGTTGAGGAACAGTGTTGTGTTAGCTTCAGGTGTCCAGCAGAGTGAATCGGCTACACATACAGCCGCCCTGTTTGGATTCTCTCCCGCTCAGGTCATCTCTGAGCCCTGAGGAGCGTTCCCTGCGCTGCGCGGCATGTCATGAGTGAAGATGAGAGTCGCTCAGTCCTGTCCCACTCTTTGGGACCCCATGGACTATGCACTCCCTGGAATTCTCTAGGCCGGAGTACTGGAGTGGGTAGTCTTTCCCTCCTCCAGGGGACCTTCCTGACCCAGGGATGGAACCCAGGTCTCCCGCATTGCAGGCGATGTTCCACCAGCTGCCCCGCGGGGAGGCCCACAGGGTGGCCTTGCCAGTTACCTATATTGTACGTGGCAGTGTGCTTATGTCCACTCCAGTCTCCCAGTCTATTCCTCCCCACACCACAGGCTTTCTTTAATTTGTTCTTCTGTTTGCACCCAGAGGCCCAGACACAGGAATTACTGTTTTTAATCAGAAGTCAGATGCATTTATTTTGGAAAAAAAAGTGTGAATGATGTTTCTAACAATTCCCTTGGAGTGTCGCACCACCTCATCTTAGGAGGAGATTTCCTGTCGTCTCTTCAGTGACCTCAGGGCAAGGTGTGAGGGGGTATTTCCATAGAGTCCACATCATCGAGCCAGCCCCCACCCACGCTGGGCCTGGGCAGCCTCCTGGGGGAGGCTTCTGCGGTTCGCGGGAGAGTCCAGAAGCGCAGGGTGACTCCTAATATCCTAGTGACTGATGGCCGCAGCTCGTTTGCATCGGCTCAGACAAGCAGGTGTTGAAACTTGCTGGCAGGAGGCCAGGGAAGCCAAGGTCAGCACACTTTGAAACAGCAGCCTGAGTCCTGGCAGCCAGGCCTGGCGCATCCCCACAGGACCACCTGCCCTGCTACCTCCTGGGGACATGTGCGCCTGCGGCAGGACGGGGTGGGGGCTCCCCAGCGTTCTGCTTTCGTGCAGTGAGTCTGCGGGGCAGTGAGGGTCCCGCCCCCTCTACAAGCCTTGGATCTCAGGGCTGTCGAACGGAGAGCGGGGTCCTGCCAGCATCCCCGTTCATCCGGCAAGCCCTCCTGAAACGCGCCGGGCGCTGGCATAGACACAAGGCACAGCGACAGATGGGTGCTCGCTCTGGGAGAGCTTGCTTTCTGGTAGCAGAAGCAGACAGTAAACAAGAAAACAGCAGAGAGTGCCAAGTGCCGCGCACACAGTGAAAAGGGAAAAGAGGGCCGTGGACGAGGCTCCCTGGGCGGCTTGGCCAGACGTGTGCCCGGAAAGGCCTCTCCGAAGAGGCTCCGAGTGACGGCAGGGAGCCAGCTCTGCATGGGGCCCCAGGACCCGGGGAGAGGCTGCTGCAGAGACTCTGACCCAGGGAGCTTGGCGGGGTCACAGGCAGCCAAGACCGCTGGGCTGGGGCGGGCCCCCCCCCCATCGGATCGTCCTCACAGGGTGAAATGATCTGATCTACTTCCGAGCAGTTTCAATAAATGCATAGCCAGACCCAGAACGTCTTTGTCACCTTGGAAAGTACCCCCAGGAGCAACCGCGGCTCTAGTTTGTGTCCCCTGAGGTTAGTTTTGATATTCCTGCATTTCTTATAAATGATCCCACGTGGTACACACTGTTCTTTTTCCACTCTGCTTAGGATTTGGGGGTTCATTCATGTTGCTGCATGCATCAATAGTTGATTTCTTTTTATTGTTGAGAAATACTCCACCGTATGGATGTACTGTGGTCTATCTGTCTACCTGTTGATAGATCTGGCCTGTTTCCAGTATCTTTAGAGAAGACCTGCTTGTTTTAAGCCTCCTCTTTGGCTGCGCTAAGAATGATAAAGTGTGTGAGAGAAAGAGCAGAAAAAGAGGGCCATTTGAAGTTATTACAATCTGGATCTAAGTGGATGGTGGCTTGGATGAAGGCAGAGGACAGGTGAGGAGACAGCCTGAGGCTGGATTATGAGTTTAGAAGCAACAGGATTTGAGTTATTGGAGGGCGTGCTGGTGTATGAAGAAAAGAGGTGACTGTGTGTGATGTGCAGGTTGATGGCCTGAGCAGCTGAGAGGAGGGATCCATTTATCAAGATGGTGAGACCGCGGGAGAAACATTGAGATGGGTGAGAGTTGATAACTCTCTTACGGACGTGTTACGGTGTGATTCTGAGTCAAGGGTGATGTCAAGGTGATATGATTCTTTTAGCAGTTGTGTGTAATATCTGGAGCATTCTAAATAGTTAGCAAATGGTAGCTACTATTCCTGGAGAAGGCAGTGGCAACCCACTCCAGTCCTCTTGCCTGGAAAATCCCTTGGATGGAGGAGCCTGGTTGGCTGCAGTCCATGGGGTTGCGAAGAGTCGAACATGACTGAGTGACATCACTTTCACTTTTCACTTTCATGCATTGGAGAAGGAAATGGCAACCCACTCCAGTGTTCTTGCCTGGAGAATCCCAGGGACGGGGGAGCCTGGTGGGCTGCCGTCTATGGGGTTGCACAGAGTCAGACACGACTGAAGCGACTTGCAGCAGCAGCAGCTACTATTCCAGTTACAGGCAGCGCTAATTAAACCTGAGTGTCCGCGAAGATGAATGGATAGAGAGGTGTGGTGTGTTTACACATTGGGCTGTTCAGTTCAGGCGCTCAGTCGTGTCTGACTCTTTGCGACCCCGTGAACCGCAGCACGCCAGGCCTCCCTGTCCATCACCATCTCCCGGAGTTTGCCCAAACTCATGTCCATCGAGTCGTTGATGCCATCCAGCCATCTCATCCTCGGTCGTCCCCTTCTCCTCCTGCCCCCAATTTCTCCCAGCATCAGAGTCTTTTCCAATGAGTCAGCTCTTCGCATGAGGTGGCCAAAGTATTGGAGTTTAAGCTTCAGCATCAGTCTTTGCAAAGAACACCCAGGACTGATCTCCTTTAGGATGGACTGGTCTTCTCCAGCACCACAGTTCAAAAGCGTCAGTTCTTCAGTGCTCAGCTTTCTTCACAGTCCAACTCTCGCATCCATACATGACCACAGGAACAACCATAGCCTTGACTAGACGGACCTTAGTTGGCAAAGTAATGTCTCTGCTTTAGAATATGCTATCTAGGTTGGTCATAACTTTTCTTCCAAGGAGTAAGTGTCTTTTAATTTCATGGCTGCAGTCACCTTCTGCAGTGATTTTGGAGCCCCCAAAAATAAAGTCTGACACTGTTTCCACTGTTTCTCCATCTATTTCCCATGAAGTGATGGGACTGGATGCTACAATCTTAGTTTTCTGAATGTTGAGCTTTAAGCCAACTTTTTCACTCTCCTCTTTCACTTTCATCCAGAGGCTTTTTAGCTCCTCTTCACTTTCTGCCATTGGGCTGTTAGTTAGCCCTAAAACGGATGGAACAATGTCACTTGCTGCAGCACGGGGTGGATCCAGGGATTATCCTGCTAAGTGAAGGAGGACGAATACCGTGTGTGTCACTTAGATGTGCTTGCTAAAAGAGCGCAAGTGAACTTAGAAAATGGAAGCAGACTCCCAGGAAACAAGCTCATGGTCCCCAGAGTGGGGGGCGGGTGCTTAGGAGTCTGGGCTTCACGTATACACACTGCCGTGTACAAAACAGGTGACCAGCAAGGCTCTGCTGTATAGCACAGGGAGCTGGATCCAGTGTCTTGTGATAGCCTGTTGTGAAAGGGAATGTATGTACACACAGAGTCTGACTGAATTGCTTCGCTGTACACCTGAAACGAACACAGTATTGTAAGTCAGCTAAACCTGAAAAAAACACCACTGCTAAGTGGTGATTATTGATCTTAATTCAGTGACTTGCCCAACTGGAGGCAAAGGAAGAGTCAGTGAACAGAAATAGTGGGAAATAGGGTCCCCTGGGCAAAGAGGAGAGCAGCTGATGGAAGGTCTTGAGTTTCAGGTAGAAAACTTCACACTGAATCCGCGAGCTAACAGTGAGTCTTTGCACCAGGAAGGAGGAGACACAGGATATTTTAGAGCCAGGAGATGGAGGCTGAGATGGAGGATTTGGCTTGGGGTGCCTGCTCCTTGGCCAGCCGGGTGAGCGCAGCAAGCAGGCTTCTCTGAGCGGGGACTCGCGGGTCCTGCGGGCCTTGGCGTGGGGAGATAGGACGATGCAGGCGACAGTCGCCTTGGGAGCGGCAGACAGAAGTGCTTGATTTTGCTGGTGGCGTGTTTGAGCGGAGCCCTGTTCCGTGCAGGGAGGGGCCCTTCCTTCCAGCCGCTGGTGGGGTCTGCGGGGCCGGCGGTGAGAGAGAAGAGTGCGCCGGGAGAGGCTTCGAAAGGAGAGCGGGTGGCGTGGGGCCTCGCAGGCAGGTGGTCGCCCTGGGAGCTGGGGACGTGGATGCAGGGAAGGGCGGTGGGCAGGCCGCTGGGGCTGCGAGGCTGACCCCACGGGGGCCCGGCGCGGCCTGTGCCGCTCGTGTGGTCGGTTCGGTGCCGAGTCAGCAGGCGGGACCGAGGGGCCCTGCCCGCGCCGGAGGCCGCGCCGCCGCTTCGGGGGCGTCCGGCGAAGCCCCCGCGGGGGCCCCGCGCCCCGCGCCCGCAGCCCCCGAGCCCTCCGCGCGGCGCTGGCCGTGGGCCTGGGGGCCGACGCGGCCCTGGCGCCGCTCTGACGGGCCCGGGGCTCGCCCAGGGGCGGCGAGCCGCCGGGAGGCGCGGGTGCTGACGCGCGCCTGGCAGCACCTTGCAGAGCCGGCGCGCCCTCGCGGAGCGCTCGCGTCGCAGGGCTNTTAGTGATGGGGTTGCTGCTTGGGTCTCTGGAAACCTCATGCCGAGACTCTCCTTGAACTGCCCCCGCCAGCTCGAGTCCCAGCGTTTTGTTTGTTGGCTTTGCCTTCTTTGTTCTTGTGCTGCACCAGTGGCTCTTGAGAGAGGGTTTAGGGGAGACTTTCGTCACTCCTTCTGGGCCAGGAAGCGCTGACTATCTCTCTTTAACGCTGGAAGCAGATTCAGCGCGTGCACCGCGCCCTCTGGAGTTCTTGCCGAGTTCCAGGAAGCCAGAAAAAGTGATTGACTAACCTTACAACTTGCACCATGCTGGCTGCCCCAAGTAGCCCCGTAAAAAACTGATGGTGTGCTGTCTTTCAGGTTTTCGTTAAAATCTGCCTCGCAGACTTCTCAGCCCCCGTGGGCACGGTGCTCTGTGGCCCTGGTGGTTTCTGTTAGAGTGAGTGGTGGAGTGGGAGCCGGACCCGTTCTGCAGGGTGGCTGTGACCTCGGGCAGGGCCCCTGCCCTCTCTGGGGGGGTCTCCACTGCTGAGTTCACATGGGGTCCTGTCGGTTTCCCATGCTCCCTGACAAGTGCCCCCAAGTTAGCGCCTCCCACTGGCCATCAGTGACGACCGTCAAGTCTGGAGCCTCAAGGCTGGTGAGGCTGCAGGCCAGGTGTCAGCGGGGCTGGGGTCTCATTGGAGAGCTCTCGGATGTGCTGGGACAGATGGCCTGGGCTCCTTGTGGACTGCTGGCCAGAGGCCACTCAGTGTGAGTGTTGGAGGCAGACAGTGCTGGTCAGTTTTGCGGCCTTTCCTTCCCTTGGAGCCTGACCGAGTGAGCGTAGAGGCAGCACGGGGAGCTTGACTGGTGGTGACGTTTGTTACGGGTTCGGCCTGGTGCTTGCTCCTGGTCATGGAGTGGGGCGCAGGGCGGGCACCCAGGAGGCTCCCCATGAACCCGGACGGGTGGCCGTATGCGAGTTTCCTTAGAGATGAGACGCTGTCCTGACCCTGCGGGCCTCTGTCCGACACTTGGGGCACGGATTCCAGGCATTCTGCCCCCGGGAGAGGAGCGTGTATGCCCGTGAGGACTAGTGCCGAGATGGGCTGACACGAGGCCCGTCGTCCACGTGGTTTGCAGAGTCGGTGAGGCGGGAAAGTGGGTTTGAGGAGAAGGGTTTTCTGGGACAGGTTGAGACTGTTCAACGAAGAGGTGAGGTGCCTCCAGCTGGTCAGTGCCTCCTGGGCGGCGACCCCTGATGCTGCAGTCACACCGAAAATGGGGCCCTGGCTCAGAGTCATTCTTAAAGATGTCTCTGCTGTCAGACTTCTTAAGTGGGCCAGGCTCCCGGGAGAGGAAGAGGGTGGTTCTCCCCAGGTTCTGGTCGAATCCCCTTGCACTGACCGTCTGCCTTGGGGGCCACGCCTGGTGGGGCTGAGTCTGGGCCTGATGAATTCCTGGGGCCTCCGTCCAGCACCGCAGTGGCCACCCCGGGCCCCTCTCAGAGGTTCTGCAGGGCAAGGCTGGTGTTCAGGGTTAAGTGAAGTGGGTCACGGAGGGGCGAGTGTCTGAGGGCCACAGACAAGCCTGGAGCCCCCTGTGTCCATCCCCACCAAGTGACAGGCCTTTGTGTGGAAGATCGAGGGCGGATGGGCAGCGGAATGGGGCACCTGTCTCCCAGGCTCCCCCAGGGCCGGTGGTCTCCAGGGTCTCCACTGTTACTTACTGGGGCTAATCAACCCCCAGGTACAGAGCTAGAGCCCTCGAGGGCGGGCAGGGGCTGTCTGAGCACGTGTGCAGTCAGGCCGTGGCTGTTGGCCCCTCGGCGCCAGGGGCTGCCTGTGTGGACCTCTACCGCCTCGTCCTCGTCTTTGAAGGGGGCTGATGCTCGGGCCGTCCGTATCGTTGCCTCAGATTTGAGCAGATCCTCTAATCACACATCAGCAAATCCTGTCTGAGAGAGGCTCATTAATACCCTTGCTATTTTTTTTGCTGTGCTCCATTTTATAAATATATATATAGGTATATGTTTTTTGCAAATATGGTTCAAGTATTCTTGCCTTTTAAGGGGAGAAAACAAAGACAGAGCTTCCTAATTATTTTCAATAGTTATCTTCAACGATATCCTGTACAAGATATCCTCTTAAACGTTCTGAATAGAGTTTGAATTACTTCTCTTTCCTTCTTCCTTTGAAAACATCCCCAAACCCACAGCTGGCGAGCTCAGCGTCGCTGGAAGGGAAAGGACAACTGAAGTTCACGACGGGCCGCTGGAGCCCACATCACAACTGCTCCCAGGTAGCCACGGCGAACGACACGGCCATCCGAGGCTGGGACTCGCGGACCATGAGGTCAGTGGCGGCCGGGCCGGACTCGCACCTGGAGCCCCGCCCCGCCCCGTCCTCAGCTCGGTCAGGCCAGCTCTGCTGGGGGCCCCGCGGCTGGGCTGTTGCGGTCCTGGTGTTGTAGGGACTTGCACAGCCGCCTTCCTCCTCCGACCCCACCTTCAGTACCCCAGAGGCTGTGGGTCCGAGCCCCTCACCGGCAGTCTGGCTCCTCTGGGTGCCCTTCAGCAGCCACGGTCTCCCATGGAGATCCAGATCAGGCTTTCGCAGCAGCTCAGGCCCCAGACGGTGACCGTGGGCTCCCGGGTCCTGTGATGGGCAACTCCAAGGTAAGGGCTGCCGTGTCTCTGGGGCGCACGCCCGGAGGTGATCGCACTTTGTCACCTAAGTCATTATACAGACAGCCTGCGCTGCTAACGGAGCACAGAGAGCAGCTTCTCTGCGCCAGGTGTGGTGTTGACAGGCAGAGGAGTGACGGGGTGCGCTCTGTTGTCATGGCAACGGGAGCACGGCAATCTTTTCTAAGATACAGTTTATCCCCTCAGCACACCGTAATTTATCACTAAGCTGCAGAGACGGAGGTCGGGAAATAACTCCTGTTGCCTTCAAGGGCGGGGGCACCACCTTAAATCTTGGTCTAGGGGCCCCCGAAAGTGCAGGGGTTAATCCATAATCGACGTGTGTGTCTGTGCCAGGCTGTGCTGGGTTTGCTGTGACGTGCTGAAAGCTGTGGGCTTGGACCGTGGGGACTCGGGACCAGAATGGGTGCCTCCAGGGCCCGAGGCCTTCTTTCCCTGTTCTCATCGTTCCTTGAAGGATGCGAAGATTTTTGGGGTCTATATGAGAACTTCTAAGGCTAACCTCACAGACCCCAAATCCAGGCCGTAGGGGGCGGCGCCCTGCCGTCCCCTTGCCTGCTGCCCCTGGAGGGCATCTCTGGGTTGCTGGCAGCGGGTAAGCCGGGCTCTTCTTGACACGGTCTCTCTCCTGCCCACAGCCTGTGCGCCCCCTCAGCTGGCTGCTTTCGGCGCTGCCCGGGGGGTGCCCGGGGCTTTTATGCTCAGGCCGCCGTGCCCGGAGCCGGCAGGAAAGCCTGAGTCAGCGTTCTGCAGGCCCTGGGGCCGCAGCAGGCCTGGTGTTACCCATTTTCCTGCTTCCCGAGCAAGACCTGGAGGCTTGGGCTGCTTCTTTTAGGAAGAAATTACCAGGCTGTTGGAAAGGTACAGGATGTAGAAACCAGTTCCCGATTTTAGAGTGGCTTTGGGCCAGAAAACCTGGCCTGGAAGGAAAGATGGAAAGGACCAAAGTCGTTGCCCTGAGCAGGAGCATGGAGGTCTGGGGTGCCGCCCCGCCGGGAGCTGCAGGGAGCACATGACCCAGCACCTGCAGGAGGGGACGCTGCCCCGAGAAGCACGCGAATGACGGGCATGTCGCGGGGCCGTGCTAGGCCTCGTCCATCCTGCTGGACGCAGGCCTCTTGTCCAAAGCCGCTGTCCCACCTCAGGATGACCGTTCCTCTGGTTGGGGTGTGTGATGTGAGACGGGGTCTCTGTAGAGATGGAACAGTGTAATTCCACACCCTGTGAGAGGCAGTTTGGAGCTGGGTGGTGGGGCATCAGTCAGGTCTGTGCGCGTGTGTGTGTACATGTGTGTGTGTACCTGCTCTTCTGTGCACGTGTGTGGGCATGTACACCTGTGTGTGCAGGCACATGCGCCCTTGTGGGCACACACGTGTGTGCTGCATGCATTGTGTACCTGTGTGCACACCTGCGTGTATGTCCTCTGCACACGTGTGTGGGCATGTATACCTGTATGTGTGGGCACATGTACCCGTGTGGGTGCACGCATGCATGTGTGCTGCGTTCATTGCGTACCTGTGTGCACAGCTGCATGTATGTCCTCTGCACATGCGTGTGGGCATGTATACCTGTATGTGTGGGCACAGGTACCCGTGTGGGCGCACACATGCATGTGTGCTGTGTGCGTTGTGTACACGTGTGCACACCTGCGTGTATGTCCTCTGCACACACGTGTGGGCATGTATACCTGTATGTGTGGGCACAGGTACCTGTGTGGGTGCACACATGCATGTGTGCGGCCTGCGTTGTGTACACGTGTGCACACCTGCGTGTATGTTCTGCACACGCGTGTGGGCATGTATACCTGTATGTGTGGGCACAGGTACCCGTGTGGGCGCACACATGCATGTGTGTTCCGTGCATTGTGTACACGTGTGCACACCTGCGTGTATGTCCTGCACACGCGTGTGGGCATGTACACCTGTATGTGTGGGCACAGGTACCCGTGTGGGCACACACATGCATGTGTGCTGTGTGTGTTGTGTACACGTGTGCACACCTGCGTGTATGTCCTCTGCACACACGTGTGGGCATGTATACCTGTATGTGTGGGCACAGGTACCTGTGTGGGTGCACACATGCATGTGTGCGGCCTGCGTTGTGTACACGTGTGCACACCTGCGTGTATGTTCTGCACACGCGTGTGGGCATGTATACCTGTATGTGTGGGCACAGGTACCCGTGTGGGCGCACACATGCATGTGTGTTCCGTGCATTGTGTACACGTGTGCACACCTGCGTGTATGTCCTGCACACGCGTGTGGGCATGTACACCTGTATGTGTGGGCACAGGTACCCGTGTGGGCACACACATGCATGTGTGCTGTGTGTGTTGTGTACACGTGTGCACACCTGCGTGTATGTCCTCTGCACACACATGTGGGCATGTATACCTGTATGTGTGGGCACAGGTACCTGTGTGTGCACACCTGCGTGTATGTCCTGCACACGCATGTGGGCATGTATACTTGTATGTGTGGGCACAGGTACCCGTGTGGGCGCACACATGCATGTGTGCGGCGTGCATTGTGTACACGTGTGCGTGCATGCACACACGCGTGCACGTGTGCACTCTAAGCAGCTGTGGCCCAGCCCCTCCCAGTGGCGTGTCGGCGCCCAGGCTGTGTGCGTGGGTGAGGGGCGGGCCTGGCCGTGACAGGCAGCGCCTCCCTCAGCGTTTGTGCAGCCTTTCCTGCTTCTCCCTCTTCTCCTGTCTCTGCGTCTCTGACACCATCAGTGCCGCGTCCTGCTTTCCGCCCCCTTTCTGTCTCTCTGGTCTTTCTGGACATGGGCTGTCCAGTCTGTCTCTGCTCCTCCGTGACAGTCCCCTCCCTCTGGTTCCCTCTCATGAAGATGCCAGGTCGCTCCCTTGAGAGCTGCCAGCCAGCCCCCATCACAGGCGCCGACCGTGAGCAGGAGCCCCCAGCCCGGACCCCACCTGGCCGGGGTCTGGGAGGCACTGTGGGGGCCAGTGTTTCCCATGTCCCCCCTCTTAGCTGTGTGTCCACCCCCTGCTCTCAGCCAGATCTACTGCATCGAGAGTGCTCACGGCCAGCTGGTGCGGGACCTGGACTTCAACCCCAACAAGCAGTACTACCTGGCCAGCTGCGGGGACGACTGCAAGGTGAAGTTCTGGGACACCCGCAACGTCGCCGAGCCCGTCAAGACCCTGGAGGAGCACTCCCACTGGTGCGTGCCTGGCGGGGGAGCAGTAATTAGGTGATTTATTTGGCTGATTACGTCACCGTTTGGAAAAGCAGAAACCAGCCTAGTTTGTGCTGCTGTGACTCATTCAATCAACCAGTTTTATTTTTTCTTTATGAAAAAATTCCAAATCTGAATGTGATTCATAAACGTAAGAAAAGAAAAACATTAAATTCTGTCTCCTCTTGAAATAGTGCCGGTTCACGTATGCAGCAGTGAGCGTGCCCAGATGCTCCTGGGGCATTATGTGCCGTGCAGGGGGTGGAGAGCCCAGTACCCAGAGGCAGGAGGCCAGATAGGCCAGTCCAGCAGCATCCATGCGGAGGATGGTGAGGCAGGGCTGGGTGCGCGGCACGCCTCGCCCCCAAAACCCACCGTTCTTCCTTATGTGCCGTTGCTGTGTGTTCACCACATGCTGGGGCTTTTTGCTAAGTGAAAGAGATCAAGTCGGAGAAAATTGTGCATAGTGTGAGCCAGTTTTTATCCAAATAGAGCCTGTTGTGTGTGCATCTGGGTGTGTGTGTGCGTGCTTCTGTCTGGATACACGTGTGCCTGTGTGTGCTTGTGTCTGCATGTCAGTGTGTACTGCTGCGTGCATGTATGCATTTGTGTACATACATGCACGTGTGTGTGCTTGTGTCTGTGTGCATATTTGTATACTGCTGTGGGCATGCACACTTCTGCGTATTTACCACTTGAATGCTGGAGTACAGTTTAGACAGTTTGGTCATTCCTGCAGTCCGGGAAGAAGCTCCGTGCCCCGGACCCAAGTGGCTGGCTGGCTGTCCGCTGCCCGGCCCCCAGCCCTGGGTCTGCAGCAGCTGCCTGGCGGGCGGCTCAGCACAGCGAGCTCGGGTCCTGTGGGTCAGGAGGAAGCCGGGCCTAGTGACCAGACGGGAGGGCAGCCCTGCCCGGGGCAGTGCTCCTGGAGGCCACCCGGGGTGGGCTCGCGTCTCGGTCGTCTCTAGTCCGCACTGTGCGTCTCAGGCAGTCACGGCCTTTGGCGCCCTGGGAAGCCTGTGTGCACGCTGCACAGGGAGTCCAGTGAGTCCCCCTGTGGCCCCTGCTGCCGTCTGGAGGTGTCTCTGTCAGTCGGGATTTACAAGGTTTTAAGGCTGTGCCACGAGCCTGCCCCTGCTGCCCACCACCCGGTGTTGGCCTGAGCGGGACGAGGCTGCCCTGTCCAGGAGGGCCGGTGGTCCCAGCGCCCTCTCCCCGCACCCCCAGGGTGTGGAACGTCCGCTACAACCACTCGCATGACCAGCTGGTCCTCACGGGCAGCAGCGACAGCAGAGTCATCCTCTCCAACATGGTGTCCATCTCCTCCGAGCCCTTCGGCCACCTGGTGGATGACGATGACCTGAGTGACCAGGAGGAGCGCCGTCCGGAGGAGAAGTAAGCGCGTGCGGCGGGCGGCCCAGGCGTGCGGGAGCGTCTCTGGGTCCCTGTGGTGGGGGCCTGGGTGATGCAGTCGGGTGGCTCAGCAACGTCGTCTGGCGTGGCCTCTGAAACGCGTGTCTGTCCACGTTCTTGCCAAGCTTCAGAGGTGAGGTTGTGAGGACCGTGGCTGGTCTGCACCCTCAGGAGTGAGCCGTGGCCCCCGCTGGCCTTCGGACGCCCCTTGGGGCAGACTGCGCTGGGCGTCCCTGCTCGCTCTGCTGTCCTGGGTCAGGTTGTGGCCCATCTGCCCCTGCTGGCAGGGTGCAGGGTGGGACCGCAGGCCCAGACCTGGTCCGTCGCCCGTGCCTCTTCCCCTGAGAGACCCCGAGGCGCTGCTGGGACGTGGCGCCTGCCCTGACAGCCGCACCGTCTTTTCGTGGTGGCGTCTTTGCCTCGGACCTTCCAACCCTGCTTGTGTCTGCTCAGGGGCCCTCTCTTCACCCTGGGGCCCAGGCCCCGAGACTTGTGGGGCCCTGGGCTTTGGGGCTCATGCAGGGCCCCCTAGTTGAGGGCGGCGGCACCCAGGAGGGCCGGTGCCCCGTGTCAGCAGCCTGAGTGTTGCAGGAGACGCCCCTTGCTCTGGGGAGGACGTGTCTCCGTGTGCGGTGGGCGCCTTCTGGTGTGAGGGAGTGGGAGTCGGGCCTCCCTGGAGTCGGATCCGGGGCCGGGGGTCTGGGTTAGAGCCCGAGTCAGGCAGCCTGAGCCCTGGAGCACGAGAGGGCTCGCCTTTCGGTCCTGAGCTTCCTCGCTCTCTGCTGCTGTCTGATTGCTTCCGCTGCCCCCTGACCACCCCAGCGAAAGTGAAAGCCGGTCAGTTGTGTCCGACTCTTTGGTGTACCCCACAGATACACAGGCCATGGAACTCTCCAGGCCAGGGTACTGGAGTCTAGCCTTTCCCTTCTCCAGGGGATCTTCCCAACCCAGGGATCGAACCCAGGTCTCCTGCATTGCGGTCTGATTCTTCACCATCTGAGCCACGAGAGAAGCCCAAGAATACTGGAGTGGGGAGCCTATCCCTTCTGCAGTGGGTTTTCACGACCCGGGGGTCACACCCGGGTCTCCCGCAGTGCAGGAGGATTCTTTACCAGCTGAGTCGCAGGGAAAAATCCCCGCGTGAGAGGCTGACTTGGCAGTGACCTATCGATTGTCTCCCTTGACGCCATCATTTTCCTGCTCAGACGCTGGGAAACGCAGCATTTAGACACAACTGCGGTAGCTTCAGCCCAGCCGCCTGCCACATGCACGGCTCGGGGCCCTCTGCTGTTCTCTCTGCTCTCGGCCAGGCAGGAGTCTGCGTCCTGTCTGTACCGGAACAGAGCCAGCAGCCGCCTTGTTGGCGCCGAGTGGTCCAGGGGTCCCACCTGCACGTGAGAGCTTCAGACAGGCTCAACCAGGAGCGGGGCAGGCATGTGGCTGGCAGGCATGCCCGGAGATGGCGTCATTGTGAGCAGGCCCAGTTTCCTGCCAGCCTGCTCCTGGGATTGGTCCACACATCTTAGTGAAACGGGGGAACGGGATCCCCCTAAGGACTTGTATGAAAGGCTCGTGCCAGGCTGCCTGCTGGCCACCACAGGCCGGCTTCCTGGGAGGACAGGGCTAGGGACAAGTGGAATCCTGAGCCCAAGACCAGGGGCCACGGGGGGCAGGGTCTCCCGAGAAGGGTCCCGGAGCCCCGGGTCAGGGGGCAGGCGGGGTGGGGTATCCTGAGAAGTGTCCCCAGAGCCCGGGAGGAGGGGGCACGGGGGGGGCAGGGTCTCCCGAGAAGGGTCCCGGAGCCCAGGACCAGGGGCCACATGGGGTGGAGTCTCCCAAGAAGGGTCCCGGAGCCCGGGACCAGGGGGCACGCGGGGTGGGGTCTCCCAAAAAGNTTAGTGTCGACACTTACATCATCTGTGCAAAATGATTTCCTCCCTTGCTTTCCATTCCTTTTTTCCTTTATTTTTCGATGTTGCCCTCCAGACAGAGTTGGTAATTAGAAGTGGTGATAATTGCCATTTTTCTTATCCTGATTTTAGAAGGGCTGCGTATAATAACTTAACATTAGGTGAAATGTTTGTAGTACGTTTTTGGTAGAAATCCCTTATTAGGTTCAGAAATTTCACTTTTGAGTTTGCAAAGACTTTTAATCATGTGTTTGTATAGAATTTTACCAAATACCTTTTCCGTATGTGAGGTATTGTAAGTTGAATCTTATTGAGGGGTATTAAGATGCAATGTATGGTATCTTCCAGGTGCAAAGTCATTGCCAAGTGGACTGGGAATGTTATTAAATTTTGAAATATGATTTACATAATGCTGATGCGTTTTATAAGCATATACTCTTTGTAGGGAAGTATTGTCTTGTTATGCTATTATGCCTCAAAAATAAAGCACAACTTTGTTTTTCTTTCCAGTATTACTTTACTGTCCTTTTTGGCCATGAAGGTCAGAAGCCACTAGAGCTGCGCTGTGAGGAGGAGCAGGATGGTAAAGAGTGGATGGAGGCCATTCACCAAGCCAGGTATGGGAGCCACTGGATTGTCTGGGTTTTGCATTGAGGTTTCACCATCGGTGCTAGTTTTGGGCGAACCTGCAATTCCAAGTGGGGTTTCCCCTTAGTACCTCCTCCTCAGTCGTGTGTGAGATGATTCTTTATGCTTTCTGTGGCTATATTCTGGCTGGAGATGAAAGGTAATAGATGCAGCGGTAGTAACGATGATTACTGACCCCAGGGTTTGTGCCTACGTGCCAGGCCCTGTTACAGGTGCCTCTCAATTAAGGAATCTGTTAAATGCTTGGATTCACTTATCCTCTCAACAATCTGTGAGACGCATGTCATGGTTAACCCCTCCTTTACAGATAAGGAAACCGAGACCCGGAAAGTTAGTTTGCTTGCCTGAGGCCTGTCTCTTATACACATCTGGTGGGGTAGCCTGAGAAGTGTCCCCAGAGCCCGGGACCAGGGGGCACGCGGGGTGGGGTCTCCCAAAAAGGGTCCCGGAGCCCAGGACCAGGGGCCACATGGGGTGGAGTCTCCCAAGAAGGGTCCCGGGGCCCCGGATCGGGGGCACGCGGGGTGGAGTCTCCCAAGAAGGGTCCCGGAGCCCCGGATCAGGGGGCAGGCGGGGTGGGGTCTCCTGAGACGTGTCCCCAGAGCCCGGGAGGAGGGGGCACAGGGGCCAGGGTCTCCTGAGAAGGGTCCCGGAGCCCAGGACCAGGGGCCACGCGGGGTGGAGTCTCCCAAGAAGGGTCCTGGGGCCCGGGACCAGGGGGCACGTGGGGTGGGGTCTCCCGAGAAGGGTCCCAGAGCCCTGGATCAGGGGACAGGCGAGGTGGGGTCTCCGGAGAAGTGTCCCCAGAACCCAGGAGGAGGGGGCATGCGGTGTGGGGTCTCCCTAGAGGGTCCCGGAGCCCGGGAGGAGGCGCTCGTGGGGTGGTGTCTCCCGAGAAGTGTCCTGGAGTGCAGGGACTGTGGGTATGCCGGGTGGGGTCTCCCGAGACGGGAGACCCGGGAGGAGGGAGGAGGAACTCACGGGGCGGGGTCTCCCGAGAAAGGTCTCGCGTGCTGAGAGCCCTGTGGGCAGGGAGCGTGGGTGAGATGGGAGGCAGTGCCCCAGGCCCTCCAGCGGAGAAGCAGCTGGCGTGCTGCAGGCCTGTGCTCTCTGCAGCCGGGTGGGCGGCGCAGCTCCGCGGGCTCCCGGGGGTCTGCGTGTGTGAGTGCCGTCCGGCCGGTGTCCCGGGAAGGGATGCGTGAGCCCCGTTTGCAGAGGTTGATGGGGAAGTCACAACCCCAGCCAGGACCTGCTGGCCCTTCCCACAGGCTCCGGCCAGCCCCGCCCCCGGTCCAGGCTGTGCTGTCTGGTCCCCAGGTCCCTCTGTCAGACGCCACCAGACCATCAGCCATTCTCCACCCAGCCACCGTCCCCTGAGCACAGGCACGTCCTGCTCCAGGGCTAATGGAGGAGGTGTCGGGCAGTGGATGGCACCCCACCCTGGCCCGTAGGGCCCTCTGGGGGTGGCCCTGGGGTCCTGCCCCCAGGAGGAGGTGTCGGGCAGTAGATGGCCCCCACGGCCCTGAGACCCCTCTGAGGTGGCCCTGGGCTCTGCGTCTGGGAGTAGGTGTCAGGCATAGACGGCCCCTCACGGCCCTGAGACCCCCTCCTGCCCCCAGGAGGAGGTGTCGGGCAGTGGACGACTGCTCCCCGCCCCCGACCCCTCGGCTCCTGGGACCAGGCCTGTGGCTGGGGCAGGACACCCGCCCCTCACGTGTGTCGGTGCCTTGCAGGAGCCAGGAGCCTCCGCAGGACAGCGTCATCGCCACCTACGAGGAGCACGAGGACAGCGTGTACGCCGTGGACTGGTCCTCGGCCGACCCCTGGCTGTTCGCCTCCCTGAGCTACGATGGGAGGCTCGTCATCAACCGCGTGCCCCGAGCGCTGAAGTACCACATCCTGCTGTGAGCGCTGGGCCACCTCGGGACCCCAGCTGCGGCGTGTGGGGCCCAGGCTTTCCAGGCAGAGCCCCGTCGGATGCGGGCGCCCACGAACAGTGACGGGGCCTCTGCCCACTGGCCTCTGCACCTGCCATCTCTGCCCTGGAGACAGAGGTGCCCAGGCCGAGCAGGGGGCGCGCTCTCCTCCCTCGGGGGTGCGCGCTCTCCTCCGGCTCTCGGCTCTTGGGGGCACGCTCTCCCGCTCTCGGGGGCGCGCGCTCTCCTCCGACTCTCGGGGGCGCGCGCTCTCCTCCGGCTCTGAGGGCCCTTGGGTGTTTCCCTGTGATTTGTTTCCCTGATGTTGACGTCGTCTTCTGGCGAGATTAAATGGAATAAAGGCAGCAGGGTGGCCACTGGCGTCCTCCCTGGGGCTCCGCTCGGTCTTCCGCATCTCAGCCCAGAGGACGGGCGGGTGGGCCTGCCGCACCTGGGGGCGCTGACGCTGCAGGTGCCCCGAGTCTGCCCCGGCTGAGGCCCCGTCCCTGGCCGCCATGCTCCCCAGGGTCCCGCGCTGTGAAGCTGACGGCCCCCACGTCACCGCGCAGTCAGGGCCTGCCTCGTCCCCCGGACGCCTTCCCGCTAAGCCCTGGGTTGTGGTGAAGCCCTCCCCGTTCGCCCTCCGCGGGACGGCGCGTGCAGCCCGGAGAGGCTGGGCCTGCGCGCTCCCCTGCCTGGAGGCTGGAGGCCCAGCAGTGCCACCTCGCTCACACTGGGCGCCGACTGAACGCGTGCGGACTCTGCCTGGATTGGTGCTGGGGTGCAGGCCCGGGCTGGCCCTCTGGCTCTCGGCGGTGGGCCCCTCCAGTCCGCGGGCAAGGTGGGACCCCAGAGTCAAGGGAGGGAAGGCGGGCTAACGACCCTCGGTCCTTAAAACCGAAAAAACTGCAGCTTGCTCCCTGTTGGCTCCAGCCGGAGGTGGACCTGAGCCCTGCCTGGGACCGTCCACGCGGCCACAGCGGGTTAGCACCTGGGCCCATGCGCCCAGGAGGGCTGCCTCCGAGTCCAGCTGTCCTGACGCGGACACGCGGGGGCCTGGGGGTCCCAGCGTCACCGTCACCCAGGCATGGCAGCCGCCCCGCCCTCCTCTGCCTGCCCTGGTGTCCCCGGCCCGTCCTCTGAGACCCAGTCCAGCTGTCACCTCTCCCCTGAGGCGCCTCCCCGGACTCCAGCCTCCGCCCCCCCCGGCCCCGATGTCGCAGCCTGGAAGGTTCCAGGAGGACGGTAGGTCCTCAGCAACCGGCCGGAGTGCGGTTGTAAACTGAGTCGCTTCCTCCAGGCGCCAGTGTTGGCAGCATCGGAGCTCACTGGGCCCTTTGCTCTGCCTGCTGGCGGTGCCCCAGTGATCCAGGTGACCCTTCTGTCTCCTGAGACCCACATCACCCCCGAGTGCAGGGCTGGGGCAGGGAAGGCCCGCGGGAGAAAGCCCTGCTCGGGCAGAGCAGACCCGGGCCAGAGGCTGGGCAGAGGCTGTCAGGTGTGTGCAGAGCCCCGCCAGCCAGCGTGGTTGCCGACCTTGGGCCTTGCATGCCTCCAGGGGCAACAGATCTGATCTTGGGACACCCCCATAAAGTCTCCAGGTTACCAAGCCTGGGGGGACATTGGATGGGCAGGAGCGGGACAGGGACATGCATCAGAACAGGGCCGGGCTCTCCCATCCGAGGTGGGGGTGTCCAGAGAGGCTGCAGCCACGGGGGAG
>SJYX01002577.1:202525-241750 GCA_006410675.1 Oreotragus oreotragus
GGCGGGGGTCGGGTGGGTCGGGAGGGTCTTGGGGGTGCAGCCCTGGCCCCTTTGCCCTCGGGTCCACGTGCTGGGCCAAGTCTCTGCCCAGCCGATGAGCCCCCAGCCAGGCCCGAGAGCTGCCCCCGCCCTCTGCCGGCCCAGAGCCGCTGTTGTCCTCCCAGGACCAGCCTGTGGGGGGAGGGCCGTGGGTGGGGGCCTCATGGGGCCCCAGAATCCTGCCCTGCCTCTCAGGTGTCTTCATGGGGTCAGCAGGGACCGCTGCCGTCGCTGGTCACTAACCTCCTCAGTTAGGGGGAGCGGGGTGCTGTGTACACACCCACACTAGAGAGATGGGCCCGGGACTGACCCACATCCCATGCACACCCTAGGAAGCCCCTCATCGCCACGGCTCACCTGGCTCAGGTGCACAGGGAAGCGTCCTCATCTGCGGCCCCAACTGTCTCCGGAGGGAGGCGCTTGCCCCGGGGTCGGGTGGTGAGCAGAGGACACCAGCCTGCATCCTGTCACCGGAGGCCATGAGCCGCTCAGGCTAAAGGAGGGGAGAACCGCTCAGCGGCCTGGCCCAGAGGGGCCAGTGTGGCGTGGGTGAGCCCCGGGCCCAAGGCTGCAGGGAAGTCAGCGATTGCCCGAGGCGGCCCCCGCCCCGACTGGCAGCTGCAGGGTGTGCAGCGGGTCAGCGGTGTGGATCTGTGCTTTCCCTGCCTTCCAGCTGTGCGGCCGCCTCTGACCTGCTCGGAGTCAGAGCTGACAGGAGGCCAGGGCGCTTCGCGGGCTCTGAGTCCTGGGTCTTGGCAGAGCTCCCCACATGTGGTGGGATGTGATGGGCCCTCGAGGCGTGAGGGACTCCCCGAGTGCCCGGAGGCTGGTGCCTGGCCTGGGAAGGGCTCCGTGGGGTCGTGAGCGGGTGCAGGGACGTGAAGCCTGTCTGCAACGCGGAGCCCACGCCGGGCCCTCGGGCCACTCCCACCCTGCCCCCCGGCACCCCTCCCGCAGGGCCTTGTACAGCAGCTTCCTTCCCCAGCCTTGTTTTTCAAGTGTGATAAGAAACGGGCTATTTATCATCCTCTCCAGTAACAGAATTCAGACCCGGAGAGAGGAGCTCGTGAGCGCTGTTCCCGCCCAGCAGCTGCCTTATTTTCAGCTGTCTGAAGCTGATGGCCCATCCAATTTTTGATGTAGCCATGATGGGTTTAGGAGGTTTAGACAGGATTTTTTTTTATAGCGTGCAAAAAGAAAAATAGGACTGAATATATGAGAATGATGAATCCTCCGACTTCTGTGTCTAAAATTGCTTCGAGGCAGGAGTTCTTGCACAATAATTCATGCCTTGTTGTGTCTTATGCTTAATAAGCGTGTGGAAAACAGTTATGTTGGAATTGCCTTTCCCTTGTCATTTGGTGCCATCTCAATGGTGATTGCGTGGTGGCTGCGGTGGGGGGTGGGTGCTGGGTGCCCCTCACAGGAGCTGCTCAGGGGTCTGGGCACCTGCGGCCAGCGGGGGGACAGCTTGGCCCGTGGCAGGACATTCCCCGTCCTGCCCCTGGGTGCTGCTGAGGGCATGGCCAGCTGGCCCTCGGCTGTCTCCAGCCCACAGGGTGGCCTTCAGCTCTGACTGACCGGGGACGTCCCATTCTCCCTGGGAGGCACAGCCGTCCTGCAGGACCGTCCTGGAGCCAGGCCTTAGCATAGATGCTTGTGTTTATATAGGGGACCAGGTCTGCTGCCGGCCCTGGGGAGGTTCATTATGTTCGATTTTGATCGGCCAGCTGCAGGGCTCCAGGGTGCCTCTGAGGGCAGAGGATGGCGGTGCTGTGGGCAGGTCCCTGACACCACCCGGACCGCTGTGCCGCTTGCCTGGGTGAAGCCAGGCTCTGCGCTGACCCCGGAGCGTTCACACCCGAGAGGGGGCCGCAACGGCCCTGCTGACCCTGCACCTCTCATGCTGACCTCACAGCAGCATTTCAAGCAGAAACGGGGAACATGGGTTTGCAGCCGGAGGGCCTGGGTTAGGCTCACAGCCCCTTTGCTGATGGGCACTCGGGGGAGTCTCCATGTCCCAGACCATAGTTTCCTCATTTGTAGAAAGAGAAGGCCCTCGTCCTGAAGGCACAGCTTAGATTGTTTAATGAACACAAGGCCCACGTGTTCAGTAAACTTACTCCAGACGTAATGACTGGGAGGGTTTTGGTGACTGGTTCAGGTTCCTTACTCATGGTTGGTCTGTGGAGATTTTCCATTTCTTCTTGGTAGGTTGCATGTTTCTAGGAATGTCCCCGTACCTTCTGGGTTACCCCGTTTGTTGGCATTTAGTTGTCAGCAGTGACCTCTTACCCTTTGTATTTTTGTGGTATCAGGGATAACACCTCTCATTTCTGTTTTTTTTTTTTTTTTTTTTAATTTGCATCTTCTCTCTTTTTTTCTCGGGGAATCTTCATTTCTGTTTGTTTTTTTAATTTTCATCCTCTCTCTCTCTTTTTATCTGGGAAGATCTGGCCGAAGGTTTGGCAAGTCTGTTTAACTTTTCAAAGAAATGGCTTAGTTGTGTAGACCTTTATTGTTTTTCTGCTTTCTGTTTTATTTCTTACCTTTATTATTTTCTTCCCCCTGCTAACTCGGAGCTTAGTTCTTTTCTCTAGTTCCTGAAGCTGAAAAGTTGCGTATGTGAGACTTTTCTTTTTTCTTAACGGGACTATTTTATGCTTATCCTCAAATCATCTGTACCTCACACGGTGCTAAGCAGACACTGGGTGTTTGGGCAAACGCTGGGAGGCAGTGAGGGACAGGGAGGCCTGGCCTGCTGCAGGCCACGGGGCTGCAAAGAGTTGGACACAGCATCGTGGCTGCACAGCCCCTGCGGCGTGGCTGGTAAAGAACCCGCCTGCCATGCGGGAGACCTGGCTTCAGTCCTGGGTTGGAAAGATCCCCTGGAGAAGGGAAAGGCTGCCCGCTCCAGTCTTACGGCCTGGAGAGTTCCATGGGCTGTATAGTCACGGGGTCGCAAAGAGTCGGACACGGATGAGCGGCCTTCACTCACAAACAGCAGCAACAGTCCTAACAACGTGGAGCTGGGCCCGTAAACCTCGAGGGAGCGTTGCTGCTCAGAGAGCAGAGTTCACACCAAAACCAATCTGCACCTTAAACAAACTAAGAAACTTCGAGGGAGTCCTGTTAGTACTGTCAGTGCTGTCAATACTGTTAACGGTGGAGTGGCAACAGTTAGCTTGGTGTTTTGCAGGTGGTCAGGGCAGAGCGCCACAGGATTGGCCACACAGGACTGTGACGAAGTGGCATCCGAGGCCTTCCCTTCAGCAGACATGGGCTTCCCAGGTGGTCAGTGGGTAAAAAATCCGTCTCCCAATGCAGGAGACGTGGGAGATGCAGGTTTGACCCCTAGGTTGGGAAGATCCCCTGGCGGAGGCAATGGCAGCCCACTCCAGTGTTCTTGCCTGGAGAATCCCAGGGACAGAGGAGCCTGGCGGGCTGCAGTCCGTGGGGTTGCACCGAGTCGGTCATGACCGAGCATCTGAGCACAACGCTTGAGCAAATGTGTGCTGGGCTCGGCACTGGAGATATGAGATTCTAGGGATGGAAAGCAGATAAAACTGTCCTGGCTCAGAAGAGCTCACAGTTTAGTGTGTTCATTCAAAGCAACAGAGGATGTCAGTTGGGGCACCCACGTTGAGGACCCTGAGCCCGGGGACCCCATGCCCTAGCGGCGATGGTCCCCACGGGATGCTGGCAGACGAAGCGGAGACGGGAGCCCTGGGCCCTGCGCCTCCTGTAGCGGCTGAGCGCCTGCCTGCCTCCTCAGGGAGGTTCCAGGGCTGACGCTCGGGTCTCCCCTGCCTGGCTGATTAAGACTCGGGTAACTGCTTCACAAAATGCTGATGGGAACAGGACCCCACGGACGTGTGTGTCCCTGCAGCTGGTGCGGACCCCAGCGCGCGGGGACCGCGTGGACTCCCCAGGGACACAGCCCCTTGGGCGTGCACCACGGGCACTCTGTCTTCACAAAGGGACACCGCCCCTCAGGCGCACACCGCGGGCACTCTGTCTTCACGACGGTCGGGCTGCGTCCATCATCCTGCCGTGGGGATAAGTCCGTGTGACCTTCACACATCCTTGTCTAAAAACTGCTAATGTGTGCTCCTTTTGAAATATTCAAGATGTTGGGTGTGATTAAACGGGAGACAGGTTAAGGTGAGTTACGGCTTTGTTTAAGCTTCAGCACATTGGGGTCGACCTATTATGTGAAGGGACTGAAAGCGCTTAATAATCCAAGAGGGGAGGCACGGTGGTGGATCAAGACGTGATGCGTCGCCGTGCAGGTTAGAATCCATCCCGGGTGCCTTCAGGCAGGTGTTATGCCGAGACCCGGGTTGGAGCCTGGCCGTTGCGTGCCCCCTGGAGGACTGGGCCTCATCCCCCATGCTCCTGGAGGCCCAGGATGGGTGGTGGGTGGGCGTGTGCCTGGGGCTTCAGGCTCCAGGGCAGCATCCTGGAGCACCCCTGGCCTCATGTTCTTGGAGCCCCTCCTCCTCCAGACTGTGTCCCCAGCCGGTGGCCAGCGCGCTGGACAAACCAGCCTCTGAAGAGCAGAGGGTCCACCCGCAGCCATCTGAGTTTCGTGAAGTCCTCACTGTCAATCTCCCCGCCTCATGCGCCGGAAATGCCCCTCCCCCGGGCTCCCTCCGAGCAGGAGTCCCCCCGGGACCCACCCCAGGGGAGGAGGAGCTGGATGAGGACTGAGGAGTCACTGTGGGCGTCTTCACTGCACGCACGCTTCTTCACCCACGGGGATGGGAGGATTCACTCAGCCCGCTTGTGGGGTTGCTGGAGGTCTGGACAGGCTCTGCGTGTGCGGGGGCCTCGCGGAGCTGGACTCCCGCCTGAGCCTCTTGCTGGCAGGTGACCCACCTGCTGTGTGCCTCTGTCTCCCCACCCGTCAAGTGGGGACATGGTACCCGCGTGCACAGCTGTGCCCTCAGGGCTCATGGTATTACGCGTGGGGAGGACAGCGCCTGGCCCGGTGCAGAACCTCAGCAGGTGGCTGCTGCTTACAGGTGGTCCCCATGACGGCACCATCCCCCGGACCCTCGCCGCCGCTGTGCAGCTCAGAGCCTGTGCCCGGGACCCTGGTTCCTGGGGACAGTCCCCTCCTGACGGGCTGGGTCTCACAGGTCGGGTCGCTGCTCTGCCGTCTGTAACCGTACCCTCGGCCCCCACGGTGTCTCACCTTGTGCATCCGGAAAACTCCCCACTGGGTTCTTCTGAAGGGTGTGTGTGATGCCGCCCCCCGACCCCATCACTGAGTAGAGTTCATTTCCTGGTGGAAGTGACCAGGGCGTCTCCCAATTTCTCCTATGACGGGTCAGCTCTGATTGGCACTTTGTAGGTACACACACTGGCATTTAAATGACAGGGACAGAGTGAAGGGACAAAGTAGGTGATGAGATAGTGAATCCCACCGGGTGATTGATTGTAAACGGAAAAATACAGGAGACCCCTGTAAGTTAATGATCACTCAAGAAAGCAGGTTTGCTTACCCACAGAGCCACACAGGCCTGCTTGGCAACAAAACCATGCAGCAGAGGCCTGCGTGAGTGAAAGTCGCTCAGTCGTGTGCGACTGTTTGCGACCCCAGGGAGTATACAGTCCATGGGATTCTCCAGGCCAGAACACTGGAGTGGGTCACCTTTCCCTTCTCCAGGGGATCGTCCCAACCCAGGGATCGAACCCAGGTCTCCCGCGTTGCAGGCAGATTCTTCACCAGCTCAGCCACAGGGAAGCCCAGGAGTCCTGGAAGCCTGAGGCGTGTCCCCAGACGGAAGCAGTGGTGGCGTGAGCCCCGCGTCTGCCCAGCGAGCTCAGCAAGTTCACGGTCCCTACGGGTGGTGGTCGCTCAGTCTGTCTGACTTTGGCCACCTCGTGGACTAGCCCGCCAGGCTCCTCTGTCCATGGGGTTCTCCAGGCCAGAGTCCTGGAGTGGGTAGCCTTTCCCTCTTCCAGGGGATCTTCCCGACCCAGGGATGGAACCCGCATCTCCTGTCCTGCAGGCAGATGCTTTGCCGTCTGAGCCACCAGGCAGACCCCAGGACACAGGAGAAGCAGTGTGTGGACCCAGTTTGACCGCAGGGCCAGAAGACTCCGCTGCCCAGCTTGGAGGAGGGGCTGGTGATGGGCGCACGGTGTCCACTCGAGAAAGAGCGCCTTCTCCCCGCCCCCACTGTGTCACGTTGATCACTGATGCTGGCGGCCGCAGCCAAGATGCACGTGAATCGGTCTCACTCAAACGCCAGTGTTGCACATGCCCACCTGCTGGTTTACTGGAGTCAGGAGTCTGCAGGCCACTGATTCACGCTCTCACGAGGCCCCCGCGGGCCAGCTCCCTCCCTGGCCGCCCAGTCTCCCCTGACCGCCTGGCAGACTGACTCCCACAGATCCAGCATGGACCGTTCCTCGCGAGGCCGCACCTCTCTCCCCGTCCACGGGGCAAGGCCGCACCTCTCTCCCCGTCCACGGGGCAAGGCCGCACCTCTCTCTCCCCGTCCACGGGGCAAGGCCGCACCTCTCTCCCCGTCCATGGGGCAAGGCCGCACCTCTCTCTCCCCGTCCACGGGGAGACAGACAGCTCTCATTCCCATCTCCTGCCTGCTGTGAAAACCGTTTCTTCTTGTTACGGAAGGAAGAGGATTCTGGCTTCATGCCTCGGAACACCCCAAAGACCAGAAGCTGCAAGTAGGGATCCGGCCCGGGGGATGAGGCAGGGAGCTGCCGTTGACCCCACACTGCGGGACCCCTCTGAGCGCCCACCGGCCCAAGCCCTGGTGGGGGGCACCTTTGGGACACACTGGGGGGACCCAGGGGTCTGTCAGGGAGGGCCGCTCAGCCCGTCGCACCTGCTGCCATCCAGTGGGGGCGGCACCGACGGGGGACCCTCACCCTCCTCTGGCTGCCAGGCGGGGTGGGCGTACGGGTGATGAAGCAAAGGGCGCTGCCTTTTGAGAAAACGTGAAAATGTTCCAGAGCAAGACCTCCGCTCTCAGAAGGGCCTTCAGTTCGGTCGCTCAGTCGTGTCCGACTCTGCGACCCCATGGACGGCAGCACGNTTAAGACTCGGGTAACTGCTTCACAAAATGCTGATGGGAACAGGACCCCACGGACGTGTGTGTCCCTGCAGCTGGTGCGGACCCCAGCGCGCGGGGACCGCGTGGACTCCCCAGGGACACAGCCCCTTGGGCGTGCACCACGGGCACTCTGTCTTCACAAAGGGACACCGCCCCTCAGGCACACACCGCGGGCACTCTGTCTTCACGACGGTCGGGCTGCGTCCATCATCCTGCCGTGGGGATAAGTCCGTGTGACCTTCACACATCCTTGTCTAAAAACTGCTAATGTGTGCTCCTTTTGAAATATTCAAGATGTTGGGTGTGATTAAACGGGAGACAGGTTAAGGTGAGTTACGGCTTTGTTTAAGCTTCAGCACATTGGGGTCGACCTATTATGTGAAGGGACTGAAAGCGCTTAATAATCCAAGAGGGGAGGCACGGTGGTGGATCAAGACGTGATGCGTCGCCGTGCAGGTTAGAATCCATCCCGGGTGCCTTCAGGCAGGTGTTATGCCGAGACCCGGGTTGGAGCCTGGCCGTTGCGTGCCCCCTGGAGGACTGGGCCTCATCCCCCATGCTCCTGGAGGCCCAGGATGGGTGGTGGGTGGGCGTGTGCCTGGGGCTTCAGGCTCCAGGGCAGCATCCTGGAGCACCCCTGGCCTCATGTTCTTGGAGCCCCTCCTCCTCCAGACTGTGTCCCCAGCCGGTGGCCAGCGCGCTGGACAAACCAGCCTCTGAAGAGCAGAGGGTCCACCCGCAGCCATCTGAGTTTCGTGAAGTCCTCACTGTCAATCTCCCCGCCTCATGCGCCGGAAATGCCCCTCCCCCGGGCTCCCTCCGAGCAGGAGTCCCCCCGGGACCCACCCCAGGGGAGGAGGAGCTGGATGAGGACTGAGGAGTCACTGTGGGCGTCTTCACTGCACGCACGCTTCTTCACCCACGGGGATGGGAGGATTCACTCAGCCCGCTTGTGGGGTTGCTGGAGGTCTGGACAGGCTCTGCGTGTGCGGGGGCCTCGCGGAGCTGGACTCCCGCCTGAGCCTCTTGCTGGCAGGTGACCCACCTGCTGTGTGCCTCTGTCTCCCCACCCGTCAAGTGGGGACATGGTACCCGCGTGCACAGCTGTGCCCTCAGGGCTCATGGTATTACGCGTGGGGAGGACAGCGCCTGGCCCGGTGCAGAACCTCAGCAGGTGGCTGCTGCTTACAGGTGGTCCCCATGACGGCACCATCCCCCGGACCCTCGCCGCCGCTGTGCAGCTCAGAGCCTGTGCCCGGGACCCTGGTTCCTGGGGACAGTCCCCTCCTGACGGGCTGGGTCTCACAGGTCGGGTCGCTGCTCTGCCGTCTGTAACCGTACCCTCGGCCCCCACGGTGTCTCACCTTGTGCATCCGGAAAACTCCCCACTGGGTTCTTCTGAAGGGTGTGTGTGATGCCGCCCCCCGACCCCATCACTGAGTAGAGTTCATTTCCTGGTGGAAGTGACCAGGGCGTCTCCCAATTTCTCCTATGACGGGTCAGCTCTGATTGGCACTTTGTAGGTACACACACTGGCATTTAAATGACAGGGACAGAGTGAAGGGACAAAGTAGGTGATGAGATAGTGAATCCCACCGGGTGATTGATTGTAAACGGAAAAATACAGGAGACCCCTGTAAGTTAATGATCACTCAAGAAAGCAGGTTTGCTTACCCACAGAGCCACACAGGCCTGCTTGGCAACAAAACCATGCAGCAGAGGCCTGCGTGAGTGAAAGTCGCTCAGTCGTGTGCGACTGTTTGCGACCCCAGGGAGTATACAGTCCATGGGATTCTCCAGGCCAGAACACTGGAGTGGGTCACCTTTCCCTTCTCCAGGGGATCGTCCCAACCCAGGGATCGAACCCAGGTCTCCCGCGTTGCAGGCAGATTCTTCACCAGCTCAGCCACAGGGAAGCCCAGGAGTCCTGGAAGCCTGAGGCGTGTCCCCAGACGGAAGCAGTGGTGGCGTGAGCCCCGCGTCTGCCCAGCGAGCTCAGCAAGTTCACGGTCCCTACGGGTGGTGGTCGCTCAGTCTGTCTGACTTTGGCCACCTCGTGGACTAGCCCGCCAGGCTCCTCTGTCCATGGGGTTCTCCAGGCCAGAGTCCTGGAGTGGGTAGCCTTTCCCTCTTCCAGGGGATCTTCCCGACCCAGGGATGGAACCCGCATCTCCTGTCCTGCAGGCAGATGCTTTGCCGTCTGAGCCACCAGGCAGACCCCAGGACACAGGAGAAGCAGTGTGTGGACCCAGTTTGACCGCAGGGCCAGAAGACTCCGCTGCCCAGCTTGGAGGAGGGGCTGGTGATGGGCGCACGGTGTCCACTCGAGAAAGAGCGCCTTCTCCCCGCCCCCACTGTGTCACGTTGATCACTGATGCTGGCGGCCGCAGCCAAGATGCACGTGAATCGGTCTCACTCAAACGCCAGTGTTGCACATGCCCACCTGCTGGTTTACTGGAGTCAGGAGTCTGCAGGCCACTGATTCACGCTCTCACGAGGCCCCCGCGGGCCAGCTCCCTCCCTGGCCGCCCAGTCTCCCCTGACCGCCTGGCAGACTGACTCCCACAGATCCAGCATGGACCGTTCCTCGCGAGGCCGCACCTCTCTCCCCGTCCACGGGGCAAGGCCGCACCTCTCTCCCCGTCCACGGGGCAAGGCCGCACCTCTCTCTCCCCGTCCACGGGGCAAGGCCGCACCTCTCTCCCCGTCCATGGGGCAAGGCCGCACCTCTCTCTCCCCGTCCACGGGGAGACAGACAGCTCTCATTCCCATCTCCTGCCTGCTGTGAAAACCGTTTCTTCTTGTTACGGAAGGAAGAGGATTCTGGCTTCATGCCTCGGAACACCCCAAAGACCAGAAGCTGCAAGTAGGGATCCGGCCCGGGGGATGAGGCAGGGAGCTGCCGTTGACCCCACACTGCGGGACCCCTCTGAGCGCCCACCGGCCCAAGCCCTGGTGGGGGGCACCTTTGGGACACACTGGGGGGACCCAGGGGTCTGTCAGGGAGGGCCGCTCAGCCCGTCGCACCTGCTGCCATCCAGTGGGGGCGGCACCGACGGGGGACCCTCACCCTCCTCTGGCTGCCAGGCGGGGTGGGCGTACGGGTGATGAAGCAAAGGGCGCTGCCTTTTGAGAAAACGTGAAAATGTTCCAGAGCAAGACCTCCGCTCTCAGAAGGGCCTTCAGTTCGGTCGCTCAGTCGTGTCCGACTCTGCGACCCCATGGACGGCAGCACGCCAGGCCTCCCTGTCCATCACCAACTCCCAGAGTCTACCCAGACTCATGTCCATTGAGTCGGTGATGCCATCCAGCCATCTCATCCTCTGTCGTCCCCTTCTCCTCCCGCCTTCGATCTTTCCCAGCATCAGGGTCTTTTCGAATGAATGAGTCAGCTCTTTGCATCAGGTGGCCAAAGGATTGGAGCTTCAGCTTCAGCACCGGTCCTTCCCTTGGCTCCTCTCAAAGCCTCGCTGCGCTTTCCCGGGCCCGTCCCCTCCTGCACAGCTGCAAGTCAGCCCCCTACAGAGGCAGTGCTTCAGGGGCCTCTCCCTGCAGAGTTCCCCAGTGCTCCCCTAGCCCCAGGTCTTTGGCTGGAAAGTTCTGGTTTGGCTGAGTCTTAGATTCAGCCCTCTCCCTCCCAAGTTGCACAGGACTGGGTGGATTTCAGGGCAAATGGCAAGAGAAAAAAAGAAGAAAAATAAGCAAGGTCCTGCCCTGACCCCAAATCCTCTGGGACACGGGCCAATGTCCCAGTTCCCCAGAGAGAGGCGGGTTTCTTTCTGGGCATTTTAGGTGCTTCCCCCCGTGGTTGAGACTAGCTTCGCGGTTGGAGCCCCCATGGGGCAGGCCCAGGAGACAGAAGAAGAAAGGGACCCCGGGTGCCAGACCCTCTGCCTCTTGGAGCCCTTTCTGCGCCTCCCGGCTCCCTGGGATTCTGAGCCTGGCTGATGGGGCGAAGCCGAGGTGGGGCGGGGGAGGAGGTGCGGCCGCACCCTGGGCCGGCTGCTCCCTTGCCTCCCTTTGCTGGTCCCGCACGGCTGTCTGGGTCTTGTCCGCGCATCCAGCTCTGATCAGCAGGACAGCTCGGGGGAACCCGCTCCCTCCCAGCTGGCCGCAGAGGCGACTCGTCATCTTTGTTAAGAAGGAGAAAGGGAAGGACTGAATCTGGGGGGGTAGGTAGGCTCTCTAGAAATGAGTGGACCCCGCTTTCTTCTCTTGCGTGACTGAAGTTCCGTGTGGGTTGACACAAGGTACTTTCATGTTTTCTCCTCCTCTGATGTGCTTCCTGAAGAAGGGGATGGGTCCGGTAGCAGAGACGTGGGGACAAGACGGCGGACGTGCTGCTCCGGGTTCAGAGGCTCACCTGCATCGTGGGGCCTCGCAACTGAGGCCCAGGCCCGGGTGGTGCCCGGTTCCACATCCCACAGGCCTTGTCCTTCCTGCTGCCGGGAGGTCCTCACTGCCGGCTGAACACGGAGGGTCAGCAAGGCCTCCGTGGCCGGTCTGGTCCAGCCACGCATCAGAGGAACCCTGGGTCCCTGGGGCCTCGTCAGCCTAGGCGTGAGCGGCGGTGGGTGTGGTCCTCAGCTGAGACCCACAGATGTCTGCTGTGCACAGGATGTCTACCCTGAGGGACCCCGCCTTGCTGGGCCATCACAGCCCCTCCCTGCACGGACCCCTGGGGAAAACAGCACGTCTCATCTCAGTTTAGCCCCAGCTCATCAGGCACGAGTTTGACCCCTTAGTCTCTTTTTTTTTCCTTGGCACAGCAGCATCGCAAGATAAGCTGCAGCAATCTCTGGAAGGTTTTGAACTCCTCGGAGCAAAGACTCCCTAAGACAAGGTCTTATTATTCTCATAATTTTGAGGCAAGTACCAATCTGCCAAGTACACAGAGAAAAATTATTCATCATCCCTTAACTTGGACAGAACGTAAGTACTGCCTTTTGCACTGGGATCTGCGGATCATTAAAAAGCATGGAGCTCTGCCTGCCAATCCCCACCCTCCCCCCATCATTGCTGCACCCTTGAGTCCCACCCTTCATGGGCATTGAGCCCGCCACGGCCATCGGGAGCCCAAGATGTGATCTGCTTGGGCGAGCCCAGCACGCGAAGGCCGTCCCTGCCGCTGGTGAGACGCAGGTTCACTGGGCCCGGCGGGCCTGGCGGGAAAGACCACGCCGCCCGCCATTGGATGAGTGAGGTGCTTACCATGTTTGGAAGCTCCTTAAAGAAGCCAGGTGCTGAAAGTGATCAGAGAGCCGTTCACCTGTCTGGTCATGTGAGACGCAGCCGCAGGCGCTCGGCTCGATGCCAGGCGTCCCGGGGCACGGCCGCCCCCGCCTCCTGTGAGGGCTCCGGGCTGCAGGCATCACTGCCCTGGGTCGGCCCTCGGTCCCGATGACCGCAGGCCCCTGGGCAGTTCACCCTGTGCCCCTCTTCAGACCCAGCCAGGCCTGCAGCGTCAGGACCTCGGGGGTAAGAGAAGTCCGGGCCCCCCTTTATTGGGCTTAGTTTCTTAGTTCAGTGTAGCTGTGGGTGCACACCGATCCTAAGAAGTAACGCGGAGAGCCACCCCCTCCGCCATACTCTCTGCCCGGCTGCCCTCAGCAGCGCCCGGCAGGCCTGCAGTCAGTCTCACACCTGGATGTGGACCCGGATGCCGCCCGACGGGCTCCTTCCCACGTCCCTGGTCTCTGGGCTCTGTAGCACCTCACACAGCTCAGAATGGCCGTCATCGAAAAACACCTACACATGGTACGTGCTGGAGAGGGTGTGGAGAAGAGGGACCCTGCATGGTGGGAGGGAATGTAAACTGAGGCATCCCCTGTGGAGACTCCAGGAATAAACCCACCCTGTGACCCGCAGCCTAGATGTCCATTGCGTTCTCAGCAGTTTCACCCCGTGTATCCGCCCCCGCCCCCGGCTGGGAGACATCTCCATCCCTGTCTGCAGCACCCAGAGCACCCTCAGGACAAGGGACGGACCCCATGAGGCTTGCCAGAGCGAACCGTCCGGCACCCGTGGTGAGCGCTGTGGGCCTCTGCACTGAATCAGAGCGATCAGGACTCACTTGGCAAAATACGAGAGACCCTGCAGAAATCTCATCCGGCCACAAGGCGTGAGATAGCGTGCGGTGAGCCTCTTCTGACTGGAGGCGTGGGTCTGTCTTGACGTCCGTCTGCATGTGTGACATGAGACAGACGCAGGTGGGTCTGCGTGAAATCATGAAAACTTAAGGCCATTCACAGCGTTTCCAGGCACCCACTGCCGGGACTGACACCCGGCTACTTTTGTTGAGTTGCACTGAAGTCGGGGACCGTCGGCGGACGTGTCCCCCTGGAGATGCTCTGGGCACCCTGGTATCCGGTTTCTGTTTGCCACTCCCCAGGGGAGGGAACCCTTGGGACCCGTGTGGGAGGCTTGTTCAGTCACCCAGCCTCATGAGGGTTTGGACCAAAACAGCTCAAATTCAGGTCCTGTAGGAACAGGGCATGGACCGCAGACCTCTGTGTCCGATCCACGTCCAGCAGCGTTTTCCCAGCGAGGGGCTCCTTGCCTCCTGCAAATGATCGGGCAGCAGTTGTTAGTAGTAACTTGGTGGTCGCGTGGTGTCTGGAGACGGCTCAGATGTGCTTCCAGGAGCCCTGCCTTTGGAGCCGCGCAGACACAGGTTCAAATCCTGGTCACATTGTCCTCAAACCCCAAACTCTGTGGATCAGTTAGTTTCCTTTTTGTTCATTTTCAACAGGATGCTCCTTCTTTCCTGAGGAGCATGAAATGAGAGTGCTTATGAAAAGGCCGGCACCGTGCTTGATCTATAGGTGAAAGCGGTCTCCAGGTTTCTGATCCTCAGCTGGTAGGAACTAGAAATCAAGGCCCAATAATTTCTGGAGCGTCTGGTCCGAAGCAGAGCGGGAGGCAGCGTGGGTCAGCTCAGGGGCAGCCCGGCCCACGGCGTGGGTGCTGGTGCTGCCCAGGACGCGTGAGACCTTCCAGTGGTTGGAAGGATGGAGAAGCTGGGTCATCCTCCATCGTGAGGTAGAGGAGCTCACAGTTTCAGGGGAAAACCTCGGTAACAAGCGTGCACCCGGCGTGGTCTGCGGAAGCCAGGGCCGGTCTTGACCACCAGCCGTGTAAGGAGGGATGGCCACTGGAGTTGGCCCTGGACCCTCTCTTCTGATGGAGGACGTCTGACCCGGAGGCCGCCCGGTGCACGGCGTCAGGACTCACGCCCCCGATGCTGGCCTGTGGGCGGAGCAGGCGGGTGGACACGGGTCCCGAGGGCAGGCGCCGGCCGCCTGCGTGAGGTCATGCCACGCGCCCGCCTGGCCCGGACTCCCGCTCTGCGCGGGGCGAGCCTCCTGGTGGGTGGGTGCCCTTCTGAGGGACCCCGCGAGCGCCCTGCTCCTCGCCGGCGGTGAGGACACGGCGGGAGACGCCCTCCGTGAACCAGGGTGAGGGTCCTCACCGGACTCGCGTCTGCCGGCTCCGTCTTCAGGCCCAGGCTTCCGCCCCGGCGAGGGGCGTCCCGCAGGAGGAGAGGGTGGGAAGGCTTTTATGATATCGAGACGTGGGTTCCTAGTTTACAAAAGCTCATATTATTTTTGGAATGAGGTTTGAAGTTCCTTTAGCAATTACTTTTTTGTTCAAGAGCCGTTGCTGTGCAGTTGAGTGTATGCACTGTCTCTTATACACATCTAGNAGCCTGGGCGTCCTGCGGGGCTCGGCGCCCTCTGATGAGCCCCTAGCGCTCCTCTGAAGCTGTCTCTTATACACATCTAGATGTGTATAAGAGACAGGTCCTGCTCCTACCCTCCTGGTGCTCCCCGCACCCTGTCCTGCTCCTCCCCTCCCGGTGCTCCCCCATCCCGTCCTGCTCCTCCCCTCTTGGTGCTCCCCCACCCCGTCCTGCTCCTCCCCTCCTGATGCTCCCCGCATCCTGTCCTGCTCCTCCTCTCCCGGCCGTGGGGTCCTGTCCTGCTGCCTGGCCTGATCCTGTGAGCCCCTGTGGGGTGACGTGGGTGAGGGGTGATCCCTTCAGAGTCCTGTGGGTCTTTCACGAGGGTTGGAGGTGTGTGGCTGGCCTAGCAACCTGCCTGAGCAGGTGAAGGTTGTGTCAGTGGACATGGGCCCTGACCCCTGGGGCCCGCGTGCTGGGGGTCACTGCCACCAGGACAGGAGGGGCCCGGGAAGCGGTGGCCCTGCCCAGGCCTCCAGGACTGAACACGGGGAAGTCTCGAGACAGAGTGGCACCCAGGGATGTCACCGGAGGACAAGCTGGCGTCCCCAGGGGAGCAGACCCGAGGCTGGAGGGTCAGGCAGGACCCCCAAGACGCGGTGCTCGCCTCTGTGGGCCGGGGAGGGGGTCCACATGTCGGGGAGCCGGGAGGGGCCCTGGGTGAGGCAGATGAGGCTGAGGCAGATGAGGTCTGAGTAAGAAATGGAGTTTTCCAGAAAGCCTCTTCCTGTTGTCTGAGAAAAGTCACTGAGTTCTGGTGCTTTCGGTGGAGGAAGCCTGGGCATCTGCAGGGCGCCTGGCTGTGCCCCCGCGGTGGAGTGGAAAATTGCAGCTGGGTGCAGATGCATATTTAATAAAGCCTTTCTCTCCCTTCCAGCCATCAGCCTGTGGCCTCTCTGAGCTCAGAGAAGTGCATGGAGGGGGCATTTGAAGGTTACTTGGCTGCTGTTCTAATGGAACGGAAGAGCATGAATTTAGTCGTTAAAAATGTAAGAGGCAGAAAGGGGCTCCCCAGAGATCAGGGCTTCGGAGGCCAGGCCGTCGTGGGGCCAGCATGGCGGGAGAGGCTCCTGCCAAAGCTCCCGTCTCGGCCTGGGGACCTGGTGTGGTCTGCAGACGCTGACTGTCCCCGTGTCCCTGTGGTGGGGAAGGGACCCTCAGTCCCTCCAACAGAGGCCCCCTCCGGGCCTTTGCTTAACCTCCTTGTGAGCCCATGGCCCCAGCGGAAGCCCACCATTCACGCTGGTTCCAAGCCCACCCTCTTCTCCTCCCTGGAGGACGCGCCAGCTCGGACAGAGACCTTGGCTGCTCCTCGAGTCGGCCCCCCGCTGCCGGTGGCACCGGTGCCTGCAGGGTTCAGGCCAGACCCCGAGGTGGGTGCTGGCACACAGGGTGAGGCACCCAGAGCGTCGCAGGCACGGGAGCCCTGGCCTGTCAGTTCAGTTCAGTCGCTCAGCTGTGTCTGACTCTGCGGCCCCGTGGGCTGGTGGTCTCTGGAGCAGCCTCGACATTCTCTTCAAGGAGCTGCTCACGGTTCTCTTCTCTGCTCCTCACAGCAGCTGCGTGAGCTCCGGCCATCGCGTCTGTTTCACATACAGGGGTCGAGGCAGGATCTGGGCATCAGTGTCCCTGCTGCCCTGGTCCTGGCACGCGGTCCTGTCCACCCGTCTGTCCACCTGAGGGCCGGGCCTCCCGCCCAGTGCCAGGGGTGCACAGACCTGCAGGCTCTCAGGGTGTGTGGGCAGGGAGACAGGGAGCCCTTCCGCTGCACAGGGCCGGGCACTGCCCCCAGCCTGGTGACGGGCACTTCCAGGGCCCAGGCTCCCGGGCTTATTGCAGTGCATCTGGCGGGGACAGGTGGCCGGGACAGCTCACCGGGACGGGGCGTCCTGCTTCCCAGAGCCTTCCTCTCTGCTGGGAGGAAGAGGCATGTCCTTGCCCATCATCTGCAGCGCCCCCGCCGCCGTGGGGAGGAAATCACCAGGGCCGCTGACGCTTCCCAGCTGGAGCCGTGAGGCCGGGCAGCCGGTCCGTGAGCGGTGGGGACAGCGCTGACCGCGACTGTCTTCTCCGAGGTTGGGGGCTGGGGGCTGGCGGGTGCGGGGCTGTGATTGACGTGGGGTCCTGCATGTCGAGGTTTACCGAGTGTCTTCATTTATTTATGCTGGTTCATCTCACCGAGTGCTCGCCCCTGCTGATGGGCAACAGCGTCAAGCACCGTGCGGTCAGTAAGTGATGAGGCTCGGGTCTAGGGGGTGAGGAGGGGAGGGCGGAGCAGGAAGGCGGGAGGAGCTTTCACCCTTGCTGCCACCTGCGCTGGGGGCAGAGGCGTCTGTGTGTCCTTCGGGGGACCCCTGAGCTCAGGCCCTGTGCACCTGTCCCATCCGCAGGCCGGCTCTGAGGGGCCGATGCTGCTCCTACCCCCTGGACGTGCAGGGAGGTTGGACCCTCGCCTCGCCGGGTCACACGCGGGCCTGACTTGGTCCAGGCCGCTGTCCCGGGTGAGCTCCCGCCCCCACCCCCGTCCCGCCATGCGACTCACCCAGGAGGAGCCCACACAGCTGGGAAAGGACGGCTGAGTCTCAGTCCCCTGGGGCCGGGCAGTGAAACCGGAGGGACGCCGTCACATCTGTGCTGGGACAGCGCGGCCATCACTGGCTCCCGCCCGGGGGGACCGCTGTCCGCGGCTTTCCCGATGGGCCTGTGAGCCGTGTGCGGGCAGATCCTGTCTACCACCGGGTCCCCGAGGGCGTGACTGACCTGCTCCAGGTCACGCAAGCGGTGCGTGCAGAGCTGGGAGTGCAGCGTGCCCCGCCCCAGGTCCAGTCTCTGGCCCCCCCCCCCCCAGGGCNGTGCGGGCAGATCCTGTCTACCACCGGGTCCCCGAGGGCGTGACTGACCTGCTCCAGGTCACGCAAGCGGTGCGTGCAGAGCTGGGAGTGCAGCGTGCCCCGCCCCAGGTCCAGTCTCTGGCCCGCCCCCCCCCAGGGCTCAGGGGTCGATGGGGGCCCGTCCTGGCTCCAGGCGAGTGTCTAAGGAGGTGGGGACAATGGGGACACGGAAAGGCCGGCTTGTGTGGCCTGGGGCCCTTTCCCAGCCGCCGGGCCGGCCGCCCCTCCCAGGTGGGGCCACGTCTTCTGCCCATGGCCCACCTCGGATGCTCGGAAGGCTGGGTGTGCTGGCGTGACCCCTTGCCAGCCTGGTTGTGGGTGGGGGGGCTGCCCAGCAGTCCTGCTTTTCCTCTGGGACCCTGGCTCCACCCTGTCCCCCTGGAGGACACCACGTGGACAGAGAGACACCACCAGAGGACAGACATGCTCCAGGGACGACCCTGGCAAGACCCCCGCGGCCGGGAGGGGGCCGGCGGCAGACACCTGCCCAGGGAGCCTGGCTGAAGTCGCTGGCCCTCGGTGTTGCGGGTGATCATCAGCTGTGTAAGGAAGCAGTGGCCTTTGAGAGAGAGGCCATGTGCGTTGTCACCTCATGGAGGACGGCAGGCAGATGGGGGTGGGGTGGGGGCTGAGGCCGCAAGTGCTCCCCAACAGAGCTGGACACACACCCAGGGGCCGTGTCTGAATGCCAGGAGGAGGGGTGGGCTTCCGACTGGTGACCATTCGTGGAGTAAAGAATCAGACTCAGCAGGGAGAGGCAAGCTTAGCATGCGGGCCCTGGAGGAGCTCTTGGGGGGTCTCCACCCGGCCGCCTCTGCCCCAGACCGGAAGATAACGGAGGGCGTCCTGGGGTCAGAGAGGGACCAGCTGTCACTGACCAAGCCAGGGGCCAGGTGTGGAGGGGGAAGTGAGCGCCCCGCCCGGCTCAGCATCGAGGAGGCCTTGCCCCCTGGGCATTTTCTCGGCAGGAAGGCTGTGTCCCAGGGTAGAGATAGGACGCTCTCCGTGGGGTTTCACTCCCGCTGATGCCCTGCGGAGCTTGTATAAGGAGGCCGCGTCCGCGAGAGGCTGAGGGTGGGTCCGCCAGTGAGCAGGTTTGGAGACGGGTCAGCTGCTGCTGGAGGCTCTGAGAAGCTTCAGGAGGACCTTGAGCACTGGGGATGCAGGCGGCTTTGTCCTCCCTGCAGATCCGGGGTTGGGGGTGGGNCTTGCCCCCTGGGCATTTTCTCGGCAGGAACACTGTGTCCCAGGGTAGAGACAGGACGCTCTCCGTGGGGTTTCACTCCCGCTGATGCCCTGCGGAGCTTGTATAAGGAGGCCGCGTCCGCGAGAGGCTGAGGGTGGGTCCGCCAGTGAGCAGGTTTGGAGACGGGTCAGCTGCTGCTGGAGGCTCTGAGAAGCTTCAGGAGGACCTTGAGCACTGGGGATGCAGGCGGCTTTGTCCTCCCTGCAGATCCGGGGTTGGGGGTGGGGGCGGGGGCTCGGGCGTTCTCAGAGCTCCTTATCGGGGAGGACAGTTCTGAGGGTCAGGCTGAACACAAGGCTCAGAGTTCTTGCAACAGCAGCAAATGGGTTAAGAAATTCTAGCTTAGGGCTTCCTGTGGTTTCAGTGTCATTTCTCCTTGAGAAGCTGGCTCATTCTCACCTGAAGAGTGTCCTACCTCTGCCTGCCGGCACCCCAGGCTGTGTTTGGTGCTGGCCCCTGCACCTTTCATGACCTCTCTCCTAGGAATTCCACGCTGTCCTCCCCCTTGTGAGGCTGAAATCCCTTGACAGCCTCTCAGCAGCTCGTCATCTCCCAGGAAACCAGGCTCTGAGCACCGGATCAGCCTAATCAGGGCTCCCCAGGTGGCTCACTGGGAAAGAATCCGCCTGCCAATGCAAGGGACATAATAGACACGGGTTCAGTTGTGGGTCCGGAAGATCCCCTGGAGGAGGGCATGGCAACCCACTCCAGTGTTCTTGCCTGGAGAGGCCCATGGACAGAGGAGCCTGGTGGGCTACAGCCCACGCGGTCGCAGAGTCAGACACGCCTCGAACAATGGAGCACGTACGCAGACTAACCACCTTGAGGACCCGATTAATCACCTGTTTCCTCGTCTGTAAAACGGGGTTACGACGACTGCAACACAGGCCGCTCTGAGATTTAAGTGAGATTAAGTCGCCAGCGACCACCAGCACCGTCCCCCACACGGGGCTCCGGAGGCTCCACCGTGCTCGCTGTTCTTGCTGTGACGCTCAGCCTGCTTCTGCCGCCTGATGCTGCTCACAGCGTCTCAGATCCCAGAGGGGCCGTGTGTCTACACCCGCAGTGCTGACCTCGCCCGGGGAAGTCACGTCTACACCCGCAGTGCCGACCTCGCCCGGGGAAAGTCACGTCTACACCCGCACATCTACATTCGCAGTGCTGACCTCGCCCAGGGAAGTGACGTCTACACCCGCGGTGCTGACCTCGCCCGGGGAAGTGACGTGGAGATGAAGAAGGCTGAAGCCATCTGCTGGTCCCACGTCCCCTGGAGTCTCCATGGGTCTGCGACTGCCCTCCTTTCAAGCAATGCTGTGATTTTCACTGTAACCTCTGTCTCTTCTCTCATAAAAGATGCATTTTGCGTGACAGCTGAAAACGAAGAAGGAAAGTTAGCAGGGAGGAAGAGCCGTGGGAGCCTGGGCGTCCTGCGGGGCTCGGCGCCCTCTGATGAGCCCCTAGCGCTCCTCTGAAGTGTGTGGGTTTCACAATTAAGGCTTTCTTTCCTGCCATAGCGCTGATCCTCATCCGACAGAAGGGGCGTGGCGCTCAGAGGAAAGGCCCTGGTTTGCTGTTACAAACAGCTTTATGCAGCTGAGGTTTGCATATACTAGGAAGCTCACCTGCTCCTAGTGTACAACTCAGTGAGGGTCAGTGTGTTTGCAGAGCTGTCCAGCCAACCCCAGTGTAACCTCAGAACTCTGCTGGCTCTCTGAGAAGTAACGTCAGGCTGCTTATACTCACTCCCCGGCAACCTCAGCCCTGGCTTAAAACTCAGCATTCAAAACACGAAAACCGTGGCATCCTGCCCCGTCGCTTCATGGCAAATAGACAGGGAAAAGTGGAAACAGTGACAGGTTTTATTTTCTTGGGCTCCAAAATCACAGTGGGTGGTGACTGCAGCTACGAAATTAAAAGACGCTTGCTCCTTGGAAGGAAAGCTATGACAACCCTAGACAGCGTATTAAAAAGCAGAGACATCACTTCCTGACAAAGGTCCGTTTAGCCAAAGCTATGGTTTTCCCACTGGTCATGTACGGATGTGAGAGTTGGGCCGTTAAGAAGGCTGAGGACCGAAGAGCTGATGCCTTTGAACTTTGCTGTTGGAGAAGACTCGGGAGCCTTCGGTCGTGCCCGACTCTGTGCGACCCTGTGGACTGGATAGCCCGCCAGGCTCCTCTGTCGTGGGGATTCTTTTGGCAGCAACGCTGGAGTGGGCTGCCATGCCCTCCTCCGGGAGCCTTCCCGGCCCAGGGGTCACACCGGCGTCTCTCCTGCCCCCCGTGCGGCAGGCGGGGTCCTCACCACTAGCACCGCCGTGCTTTACTCAGGACCTCGTGCGAGTGAAGCCACACGTGCCTGTCTGTGTCTGGCTTTTCCTCCGAGTACCACATCTTCAAGCCTTATCGTGCTGTAGCGTGTGTCAGAATTTCCTTCCATTTGAAGCGTGAGTAGCATCCCACTGCATGGATGGGCCGCATTGTGTGCGTCCCTCTTTTACCTGCAGACACAGGGTTGCCCCCCCCCCGGGCTGCTGCAGTGGCGCTGCCGTGAGCTCGGTGTACAGGTGTGAGGCCTGTCCTGCACTCACTCAGGGCCAAAGTGCTGGGCCACCTGGCAGTTCTGTCTCTGTGTTTGTGAAGAACACCCGCCATTTTCCCCAGCGTTGCTGCCCCTTCGGCTGTGCCCAAGGGGTCCAGACCCGGCTTTCTCTTCAGGGCTGGGAGTAAAGGGTGGACGCAGGTGTCCTGGAACCTCCAGGCGTCCACGGCCTGAGCTTCCAGCTCCAGGGAAGATGGTGAATGCTCAGAGCCGGGAGGGCCCGCCTCCTGCTCAGGGGGTCCTGGGTCTGGGGCAGCGGCGAGGAGGGAGCAGGCGTGTCCTGCTGGTGGCAGATGTGCTGCGTGGAAGGTGGGTTGGCGGGGCTGAAGCTGGAATCACGGATCTCCCTGATCCCGGAGCCCAGGCTGAGGGGCGAGGATCCCAGGCTGGGCAAGCGGACACTGCTGCCGGGGCAGGAAGGTGCTTCGAGATGCCTGCTGGGCCCCTGTTATGAGGTTTCTGAACCGTGGAGCCCCTGCGTGTGGAAGGAAAGGGGGTTAAAACCTCGTGTCTGCTGAGAAGCGAGTCTGACTGTGATGGTCTCCCAGCCTCAGCTTAGTGAGAAAGACAGACGGCAGTCAGTGGTGCTCAGGGAGGCAGCGGCGGCCTCCAACCCTGACGCCTCGCGCAGACTGCTGGCCGAGTCCCGCCAGGCCCCTGCCACCTGCCGAAAGGCCTCATGTCACAGCTGGGGGTCGTGGGTTTTGTTTTTCTCTCCAAATGAAGTGGGTTTTGTGGGGCTGGATGGCTGACACCTTTGTGGAGACTGGAGTCATTCCAGCCGTCAGCTAGGTGTGCACGTGTTTGTATGTGTCCATATGTAGGTGCATGTGTGAAATCATGTATGCGTGTACACACATGCTTAGGCACGTGTGCATGCACATAAGTATGTACCACAGGCGACTACACATGCACGCATATGTGCACACACGTGCACACACAACCATGTGTACACAAGCGTGCACGTGTGTACCTGTGTACACGTGCACGTGTGTGCACATGTGTGCATGTATGTGTGTGTGCACATGTGTGTATGTGTGTGCGTGGGTGTGTGTGCATGGGTATGCCTGTGTGTCCATGAAGCTTGTACTGTGCTTGGACGCACAGGACTCAAAGAGGCAGATCTGTGTTTTCTCCTGACTGTTTCCTCTCCATTTCCCATTTTATCATTTCAATGAAGCCCCGGGCTCCTCGGCTCCAGCCTGGCCCACATCTGGACCTTGCTGGTGGAGCATCTGGTGACCCTGAAAGGCAGATGTGGCCTTGGGCACCCCTTCTCAGGGCCCAGGGCTGCGGTCCTGCTCCGTCCCCAGGGATGTGCTGATTTTCTGAGCTGGAATGTCCTACTTTGTGGAAAGCAGGAAAGTGTAAACGCAGGGCAGAGAGGCGAGGGGGGCTCACCCTCACAGCTTCTAAGTTAATGAGTTTTTCACCACCTTCTTCTGCCGGGCGGCATGTCTGTGAGGAGACCGGCCTGTGCACGTGTCCTCTGAGGCCACAGTCCCTGCAGCTTGAGCTGACCTTGTGCAGAGCTTCTCCTCTCGTCCAGCTATTGATTCTTTAATGGTGTCTAATGATGTAAGGAAGCTGCTGGCTCGGAGTTTCACTGCCATTGATCGCGCCTTAAAGGGTCACGTGGGACCCACTGGCCCGCATCCCAGGGTCTGAACCCCCATGGGCCGAGCCTCACCCCAGGGCCACCCATCCTCCCAGCTCCCCCCACCCCAGGGCCCCCACCCCAGGGCNACCCCCTGGAGCTGCCCACCCCTGGGCCCTCGAGCGGGCAGACCCGGGCCCCTCCTTCGAGTCACACGCTGGCAGAGCTTTGCTTCCTTATCTGAAAGGTGGGTGCTCGGCTCCTCTGGGGGATGGTGTGATTTGCTAATGCGCATCTTCGGTCACGGAGCAGGTCGCTCTGGGGGCCAGATGAGCTGCTGCCCCGGCTGGGGGTGGCTCGGGAGACACGCAGTAGGGAGGTGCTGGGGGGCTACACCTGAAGCAGATGACTGCCCCCCCCTACACCTGTCTCTTATACACATCTCCCCCGTCTGTCTCTGGTGTAGGGCTCCAGGCTCCCAACCGTGTCCCTGCTCATGACGTGCCCAGGGCACATCCTTCTTCATCTGTCTCGGTCCTACCTGTACTCTCCAGACACATCTCAAATATCATTTCAAATGTCAACTAACAGAGTGATCTTTAGAAAATATAAATCAGATCATGTCATTCTTGTGCTTAAAGCCTCTAATATGCTGGTTGCTCTTTCTGCCTGGCCCAAGGTTGCCCTGCGTCCAGGCCCTGCCCTGGCTACCCCCCACTGCGGCCCCCTGGGTGTGGTCCAGCCCCCAGGTGTGGCCCAGGCTCCCCGACGCTCGCCCGCCCTGGGCCCTTGCTACCCCATGTCCTCAGGGGGTGGGGTGGGGGTGGCTCCCCCAGTTGTCCGCATGGCCAACTCCGTCTCCTACAGTCATGTCTGCGTTTAAACCCCTGACCACCTGCTGGAGGGTAGCCCCTCAGAGCGGGGCCCCCATTTTTGGCTCAGCAGTGCAGTCACCATGTCCAGGGGCTACTGTGAGCTCCCTTTCGGGGGGAGGGAGGAAAGTCCAGACCCTGTAAGACTCGGTCAGCCTGCGGCCTGGGTGGACAGATGCCCGCTGTGCTCCAGCACCTCGTCTCCATCTCCTTTGCCTGGTGCTGCCTCCGACCAGCCGACCTCTTTAGGTGCTGCTGGCCAGGCTGGTGAAGGTGACCGTCAGGGGCGGAGGGGCCTGGTGACCTCAGCTCGCCAGGCAGTGTGGAGCGCCCCCTGCAAGTGCCCCACGCGTTCCCCCGACAGCAGCTCTGCCTGGGTTCCTCTGGCCCTGCGTGGTTGGCAGGGAGTAATCTCAGGGATGGGGCGCTGCGTGGTGGCAGGATGGTCTCCAGGGGTTTATTTATTTACAGGAGAAGATGGTCTGGAGTTAGGAGGGGAGCCAGTTGGCCGGTCCTCCCGGAGACCCGCTTCCTGTCCGGCCAGTGCCAGCAAACCAAAGAGAAATCCTGCAGAGGAGGCCGTTCGCCTGCCTGAAGAGGAAATCGCGAAAGCAAGGACACAGCCCAAGACGGCTGTTCTGAGCGGTGTGTGCTCGCGTCTGCGCTCTGCCCCCGCAGGAGCCGCAGGAGAAGCGGGCGCCGTGCGCTCCCGGAGGACGCCGGGCCCAGGGTCCCTGTGCGGCCACGTCTATCAGGCGCTCCAGCGAGGGCCTCCGGTGAGGGCACTGGCCGCCGCTGTGCCCTGGGCGGGCGTCTTCCTGATTCTGTGGGAAGGCGCCCGGACGCGGCTTTCCGACTTCGACCTGAGGCTGTCGGCCCAGGTCAGGCGGGGATGGGTGCTCTGCCCACCCTGGTGTTCGGTTCCTGGGGTGGCCGACTGGCTGGGAAGAGGCCACGTGCCCTCAGCTGTCCCCGAGTCGCCGAGCGTCTCCGCTGACCGCCGCCCAGCTCAGCCCAGCACGGCTCCAGGGCCACTGTCCGGCACCTTTCATCAGGGAGTCAACCTCTGTTTCCAATCAATCACGTCCAAGACAGCGGCCTGTGGACGGGGCCTTATTTCCTTTCCTTGACTGATGACAATAGACAATTGATTTCCTGTCTAAAGCTGGGTACTTCAGCGAAATTAAAAGAGTCATATCTCTACGGAGAATGATATTCTAATCTTGCTCACCCCATCGCCAGCAGGAGGCCCGCATTTCATGTCTCTGGAAGCAGCCTTTCATTTCCTGTCGACTCAAACCCCGCTGCTCCTGGGACTGAGGTTGTGATGCTCACCACTGCTGCGTGTGACTCACACGACCTCCTCCCTGACCCACTCAACCCCTCTTTGACCTCCCACAGCCACTGTCTGACCCACGTGACCTCTGGCCCTGACCCCACAGCCACTGTCTGACCTGCACAACCTCCATCCCTGATCCCACACAACCTCTCAACCTGCACAACCTCCTTATTGAAAAGAGTCAGCCTAGCGATGAGGGTGGGCACTGGCCCATTTTACAGATGACGAGTTTCAATAAATTCACAGAATCTGCCCAGGGCCAGGATCTTCAGACAGTGGGTGGAAGGGGCAGGAGGGAACCTCGGTCCTTTTGTGCAAATCCTGTGACAGAGGGACCACACCCGTCCCCCTCCCTCCTTCCTGCATGCCCGCCCAGGGCCTCCTCCACCCTGGGGTCAGTCCTTGGCCTGGCCCAGGCGGGGCTGTGTGTGGTCCTCGTGGATGGCGTGGCATGGCAGACCAAGCCACCATCCATCCTCACAGCCTGACGGTCACGGAACTCCCGCCAGACGACAAGAGGGTCCTGACGAAGAGGGCGTGGATGGTGGGGGCCGCCTGGTCAGAGCAGGGGCGTTCGTGGGGAGCGGACGGGAGAGGCGGCCTTTCCTGCCATCACCCGGGCCCCGAGCTCTGAGCACCCCCTGGAGCTGCCCACCCCTGGGCCCTCGAGTGGGCAGACCCGGGCCCCTCCTTCGAGTCACACGCTGGCAGAGCTTTGCTTCCTTATCTGAAAGGTGGGTGCTCGGCTCCTCTGGGGGATGGTGTGATTTGCTAATGCGCATCTTCGGTCACGGAGCAGGTCGCTCTGGGGGCCAGATGAGCTGCTGCCCCGGCTGGGGGTGGCTCGGGAGACACGCAGTAGGGAGGTGCTGGGGGGCTACACCTGAAGCAGATGACTGCCCCCCCCTACACCTGTCTCTTATACACATCTCCCCCGTCTGTCTCTGGTGTAGGGCTCCAGGCTCCCAACCGTGTCCCTGCTCATGACGTGCCCAGGGCACATCCTTCTTCATCTGTCTCGGTCCTACCTGTACTCTCCAGACACATCTCAAATATCATTTCAAATGTCAACTAACAGAGTGATCTTTAGAAAATATAAATCAGATCATGTCATTCTTGTGCTTAAAGCCTCTAATATGCTGGTTGCTCTTTCTGCCTGGCCCAAGGTTGCCCTGCGTCCAGGCCCTGCCCTGGCTACCCCCCACTGCGGCCCCCTGGGTGTGGTCCAGCCCCCAGGTGTGGCCCAGGCTCCCCGACACTCGCCCGCCCTGGGCTCTTGCTACCCCATGTCCTCAGGGGGTGGGGTGGGGGTGGCTCCCCCAGTTGTCCGCATGGCCAACTCCGTCTCCTACAGTCATGTCTGCGTTTAAACCCCTGACCACCTGCTGGAGGGTAGCCCCTCAGAGCGGGGCCCCCATTTTTGGCTCAGCAGTGCAGTCACCATGTCCAGGGGCTACTGTGAGCTCCCTTTCGGGGGGAGGGAGGAAAGTCCAGACCCTGTAAGACTCGGTCAGCCTGCGGCCTGGGTGGACAGATGCCCGCTGTGCTCCAGCACCTCGTCTCCATCTCCTTTGCCTGGTGCTGCCTCCGACCAGCCGACCTCTTTAGGTGCTGCTGGCCAGGCTGGTGAAGGTGACCGTCAGGGGCGGAGGGGCCTGGTGACCTCAGCTCGCCAGGCAGTGTGGAGCGCCCCCTGCAAGTGCCCCACGCGTTCCCCCGACAGCAGCTCCGTCTGGGTTCCTCTGGCCCTGCGTGGTTGGCAGGGAGTAATCTCAGGGATGGGGCGCTGCGTGGTGGCAGGATGGTCTCCAGGGGTTTATTTATTTACAGGAGAAGATGGTCTGGAGTTAGGAGGGGAGCCAGTTGGCCGGTCCTCCCGGAGACCCGCTTCCTGTCCGGCCAGTGCCAGCAAACCAAAGAGAAATCCTGCAGAGGAGGCCGTTCGCCTGCCTGAAGAGGAAATCGCGAAAGCAAGGACACAGCCCAAGACGGCTGTTCTGAGCGGTGTGTGCTCGCGTCTGCGCTCTGCCCCCGCAGGAGCCGCAGGAGAAGCGGGCGCCGTGCGCTCCCGGAGGACGCCAGGCCCAGGGTCCCTGTGCGGCCACGTCTATCAGGCGCTCCAGCGAGGGCCTCCAGTGAGGGCACTGGCCGCCGCTGCGCCCTGGGCGGGCGTCTTCCTGATCCTGTGGGAAGGCGCCTGGACGTGGCTTTCCGACTTCGACCTGAGGCTGTCGGCCCAGGTCAGGCGGGGATGGGTGCTCTGCCCACCCTGGTGTTCGGTTCCTGGGGTGGCTGACGGCTGGGAAGAGGCCACGTGCCCTCAGCTGTCCCCGAGTCGCCGAGCGTCTCCGCTGACTGCCGCCCAGCTCGGCCCAGCACGGCTCCAGGGCCACTGTCCTGCACCTTTCATCAGGGAGTCAACCTCTGTTTCCAATCAGTCACGTCCAAGACAGTGGCCTGTGGACGGGGCCTTATTTCCTTTCCTTGACTGATGACAATAGACAATTGATTTCCTGTCTAAAGCTGGGTACTTCAGCGAAATTAAAAGAGTCATATCTCTACGGAGAATGATATTCTAATCTTGCTCACCCCATCGCCAGCAGGAGGCCCGCATTTCATGTCTCTGGAAGCAGCCTTTCATTTCCTGTCGACTCAAACCCCGCTGCTCCTGGGACTGAGGTTGTGATGCTCACCACTGCTGCGTGTGACTCACACGACCTCCTCCCTGACCCACTCAACCCCTCTTCGACCTCCCACAGCCGCTGTCTGGCCCACGTGACCTCTGGCCCTGACCCCACAGCCACTGTCTGACCTGCACAACCTCCATCCCTGGTCCCACACAACCTCTCAACCTGCACAACCTCCTTATTGAAAAGAGTCAGCTAGCGATGAGGGTGGGCACTGGCCCATTTTACAGATGACGAGTTTCAGTAAATCCACAGAATCTGCCCGGGGCCAGGATCTTCAGACAGTGGGTGGAAGGGGCAGGAGGGAACCTCGGTCCTTTTGTGCAAATCCTGTGATAGAGGGACCACACCCGTCCCCCTCCCTCCTTCCTGCATGCCCGCCCGGGGCCTCCTCCACCCTGGGGTCAGTCCTTGGCCTGGCCCAGGTGGGGCTGTGTGTGGTCCTCGTGGATGGCGTGGCATGGCAGACCAAGCCACCATCCATCCTCACAGCCTGACGGTCACAGAACTCCCGCCAGACGACAAGAGGGTCCTGACGAAGAGGGCGTGGATGGTGGGGGCCGCCTGGTCAGAGCAGGGGCGTTCGTGGGGAGCGGACGGGAGAGGCAGCCTTTCCTGCCATCACCCGGGCCCTGAGCTCTGAGCACCCCCTGGAGCCGCCCACCCCTGGGCCCTCGAGCGGGCAGACCCGGGCCCCTCCTTCGAGTCACACGCTGGCAGAGCTTTGCTTCCTTATCTGAAAGGTGGGTGCTCAGCTCCTCTGGGGGATGGTGTGATTTGCTAATGTGCATCTTCGGTCACGGAGCAGGTCGCTCTGGGGGCCAGACGAGCTGCTGCCCCGGCTGGGGGTGGCTCGGGAGACACTCAGTAGGGAGGTGTTGGGGGGCTCCACTTGAAGCAGATGACTGCCCCCCACACACACCATGTCCGCCTGGGGGCGGCTGTCATGTCAGTTGCAGCCATTTGGTGATTTTAAAAATCCCTCACGTCCTTGCCGAGGGCATGGCATCTCCAGGGGCCTGGAGTCGGCTTGACTTTGGGGTCAGCAGCCCCGGGGATGGATCTGCGCGCCTCCAGATCAGCTGTCAGGGCGGTCGGCTCCTCTGGAGGCTGGACTCATGCCTCCTCTCCTACCGTTCCTCCTGAGGAACGCGGTGTCAGACTTCAGTGCCTCTATTTCTGCAAATGGGAGCCATGAGCTCGCAGTGCAGGGGCGGAGGCAGGGAGGCCTTGCCCGTGCACGTCCATCACAGCCTGGGGTGGGGTGTGGGTTGGAGCTCCCCTGAACACAGCACGCACGCTCTGGGATCCAGGTGGACTCTGGTGCTAAAGAGGAGATGTGCTTCCTTAGAAAATATTTTTTTAAAATGTGGAACAAGGATGATATTTATTGCATATAGTTTAGTTTTTCCATTATTGTTTTCTGAAGCTTCCCGTAGGCTAAAGGCTGGAGGCAGAGGAGTTCCTAGCCTCAGGGTGGAGATTATTTCTGCCCCGACAAGCTGATCTTTGCTTTGGGTTTGTGGAGGGTCTGGACCCGGTTACATTGACCCCAGATGGAAACTGACCGCTCTCAGTGTTTCGAGGGCTGCTGATTCTGAAAGCGGCTGCCCCTCCTGGCTCTCCTGGCTTGAATCTCACCGCCTCCCTGCCTGTCTCCCTCCCCGGCCGGGTGGCGTCGCCCTGAGCCCCGTCTGTCCCCGCACTGGGGGTGCCGTGTGAGCACGGTGGGTCATTCAGTGTCCCCCACTTAACACACGTCCCCTCACCCCTCGTCTGTTTCACACCACATGCACTGCATAGACTCTGCACCAGGTGCCCTGTGGAGGCTGTCACTGTGGACGCTGCGCCCCGGGTTAAGGGATGAGGGAAGGAGTCACATGGGTGGCTCAGGGCCACCTCAGCAGACGTGGAGGCAGGTCCTGCCCGGGCTCCCGGCTGACCACCGTGGTGCCCAGGGCGTCGTACCTGATGCCGGCCCCCAGCGTGCCGACTACTGACGGCCGCTCTGAGCCCTGGGGCCCCAAGGAGCGGGGCCCCGGTGCCTCCATGCGATTCTCCTCCATCCCCTTGCTTCGCCTCACTTTCCTCGCAGCCTTCATGGCTGACTCGACACAAAAAGTTCCATTACAGTTTTCATGGAGTTGCACCCAGTCACGAGTTAGTTTGGTAAGCGTGTACATATTAACACCCGTCTTCTGATGTGGAAAGGGTGTAACAGTCTCTCAGTCGTGTCTGACTCTGTGCGACCCCATGGACTGTAGCCCACCAGGCTCCTCTGCCCATGGGATTCCCCAGGCACGAATACTGGAGTGGGTTGCCTTTCCTTCTCCAGGGGATCTTCCCAACCCAGGGATCGAACCTGGGTCTCCTCGTTGCGGGCAGATCCTCTGTCATCTGAGCCATGGGGCGTCCTCCGACGTGGAATACACTGTGTTTTTCCGCTGGCTCAAACCTTTCCCTATGTTTCTCTGCTCTGCACGCATGTGGCTTTAATACTCTGAACCCAACATACATTTTGGGTGAGGTTTGTTTCCAGATATTCAACCGTACTACTGCAAATAGGATTCTTTCACCATTTGCCCAAACTATTCAGGCTGGCTGGTAGAAAAACTATTGCTTTTTTATTTTGGGATTTGTGGAATTTAAAAAGTTAGTGCATCTTTGGATTTTTTTTCGGGTAGACAATCACAGCCTGTTTAAGAGATGACAGTTTTGCCTCTCCCTTACCAATTAAAAAAAGGCAAAATTATCTCTCTGTAGCTTTTCATTCTTTTGCAGTCTGTTTCCCATTCCTCATTCTGTTGTGGGGCCGCAGGACGTTGGCCACAGTTGGCAGAAAGTCCTTCCTTGTGGGTTGATGTTGAGAGTTGGATGTCGGCTTTGCGGTTCGAGGGTGTATTTTTAATCTTGTCAGGATAGTGTTACTCTTCCTTCTTAAAAAGGTAGACGTGTCTTTGGCCGTGTGGGTCTTGCGTGCCCCTCCAGGCTTTCTCCAGCTGCACAGAGTGGGGTTACTCTCCGGGCGTGAGGCATGGCTTCCTTCTGCAGCGGCTTCTCTTGCTGTGGACCACGGGCCCGAGGCATACGGGCTTCAGATGCTGCTGCTCTTGGCTCTGTAAGTAGTGGTTTGCGGGCTCCAGTGGGCTTCCTCAGTATGTGATGCACCAGCTTCGTTGCTCCTGTGAGATCTTCCAGGACCAAGGAGCAAACCGGTGGTGTTCCCTGCATTGCGAGGTAGATCTAACCGGGTGTTCCCCGCATCGTGAGGTGGATCTAACCGGGTGTTCCCTGCATCGCGAGGTGGATCTAACCGGGTGTTCCCTGCATCGCGAGGTGGATCTAACCGGGTGTTCCCTGCATGGCGAGGTGGATCTAACCGGGTGTTCCCTGCCTCGCGAGGTGGATCTAACCGGGTGTTCCCTGCATCGCGAGGTGGATCTAACCGGGTGTTCCCTGCATCGTGAGGTGGATCTAACCGGGTGTTCCCTGCATCGCGAGGTGGATCTAACCGGGTGTTCCCTGCATCGCGAGGTGGATCTAACCGGGTGTTCCCTGCATCGCGAGGTGGATCTAACCGGGTGTTCCCTGCCTGGTGAGGTGGATCTAACCGGGTGTTCCCTGCATGGCGAGGTGGATCTAACCGGGTGTTCCCTGCATGGCGAGGTGGATCTAACCGGGTGTTCCCTGCATGGCGAGGTGGATCTAACCGGGTGTTCCCTGCATGGCGAGGTGGATCTAACCGGGTGTTCCCTGCATGGCGAGGTGGATCTAACCGGGTGTTCCCTGCATGGCGAGGTGGATCTAACCGGGTGTTCCCTGCATGGCGAGGTGGATCTAACCGGGTGTTCCCTGCATGGCGAGGTGGATCTAACCGGGTGTTCCCTGCATGGCGAGGTGGATCTAACCGGGTGTTCCCTGCATGGCGAGGTGGATCTAACCGGGTGTTCCCTGCATGGCGAGGTGGATCTAACCGGGTGTTCCCTGCATGGCGAGGTGGATCTAACCGGGTGTTCCCTGCATGGCGAGGTGGATCTAACCGGGTGTTCCCTGCATGGCGAGGTGGATCTAACCGGGTGTTCCCTGCATGGCGAGGTGGATCTAACCGGGTGTTCCCTGCATGGCGAGGTGGATCTAACCGGGTGTTCCCTGCATGGCGAGGTGGATCTAACCGGGTGTTCCCTGCATGGCGAGGTGGATCTAACCGGGTGTTCCCTGCATGGCGAGGTGGATCTAACCGGGTGTTCCCTGCATGGCGAGGTGGATCTAACCGGGTGTTCCCTGCATGGCGAGGTGGATCTAACCGGGTGTTCCCTGCATGGCGAGGTGGATCTAACCGGGTGTTCCCTGCATGGCGAGGTGGATCTAACCGGGTGTTCCCTGCATGGCGAGGTGGATCTAACCGGGTGTTCCCTGCATGGCGAGGTGGATCTAACCGGGTGTTCCCTGCATGGCGAGGTGGATCTAACCGGGTGTTCCCTGCATGGCGAGGTGGATCTAACCGGGTGTTCCCTGCATGGCGAGGTGGATCTAACCGGGTGTTCCCTGCATGGCGAGGTGGATCTAACCGGGTGTTCCCTGCATGGCGAGGTGGATCTAACCGGGTGTTCCCTGCATGGCGAGGTGGATCTAACCGGGTGTTCCCTGCATGGCGAGGTGGATCTAACCGGGTGTTCCCTGCATGGCGAGGTGGATCTAACCGGGTGTTCCCTGCATGGCGAGGTGGATCTAACCGGGTGTTCCCTGCATGGCGAGGTGGATCTAACCGGGTGTTCCCTGCATGGCGAGGTGGATCTAACCGGGTGTTCCCTGCATGGCGAGGTGGATCTAACCGGGTGTTCCCTGCATGGCGAGGTGGATCTAACCGGGTGTTCCCTGCATGGCGAGGTGGATCTAACCGGGTGTTCCCTGCATGGCGAGGTGGATCTAACCGGGTGTTCCCTGCATGGCGAGGTGGATCTAACCGGGTGTTCCCTGCATGGCGAGGTGGATCTAACCGGGTGTTCCCTGCATGGCGAGGTGGATCTAACCGGGTGTTCCCTGCATGGCGAGGTGGATCTAACCGGGTGTTCCCTGCATGGCGAGGTGGATCTAACCGGGTGTTCCCTGCATGGCGAGGTGGATCTAACCGGGTGTTCCCTGCATGGCGAGGTGGATCTAACCGGGTGTTCCCTGCATGGCGAGGTGGATCTAACCGGGTGTTCCCTGCATGGCGAGGTGGATCTAACCGGGTGTTCCCTGCATGGCGAGGTGGATCTAACCGGGTGTTCCCTGCATGGCGAGGTGGATCTAACCGGGTGTTCCCTGCATGGCGAGGTGGATCTAACCGGGTGTTCCCTGCATGGCGAGGTGGATCTAACCGGGTGTTCCCTGCATGGCGAGGTGGATCTAACCGGGTGTTCCCTGCATGGCGAGGTGGATCTAACCGGGTGTTCCCTGCATGGCGAGGTGGATCTAACCGGGTGTTCCCTGCATGGCGAGGTGGATCTAACCGGGTGTTCCCTGCATGGCGAGGTGGATCTAACCGGGTGTTCCCTGCATGGCGAGGTGGATCTAACCGGGTGTTCCCTGCATGGCGAGGTGGATCTAACCGGGTGTTCCCTGCATGGCGAGGTGGATCTAACCGGGTGTTCCCTGCATGGCGAGGTGGATCTAACCGGGTGTTCCCTGCATGGCGAGGTGGATCTAACCGGGTGTTCCCTGCATGGCGAGGTGGATCTAACCGGGTGTTCCCTGCATGGCGAGGTGGATCTAACCGGGTGTTCCCTGCATGGCGAGGTGGATCTAACCGGGTGTTCCCTGCATGGCGAGGTGGATCTAACCGGGTGTTCCCTGCATGGCGAGGTGGATCTAACCGGGTGTTCCCTGCATGGCGAGGTGGATCTAACCGGGTGTTCCCTGCATGGCGAGGTGGATCTAACCGGGTGTTCCCTGCATGGCGAGGTGGATCTAACCGGGTGTTCCCTGCATGGCGAGGTGGATCTAACCGGGTGTTCCCTGCATGGCGAGGTGGATCTAACCGGGTGTTCCCTGCATGGCGAGGTGGATCTAACCGGGTGTTCCCTGCATGGCGAGGTGGATCTAACCGGGTGTTCCCTGCATGGCGAGGTGGATCTAACCGGGTGTTCCCTGCATGGCGAGGTGGATCTAACCGGGTGTTCCCTGCATGGCGAGGTGGATCTAACCGGGTGTTCCCTGCATGGCGAGGTGGATCTAACCGGGTGTTCCCTGCATGGCGAGGTGGATCTAACCGGGTGTTCCCTGCATGGCGAGGTGGATCTAACCGGGTGTTCCCTGCATGGCGAGGTGGATCTAACCGGGTGTTCCCTGCATGGCGAGGTGGATCTAACCGGGTGTTCCCTGCATCGCGAGGTGGATCTAACCGGGTGTTCCCTGCATCGCGAGGTGGATCTAACCGGGTGTTCCCTGCATCGCGAGGTGGATCTAACCGGGTGTTCCCTGCATGGCGAGGTGGATCTAACCGGGTGTTCCCTGCATGGCGAGGTGGATCTAACCGGGTGTTCCCTGCCTCGCGAGGTGGATCTAACCGGGTGTTCCCTGCATGGCGAGGTGGATCTAACCGGGTGTTCCCTGCATGGCGAGGTGGATCTAACCGGGTGTTCCCTGCCTCGCGAGGTGGATCTAACCGGGTGTTCCCTGCATGGCGAGGTGGATCTAACCGGGTGTTCCCTGCATGGCGAGGTGGATCTAACCGGGTGTTCCCTGCCTCGCGAGGTGGATCTAACCGGGTGTTCCCTGCATGGCGAGGTGGATCTAACCGGGTGTTCCCTGCATGGCGAGGTGGATCTAACCGGGTGTTCCCTGCCTCGCGAGGTGGATCTAACCGGGTGTTCCCTGCATGGCGAGGTGGATCTAACCGGGTGTTCCCTGCATGGCGAGGTGGATCTAACCGGGTGTTCCCTGCCTCGCGAGGTGGATCTAACCGGGTGTTCCCTGCATGGCGAGGTGGATCTAACCGGGTGTTCCCTGCATGGCGAGGTGGATCTAACCGGGTGTTCCCTGCCTCGCGAGGTGGATCTAACCGGGTGTTCCCTGCATGGCGAGGTGGATCTAACCGGGTGTTCCCTGCATGGCGAGGTGGATCTAACCGGGTGTTCCCTGCCTCGCGAGGTGGATCTAACCGGGTGTTCCCTGCATGGCGAGGTGGATCTAACCGGGTGTTCCCTGCATGGCGAGGTGGATCTAACCGGGTGTTCCCTGCCTCGCGAGGTGGATCTAACCGGGTGTTCCCTGCATGGCGAGGTGGATCTAACCGGGTGTTCCCTGCATGGCGAGGTGGATCTAACCGGGTGTTCCCTGCCTCGCGAGGTGGATCTAACCGGGTGTTCCCTGCATGGCGAGGTGGATCTAACCGGGTGTTCCCTGCATGGCGAGGTGGATCTAACCGGGTGTTCCCTGCATGGCGAGGTGGATCTAACCGGGTGTTCCCTGCATGGCGAGGTGGATCTAACCGGGTGTTCCCTGCATGGCGAGGTGGATCTAACCGGGTGTTCCCTGCGTCGCGAGGTGGATCTAACCACTGGACCACTGGGGAAAATGAGAGTGTCAGTCGCTCAGGCGTGTCCGGCTCTTTGTGGCCCCAGGTACTGCAGCCCGCCAGGCTCCTCTGTCCATGGGGATTCTCCAGGCAAGAAGACTGGAGTGGGGAGCCACGCCCTCCTCCTGAGGAGCCCCTGTTGAAACGTTTTGACAGACAGATCCCCCGTCTGTTGACGCAGTGGGGGTGCTGCTTTCCTTTCCTTCGCATTTGGGGTGAGTCATCAGCCGGTATGAAAGGACCCCGCTCCGGATCCATCCTTACTCTGTTTCACGTTCGTAGCAGATGCACTCTTGTTAATACACTGCTATCCTATTTCCTGCGAAGTTTTTGCATCTGTCTTCGTGAAGGACACCTGCCTTCAGTCTCCTTCTCAGCCTGTCCTCTCTCGTGTCTCTAGGATATGCTGGCTTTGGGAAATGAACCGCTGGGAAGCTCGCCATCTTTCCGTGTTCTCTGGAATCGTTTATCCAGCATGGAAACGATCCGCTCCACAGCACTTGGAAAGCCTTGCCCGTGAAATGTCTGGGGCTGGTGCCTCGCGAGAGATAATTCTTGAACAACACTTTCAACTTCACCCACAGTGTTTTGCTATTGCTTATTGATTCAATTATGGTGACTCATTTTCCTGGAAAAGAGAAAAGCATATATTGTCTAAATATCAACATTAAGAATGAAACTTGCTTATCGATCTTGGCTGTCTAAGTTGGGCTTCTCTGGTGGCACAGACGGCAAAGAATCTACCTGCCAGGCAGGAGGCCTGGCTCATGAAGATCCCCTGGACAAGCAAGTGGCAACCCACTCTGGTGTCACCGACCCTGCTTGTATGAATCGAGGGACCTGGTGGGTTTATTTTTGACCTCTCCTTCTAGCTCCCGTGTGTGTTTCCCCATTGCATTGTCGCCAGGCTGTCAGCTTTTTACATCAAATGTTTCCACTTTCAAGAAAAACACATAACAGGTGCATCTAATTTATAACAATGATGCAGGGCTGTTGGATGATGTGGCTTGATTGCCCTTTGCCAATATTTGCTGGCCTGGGTGTTAATGCTGAAATCTTAGCTGGTATAGGATTTCAGGGTCACCAACTTTCCTTTCACTGTTCAGTGAAAGCTTCACTTTTTTTTCTAGTGGAAAGGGAAGGGAAATTGAGGCCAGGCTGATACTTTAAAGAAGAAACCTGTTTTTTTTTTTTTTAAATTGGATTGTTGAAGGAAGCTTTATCCATGGAAGGCAAAATTTTCTCCAGGTTTTGATGTGGGTCTCAGAATCTATTGTAACTGGCAGGTGGAGTGTCTGATAAGTGTCCAGATGTGTTTGTTTCGAGGCCTTTTCCCCCCTAACACAGCTGCCTTGGTGAAGAGGGAGGGTCAGGTGAAAGGGGGCCCAGAGCCCAGGTGGATGTGGCGTCCTGGCGTGTGTGTGCGAGCGCTGCGCTCCTGGACACTCCCTGCCCCGCTGGCCTCTCGCGCGTCTGACGCTGTGGAACAGCCTCTGCCCTGTTCCTCGCGGGTGCGGCACCCCCGGTAGGAGGCGGTTTCTGTAGCCGCCACTCCGGCGTCTGTCCTGGGACCCAGTGCCTCGGCATAGCCACGCCTCTGATTTACTGCCCGGATTAAAGCCAGTCGCCCCTGCGTCGGGCACGCCAGCCGCCCGGCTGCCCTGGTGGCAGCGGCTGCCTCCGGTGTCCTGTCTCCCTGGGTCGGGGTGAAGCCGCTGTGCCGGCTGCCCCAGCTCGTTCAGCTCCGTGAGCCCATCTCCCAGGTGTGGCCCTCCCTCCCATGTTGTAGCTCCAGTGTAGACTCAGGCACGTCAGTGAGTTCTGACTTTCATGCAAGTGAATTTTGGGAGTGGACAAGGAAAATGCACGTGCCAGCTGGCCTGTTTGGAAAGAAGAATTCAGTGGGACAAGTGTGATTGGGAAAGATGGAGAGAGGTGTTTGGAGCACAGGGAGCGGCCTAGGCTGTGATGACGGCTGTGACGGCCGTCCGGCAGCATGCTTCGTGTCCTTTGAGGGCGGGAGGTCAGAGGCCGTGCGGAGAGGGAAGGGCCAGCTCCTGTCCTGGACCCCTCTGGGCTGGCAGGCTTCCTTAGGTCTCTCATGCCCCTTCCCCCGCTTCACATTTGGAAGATTTTTGTCCTCTGCTTGACCGGAAGCAAGTGGGTCCCAGCTACTATGCACCCTCACATCTTCCTTGGAAGATATGGGGGGTAAATCAGTTAATTATTGTTTTCAAACTGATGTGCTAGTCAGGCTTCTGATTTATAATTTAATTGTGCTGCTGTAGGTAGCTTCCAATTTCTCACTGGATCCATTCGAATAAACTTTGTGTTGTATCTCAGTATTAGCCAAAGGAAGATTAAAAAGTAAGCCGGAGAGTTTAGTAGCTTTGTAACAATGGCATGAAATGTGGAATAATGAACTGTAAATGTGTCTAATTACATAAATAATGCATTTGTGTAATTGTCAAGTAAGGGGGTGTGCTAATGAATCAATTATTTTTAATTGTAGGATGCTTGATTGTTTCAGAAATATAATTGATTGTAATCAAGAATCAATTAAATGTTGATAGTAATTATGTTTATCAAGCTTAAATACATGACATCATTACGCTGTAACTGCTTCAGGAAGAAGAAACGAGGATGAGGTTATTATAAGGGAAGGAGGAGTGGCTCATGTTTATGCCAGCAGCTCGGCAGCGGTGGATGCACCGTAATGAGGTAGAAAGAGACGCTCTTCAAGGCTTATCAGTCAAGGCTGATGGAGGCGAACTGCTCCAGCTGTGAGCTCATCACAGCCCGGAGCCGAGCGAGCAGCTTTCTGCCTGGGGGCAGCCCTTGGAGGTGAGGACCACAGGTGTGCCGCGGGCACAGCCCTCACCCTGTGCGGTCCCCGGTGAACCCCACGATCCCAGGAGGATCTGGGCTCTGGGTGGCATCTGTCTCGGGCACCCTGTTTGACTCATGACGCTCAGCGCTGGTGAGGTCACTGCCGGGGGATCAGGCAGCAGGGGATGCACGTAGCCGTGTGAGGGATGTTGAAACACACACGTGTGTGTGTCCCCAGTACCTGGGCACAGGAGGGAATTTCCAGAACTGGTCATGAGTCATCAGGCCATCAGGGTGTTGAGTCTGACGCTTGACTTCCCCACGCTCCTCCCCTCATTATCATTATTTCCTGAGCACCTGCTCTGTGCCCGGAGCTGTGCCAGAGGTTCAGCATCTATTGTTTCTCAAGCCAGGATGGTCCTTTCCCTCGTGAGTTCACAGTACCGAGAGGGAAGCAGGTAACAAGCCATTGCAACAGCCCTCAGTGACCCAGTCCAGCAGGGACGCGCAGGGGCCGGCTCGCCCCGCTCGCACAGAGGCTGAGCGCTGGCGCAGGCGGGGGCACCGGGCAGTCTCCTCGCCTCCCTGCCGCCTGGCGTCCTCTCTCTAGCCTGGTGTTGGAGCCCCTCGCGGGGCTCTGCGTGCAGCTGGCACTCTTGCCTGCTGGGCTGTCCTCCCTGGGAACGCAGCTCCTCCAGTGCTGGGAGGCTTTCTTGCTCTGATTCTTTGATGAT
>SJYX01002577.1:244662-268807 GCA_006410675.1 Oreotragus oreotragus
GCGGGCACAGCCCTCACCCTGTGCGGTCCCCGGTGAACCCCACGATCCCAGGAGGATCTGGGCTCTGGGTGGCATCTGTCTCGGGCACCCTGTTTGACTCATGACGCTCAGCGCTGGTGAGGTCACTGCCGGGGGATCAGGCAGCAGGGGATGCACGTAGCCGTGTGAGGGATGTTGAAACACACACGTGTGTGTGTCCCCAGTACCTGGGCACAGGAGGGAATTTCCAGAACTGGTCATGAGTCATCAGGCCATCAGGGTGTTGAGTCTGACGCTTGACTTCCCCACGCTCCTCCCCTCATTATCATTATTTCCTGAGCACCTGCTCTGTGCCCGGAGCTGTGCCAGAGGTTCAGCATCTATTGTTTCTCAAGCCAGGATGGTCCTTTCCCTCGTGAGTTCACAGTACCGAGAGGGAAGCAGGTAACAAGCCATTGCAACAGCCCTCAGTGACCCAGTCCAGCAGGGACGCGCAGGGGCCGGCTCGCCCCGCTCGCACAGAGGCTGAGCGCTGGCGCAGGCGGGGGCACCGGGCAGTCTCCTCGCCTCCCTGCCGCCTGGCGTCCTCTCTCTAGCCTGGTGTTGGAGCCCCTCGCGGGGCTCTGCGTGCAGCTGGCACTCTTGCCTGCTGGGCTGTCCTCCCTGGGAACGCAGCTCCTCCAGTGCTGGGAGGCTTTCTTGCTCTGATTCTTTGATGATCTCCTCCTCTGCTCTCCTCTCTTTCCTGGGACGCTACTCTCTTTTCTCCTGATAGTGAATCTCCTGAACCGCTGCTGTGCTTTTCTTTTAATTCTGATTTTCCACCTTTTTGTTCTGTTCTACTTTATACTCTAAACTTATTATTGTGTTTTCAATGCTTGCTGTTCTGCTTCTTAATTCCCAAGAGTTTTTTCCCTCTCTCTGATTTTTTTTTTTTTTTTTTTGTAGCATTTGTTGTTGCTCAGTTGCTAAATCGGGTCTGACTCCCTTTGACCCCATGTCCTCCCCGTCCCTCCCCGTCTCCTGGAGTTTGACCAAGCTCAAGTCCATTGAACTGGTGATGCTTTCCAACCATCCTTCCATATCGTGGTCTCATTTTGCAAATTCACTTTCTGTTCTTTTCTTTATGAGCAAAGTAATGCTAATTTCTTTTAAAATTCTCCTTATATTCCGATCTCTAATTTTTTGCCACTCCCCACTCCCATTTTATTGAGATATAGTTGACATACAGCACTGTATATATTTAGGTTGAACTATATGGTTTGATTTAGATAATGTAATGATTATCACAATGTTCCCTGGTGGCTCAGATGGTAAAGCATCTGCCTGCAATGCAGGAGACCTGGGTTCGATTCCTGGGTCAGGAAGATCCCCTGGAGAAGGCAATGGCAATCCACTCCAGCACTCTTGCCTGGAAAATCCCATGGACGGAGGAGCCTGATAGGCTGCCGTCCGTGGGGTCGCAAAGGGTCGGACACGACTGAGCAACTTCACTTTTGTTCACTTTTTTCACCATCCGTCTCATCACCTTACATAGAGATCATCTCACATGGACACTACACACACGTGTCATCTCACATGGATTCCGCATGTATCACACCATGTAGACAATGCATACTTTTATCATCTCACATAGATACTACACACATGTATCACCTTACACAGATACGATACATACGTATCATCTCACATGGATTCTGCATAATATCACACCATGTAGACAATACATGCTTTTATTATCTCACATAGGTAATACATGCATGTATCACATTACATAGATCCTGTACACACGTATCATCTCACATGGATTCTGCATATATCACACCATGTAGACAATACATACTTTTATCATCTCACATAGATACTACACACATGTATCACCTTACACAGATACGATACATACGTATCATCTCACACAGATAACACACACACATTATCTCACATAGATAATACTTACATGTATCATGTTACATAGATCCTGTACATATGTATCATCTCACATGGATTCTGTATATGTATCATCTCACACAGATAACACACACACATTATCTCACATAGATAATACACACATGTATCACGTTACATAGATCCTGTACATGCGTATCATCTCACATGGATTCTGTATAATATCACATCATGTAGATAATACATACTTTTATTATCTCACATAGATAATATATGCATGTATCACATCATCCCACATGTGTACTATACATACATGTCATCTCACATGGATTCTGTATGTGTATCATCTCACACAGATAACGCACACACACATCTCACATGTGTACATCTGGCACCTTACGTAATGTACTGCACACATATATATGATCTCACATAGACGTGCATATCCTTGCAATGATGCTTTAGGATGTTCGCTTTTTCTTGCGTGTTCAGGCTTTGCCTGCTCTCCGTTTTGTTATTTTGTGTTAGGTGTTCCCCTCTGATGTCGGGTGGTCGCAGCGCTCCTCGTGGGTACGAGAGGCTGGCTGAGGCCTGCCCGCGGCTGTGTGTGCCTGGCGGCTCCTGCTGGGTGCGGGGCTTCGCTCCAGGCGTCAGGTCTGGGGAGGCGGCGAGTTGGGCCGCGGAGCCCCAGCTGACAGGCTGTGCAGGCCGCTTCCCTCGGGCTGGGGTTCCCTCAGAGGCGGGTTTCCAGGCTTCTGGGGGTGGGAGCCTTGCTGCTAGCACCTGGGAGAGCCGCGCGGGCGGGGGCCGCCGTCCAGCTGGCCCAGCCGGGCCTCCCGCCCCTCCCTCCGCTCCCTTCTTGAGAAATACTGTCCTGCAGCCTCAGTGGGCCGTGCCCGCCGGGGCCCAGGGCCCCCGGGAGCTCCCGACAGCTCTCATGAAGACGGTGACAGCTTTCATTCTCGGAGACCATCGCTCCATACCTAAATGAGAAGAGCCCCTGATTTTACATCAAGAAAGTGAAATGGGAGCGAATCCCTGAAGCTCCCACTGGAGTCTGGCAAAGCTCGCTTGTCATTCCCCTCCCCACTGAACGGGCTGCATGTTTCTGGGAATCCATAAATCATGAATAATGCATGAAAACCCACTTTTACAGGAGTAGGGAAAAAAATAAAATGTATCCCGTGAGGCTCCCTGGAGAAGACAAACGTGTGTAAATAAAATGTATGTGAGCAGTAGGAGAGTGCCGCCCTGAAGCCGTGGAGGTGGGGGTGGGGGCAGGGCTGTCTCTTATACACATCTTGTGCGGTCCCCGGTNGAATAATGCATGAAAACCCACTTTTACAGGAGTAGGGAAAAAAATAAAATGTATCCCGTGAGGCTCCCTGGAGAAGACAAACGTGTGTAAATAAAATGTATGTGAGCAGTAGGAGAGTGCCGCCCTGAAGCCGTGGAGGTGGGGGTGGGGGCAGGGGGCTGACCCCAAGGGGGGTGCAGACCTCCCCGAGCAGGGAGCAGCTGGGAGGAGGCGGGGAGTCTCCAGCACCACGGCGTCTGCCCTCGAGACGCCAGGCAGGCTGGCAGGGCATGGCGCTGTGTCCTGGACAGAGGTGGGCACCGTCCGGGGCAGTGTCGGGCCCCCTCCAGGTGGACAGGCCAGGCCGCGCCGATGGTGGATCTGCCCCTCCCTGCCCCGTTCGCTCCTCCCTGCCCTTCCTTACCTTGCCCACCCCTTTCCACCCTCTCTCTGTGGTCTGCTCTTTTGATTTCCCCTCTTTCTTGCCTTGAAACCAGGCTCCAGTTTAAGCCAGGGAGGACTCGCTTCGAGGCTCCCTCCCCAGTTCCAGCATGTGGGCCTCAGTGCTTGTTTCAGCATCTCTGCTGCTGAACCCTGGGAGTGGTGGTGGCTGAGGGTGGGCAGCCCGGCCCCTGGGTGGGAGGTGGTGCCTGAGGGTGGGCTGCCCAGCCCCTGGTGGAGGTGCCTGAGGGTGGGCCGCCCAGCCCCTGGGAGGGGTGGTGGCTGAAGGTGGGCCACCTGGCCCCTGGGTTGGGGGGTGGCTGAAGGTGGGCCGCCCGGCCCCTGGTGGAGGTGCCTGAGGGTGGGCCGCCCGGCCCCCTGGGGTGGTGGTGGCTGAGGGTCTCGCCCGGCCCTCCAGGGGCACAGAGTGCGCACAGCCACGGCCAGGAGCTCAGGCCACGTGTTCACCAGAAGGGCTTCTGTTCGCNGGCCCCTGGGTTGGGGGGTGGCTGAAGGTGGGCCGCCCGGCCCCTGGTGGAGGTGCCTGAGGGTGGGCCGCCCGGCCCCCTGGGGTGGTGGTGGCTGAGGGTCTCGCCCGGCCCTCCAGGGGCACAGAGTGCGCACAGCCACGGCCAGGAGCTCAGGCCACGTGTTCACCAGAAGGGCTTCTGTTCGCCTTTGCTCGCCCTGCGCGCATCTCCAGCCACTGCAGACTGGGGGATGTGCCCATGTATAAATGGGCAGGGGCTCCCACCAGCGTTGGCAGCGTGGGGCCCGTCTCTCCTGGGGGCTGGCCTCTGAGCAGACCTGTGGCTGCTGCTTTATGACTGGATCTTCTGAATACGCTCTTTAACTTCTTCAGGGAGACGATGGCCCTCACCCCCAGTTTGCCTGAGATAAAGACTGGGGGTTCCTGTTTCGGCTGGCAGCCCCGAGTCTGTGCTCCGGCTCTCTCGGGGAGTGTGGCCCTGGGTTCCACGTGCCCAGGGCCAGTGTGGACTGAAGGCTGATGACACAGCCATGGGGGGTGTCGGCCAGAGGTGCAGTCACCTGCTCCTGGACCAGCCTCCTGCTCCCGGACCAGCGCCTCCTGACATTTGAGGTGGTGAGGCCCTTTATCTTCTCAAAAACTTCCAGTACCCCTGCCCAGCGCTTTGGTTGGTTATCTTTAAACATTCATTGATTGAGAAAAAAAAAAAAGCTGGATAAAAACTATTAAAAAAAAAACCCATCCGGAGGGATGATGTGGGGTGGGAGGTGGGAGGGGGGTTCATGTTTGGGAGTTCATGTACACCCGTGGCAGATTCATGTCAATGTATGCCAAATCCAATACAATACTGTAAAGTAAAATAAAGTAAAAAACAAAAACAAAAACAAAAAACAGTTGGACCTGGATGCCAGACCCTGCCAACATTTTCCTGGGCCCACAGCAAAGGGAGACAGATAGAGGAAAAGTGGTTATTTTTCTTCTTTTTATGTAAAGGTATTCATTCAATTTGAAGGAACACACTTTGATCTGAGATTGTCTTTCCTAATACATATTTTATCATTAAAACCTCCTTTTTTTTAACAAAAACAAAAAACCCAAGTAAATAAAACTACCATGCATTTTATTTATACTTTTAAAGCGGAAGTGTGTTTCATAAAATGCAGCAGCGTCTAAACTCACCTGAAAACAGTTAGCTATTTAGTTCATGGCCATTTCCCGAACTCGCAGTTTAGTGGAGCCTCCCGGAGACTCTGAGGGGGTGACGTCTCTGAAATCTGCAGGTTGGAGTCTGTTGCTTTAGGTGCTTTGAATGTCCCCCTTAGACGGAGCTGGACCAGTGAGGCCTGCGTGTGGGCTGTGTCTCATCAGCCTCCATTCCCTCCAGAAAGTTTCCTCTGCTGAACTGTACTCTGTGGGGAGGCTGTTGGCCTGAGGACACCGCAGGGGATGGTTCCATGGAACCCGTCTGCAGTGAGATGTCAGATGCTGTAACGTGGCTTAGACAAGGTTCCTGTGCCAGTGATCCCAGCTGAGCCGGGAGAAAAGTGCTGAGTAAAGACACGGGGAGGACTTCGGCTTCTGGCCATGGCAGAGAAACTGATCCTGGAATGACTCCACACTCTCCAACAAGAAACAGGAATCTCCACGCACCCCAACAAGAAAGAGGAATCTCCACGCACCCCAACAAGAAACAGGAATCTCCACACACCCCAACAAGAAACAGGAATCTCCACACACCCCAACAAGAAACAGCTGGGAACCGGGCAGCATTTATGGAACTTTGTGTTCGCCATGGACGACGGGCCGTGAGAGGCTCCGATGCCCCAGGTCAGGGGGCAAATGGCAAGGTGTGCCCTGTGGCTGCCCTGGATCTTGGCCTGGTTGAAGCTCCCCATCTGGCACCGAAAACTGGAGTTCAGTGGGGCAAGCTGGTCCCACTGGGCTGAGAAGGCAAAGGTCAGAAGTGGGGCAAGCTGAGCCTTTGGGATCAGCAGGGCAAGGGAGAGGAGGGGGCCATGCAGAGGGGCTTCGGGGTCCACTGTGTACTCTGCCTGCGAGCCTGGTCGGGGCCTGGCTGCGTGTGCCCATGCAGGACACGTGGGGCCTGCCGGGGGGCAGCTTCCGCAGGCAGGGGATGGGACAGAGGTTCCAGAGGGCAGGAGTGCCGGGGGACGTCTGGGCTGGTGCAGACGGACGCCGTTGGTCTCTCACGAACGTGGTGAATGTGTGTTAACAGAGCCTCACCGCACAGAGGGTCTCTCCCCAGCGGAGAGAGACCCTTGTTTCATCTGCCCTTCCCTCCACCTGGGCCAGGCGGTCACAGAGGGTCAGCCCCAGAGGGACTGTGATGGGGCTCATCACGGGGAGGGGCAGGGAGATGGGTGTCGGGGGGAGAACCCCTCGAGGGGGCTGAAGTCCAGAGCACCTCGCCCTCCACCCAGAGGCTGCGCAGTTATCTCCTCAGGTGCCCAGCAAGTTACCTCCTGGCAACGCTCTCAATTTGTATAGAACTTAGATTCCTTACGGTGAAAAATGATGTTTATTCACCATGAAGGTTAAGAAAAACAGCCCTTGAAAGGGAATGAGCTTTTTTCGTAGGGAATTTTTTTTTTTTAATGAGTAGGATTATGTGTCTACAATTGTGCCTTTTGCGTGCACATTTTTCCTAAAAGAATGAGGACTTTTCAGCGCAAAATGAAATCCTTTAATTAGCAGGCATTTGAAAATGCAGAACAGGAAATAATACCACGCTCCAGCCCTGCCTGTGTCTCCTTGGAGGCCTGACAACATGTGCCAGATCGTGGGCTTTTCTGCAGAAAATAACCTTGTCATCCGGGAGCTGCGGCTTGGGAAGAGCAGGCCGTCGGGAGGGTCTGGATGGGATGGAGCCTCAGACGTGTGCGCCCAGCTGTACGGGCATGGTCCCCAGGCTGCACGTGGAGGAGATGCCAGCACGGCGGTCAGGAGGCTCCGACGGCTTGGAGAGGAAGGTGACTGTTGAGGGGCAGTAGAGTCCTGACTGATGGAGGGGGGTGGGTTTGGGGCCCTCTCTAGACTCCCTGGACTCGTGGGAAAGTGGAGACCCCAGGGGGCCATCATTCACCACATCAGCAGTTGTCAGCTGGAGGTGGTTTGCTGGTCACCACGCCTACAGACATTTCGATCCTTGTGGCTGCAAAAAGCATTACCAGCATCGGATGGGTGGAGGCCCAGGAAACTGCTAGACATCCTCCAGGGCTGGAGAGGCGGTGGAAAGTGTTAGCTCATCAGTTGCGATCCCGTAGACTGTAGCCCACCAGGCTCCTCTGTCCATGGGATTTCCCAGGCAGAAGTACTGGAGTGAGTAGACATTTTCTTTTCCAGGGGATCTTCCCGACCCAGGGATCAAACCTGGGGCTCCTGCATTATAGGCAGATTCTTTATCTTCTGAGTCACTGAGGAAGCCACAAGGGCTGGGATGGCCCCCACAGTGAATCACTGTGGCTAAAATGTCACCAACGCCACTGCTAATCCAGTGTAAAGCCCAGGAATCCTGACTTGCAGGGCTGTGTCTTTGCTAGAAGGTTCTGGTTGACTGAGAAAGCAGGTACACAGCTGCCTGGGCCTCACCTGGGAAAACCTGAGGGAGCTGCGCTGGCCTTGCAGACCACATGAGAGCCGCGTGGACACAGAGAAGGGGGCTCGATTTCAGGGATCCCACCTTCTGGCCACCACATACGGCCCCCCTCCCGACGTTCAAAGTGCCAGCTCACAGCCAGCGCTGAGCTGATGGAGCAGCTGGAGGCACAGGCACCGGGGTCACCACTCATGCCAGCCTGGAGGTGAACTGGGGCCACTGGGAAGGCAGCCTCACCTCCCTCACTGGTGAGCCAGCCCTTGGCACTTACTCACCTCCCAGACTTCATTCTTGTTTTAAAGACGGTAAGGTCCTGAAGGTCCCGAAGGTCCTGAAGACTGGACAGAAGGTTTCTGCTGAGTGAGGGGCAGGCTTGGCTGGCAGGAGATGTGGGGAGGGTCTCGCGGGTCCCAGGAGGTGTGGGACCCAAACTGGACTCCGGGGAGAGGCGGACCGTGGGCCGAGAGGCCCTGCTTGTGCTGGGGGCCTGGGCGGAGATGGGGACGAAGCAGGAGCTTCCTGGAGGCTAGGTTGAGTGTCGCTCCGGTCCCTGCTGGGGGCTGGGATGCGCCCTGCAGCGGGAGGTCTCCATCACAGTGAGCCCCGGCCGGTGTCGGGGAGCCACCAGTGTGGCCCCGGGGCTGGACCAGAATCACTCTGGGATCCATTATCTTCGGGAAGCCAGTCTTTCCATCAAACCGAGGATCCCGGGGGGATGTTGAAGATCGGCAACCGTGGAGCGGGCCGTCACACCGGCCTTCAGCGTGTTGTCCAAATCAAACCTGCACGCGGCTCCTCTCGTCCGAGCGGCCACCGCCTCCTGCCTGGGCGCCCTCCCCGGCCCCTCTGCGGGACCGCCTTGTGGACCACGCCTCTGGCCGCGTGGCTCCATCCCCGGCCTTCCAGCAGCTCCGTCAGTCTGCCGCCGTCTGTCTGGCCCTCCTCTGCCCCTTTCTTGGCCGTGCTGAGCCCCTTGGTCCCAGACCTTTGCTCTCGCTGCGGCCTCTGTCGGGAGCTTCTCTCCCAGCTGCGTGGCCCGTTCCTTCAGTTCACTTGAGCCTCCACTGGGTGTCGTCCCTTTAGAGAGGTGTTCGTCTCACAGCTCGGTGTTTCTCTGCTCTCTCACCCTTTCGTTCTATCAGCACTGGAGACCGCATTGTTTATTTATCTGACTGCCTTTTGTGATCTGGTCCCACTAAAGCTTCCGCCACACGTTGGTGAGAACTTGGCCTTTTTCATCCGTAGTCCTGGTCACTAGGGCAGTGATGGCACTTGTTAAGCCTGAGCGACGTCTGCTGAATCTATGGCTGAATCATCAGCAGAAGGACGTAGACAGAGATACTTAAATAAATTAACTTAAAAATAAAATTTAATTAATAAATGCAATGAAACAGTAAAACTTTGTTAGTAAGTGTAGGGTTACACCCTCAGGGAAACTCTTACACATGTGAAGAGACATGCATAAAATTGTGTTTTGCAGAATTGCTTATAATCACACAAAATCAAAGCAATCCAAGTGACCATTGATAGATAAATGAATAAGTTATGATATATTGAGAGATTAGTTTTATGGTAATTAAAATAAATGAGCCTAAATTCTCTCTCTCTCTCCGTACACGTTTTTGTGTGTACAATGTAGGTAAGCTTCAATAATCTAATGGCGAACAAAGAAAGCTAATTATAGAACAGTCCCTACAGCCTGGCCTATGCATGTGCAGAGCTGGTTTAACAACACGTTCGGAGGGATAAATGCCAAGTTCAGGAGAGCGGTTCATTCTGAGGAAATGAGGCTTACGGACTCTTAGAGGTGGAAATGAAGGTTCAATTTTTATCACTGATGTTTAAATATTTTTTTCTTTTAATATAAATCATATAAGGCAAAATGTCACCATGACAGAGCTGTGCGGAGGACATTTGGGTGTTTTTTTAACTTCATCCTCCGTATGTTTGCATGTGTTTAATTTTTCATAACGTGACTGATTTCTAAATGGGCTGAAATAAATGGGTACACGGAGGAAAGAGTGTTGTTTCTCTCCATAGATTGTTTCTGAATGGGGGCAACCGCGCCTCCTGCGGGTGCCCCAGCTCCTCCAGGAGCCCGCCTTGCCTGCCTTGCAGGAAGTGGGGGGCCTGCCACTTTGCAGAAAGAGGAGGGAAGGGATGTTTCCTGCTGGCTATGCTGGGTTTCCGTTGCTGAGCCGGCTCTCCCCTGGCTGAGGGGCACGGGCTCTCCTTGTCATGGGGCACAGGCTCCGGGGCTCCTGGGCTTCAGCAGTTGCGGCGAGTGGGCTGGTGGTTTTGGCCCCTGGGCTCTAGAGCGCAGGCTCAGCAGTCGTGCACGTGGCTTCCTTGCTCCGCAGTGCGTGGGATCTTCCCAGACCAGGGATCGAACTCACGTTTCCTGCACTGGCAGCGGGCTCTTTATCACTGTGGCACTAGGGAAGCCCTCCTAGGTTCTGTTAGCTGTGATTCTCCTTCCTTGCACTCCAGGCTGATCTCACAGCTTTTGAGTTGCCTTTTAAAAAAAAAAAAAAAAAATTTATTTGCTCATTGATTTGGCTGCACCCGGTCTCAGTTGCAAACTGGGAATCTTTAGCCGTGGCATGTGAGCTCTTAGATGCAGCATGTGGGATCCAGTTCCCTGCCCAGGGACCAAACCCGGGCCCCCTGGTTTGGGAGCTTAGCCATTAGACCACCAGGGAGGCCCCCTGAGTTGCTTTTGACTCCACAGCTGAGTCTCATCCTGATGAATGCCACTCAATTTCAAGCCTTTAAAGGCCCATGGAGACACTGGTCCCACGTCCAGGGTCCTGCACCCACGTGCGTGCCTGCGCATGGTGCTGTTCCCCCTGGCTGCTCTGCGCTGCTCCTCCAGCACTTCCAGCTTTCTCTCTCACTGCCCCCTGAGCTCTCTCTTCTTGCTCCTCCAGGTGATGGGGGATCAAAGAGCAAACGGTGGGACATTGTTCGACGCGGCTGAGCCGGCCGTGTGGTCTTTTGGCCGAAGCCTCAAAGGCTGCAGGAGTCGGGGAGGGGTCGGGGTGCTCCAGTCCCCTTGCATAGTCAGGATTTCCGGGACAGGAGCAGGCATCCTGGTCTCTGTCTTATGTGTCCCTGCCCTGCGGGGACACAGCCAGTGTTGGGTGGACCCTCTCCTCCGTGCTGTGCCGGCGGCCGGGCTGGGTTCAGCTGACATCCAGCAGGGAGTGAGGGGCAGCCGCCTCTCCAGTGGGTGCCCCAGCTCCTCCAGGAGCCCGCCTTGCCCACCTTGCAGGAAATGGGGGCCCGCCACTTTGCAGAAAGAGGAGGGAAAGCCTTGGAGTCCTTCCAGAGGACCCTCTGCCCGCCTGGGCTCTTCCTGAGGCTCCACCAGTACTCCCGCTGCTCAGGGTTCCTTTCGAGTTTCTCTTTTCTCTCCGTGTGGTTTGGTTCAGATAATGGACTGACAGCAGCTGGACTCGTTCTGCCTTTCAGTAAATCCAAAATTCAAGACACAAGCAATTTCTGTTCAACATCCTGTGACAAGGAGAAAAAATAGAGTTGATTAAAGCCTGACTATGTGAAGTGGTGGAGAATGTTAGGCAGGAGCCGTGGCAATGAACATAACCAGGAAACCCCTGAGGTTTGAGAAAAGATTAATATGCGATCATACATGTTGCAACGAGTAATTAGAAGGCCCAGTTAACCCTGCGGAAATAATTGAACTTTTAACCCTTGGACATAGGATATCTGATCACATTCAATTTTTCTTTCTAATTATGTGAGGTTTTCAAAATAAAGAAACATTTAGATTTTTGAAGTGCACAAGTAAAGAGATCATGTATTAGAATTTTGTCATTTTAGGTAAATATGGTGGGAGTAACTTGAAGATGCAGTATTAAAGATTCACAGTGACCCATGTGATGGTATTTACTAAAGTGTAAATATGACTTATTTGGACAAGTGCTTGCTTCTCTACACAGAGAGACACCCAGTCCTTTGGCTCAAGCTGGAAACAGTGATTCCTTGAGACGTTCTCTGTAGACAATCATGTCGTTGGTATTATTTCTTCCTTTCCAGTCTGTATGCCTTTTCTTTTTCTTGCCATAATCATTTGAAAACTGGCCACTTACTATGTCATAGCATGGCAGCTGTGGAAATTACCCCTGTCCCCCAACCAAGGTTTGCTTGTTGCCCTTGTTGGGACTTCTTAGTGACTTTTCCTACATACCTTTTGTGAAGACTGTGTTCTTTATCATGTATGGTCACTGCTGTCTCTGCTCCATGATGCTGCTGGTCTGAGTGATTTGGCAGAGATTTTCTTAAATGCCTGGAGCCGAAAACAAAGAAGGCAACCAACCAAACCTCCTTCAGCGCTTAGCAGGCTGTTCACGCCCTGCCGTGATCACTTTCTCTTCTCATGGAGCCTGAGCCTCAGGCAGAGGTGAAGCTGATGGCCCCCTCAGGCGTCCAGCCCTGCATGTGTCTGTGGACTTCGAGGTTCCCTGGGGTGCGAAGGTGCTTTTCAAAGCCCTTATTCTCCCAAGTACCTCCTCCCTCCACCTCTTCCTTCCTGGCATTCCAGTGTGTCTATTGCTCTCCAAGTCAGGCACGCCTTGCTGACTGATACCATATGTGGCTTTAAATACTTTAGGCAAATATCTCCTGGGTGCTGGGTCATCCCTGGGAGGGGTCCCAGGCAGTGGAACGAAGGCTGGCCCTGAGTCAGTCCTTCAGGGGCCACCAGGGAGGGAAACGCAGGCACTGCTTCCTCAGCATGAGGGCCCTGCTGCTCCCTGGGGGGTCCTCACCGAGCTGGGGGCAGTGGGGGACAGAAGCAGGTCAGTTAAAATAGCAAAATGCTTTCCTGAAATTCAGCAGCTTCCTTCCTCCTTAAGAAAGAAGCTTCCCCTGGCTGTTGTACATGTTTTATTAGATTCCCAGAGTTTCCGAAAGTCAACCTGGTTTTGCCAGTGGAATCATTGTTTTCGTGGAGAGAGAATGTTTGGTATTTCTCTCCTCTGCCATTTTTGGTGGCGACAGATTTTTGACAAACGTACAGAAGCAGTTTAATGCAGAAAGCAATGTTATTTTAGCAAACAGTACTCGAGCAATGGAACATCTATATGTTTTAAAAGAGAAATCTGATCCAAACCTCATGCATTAGAAAATTTAACTCAAAATGGATCATTGACTTAAATATAAATGCACAGCTATAGAATTTTTAGACAAAACCAGAAAATTCAGGACCCAACACTAGTTTTTAAACTTGACACCAAAAGCACGGCCCATAAAGAAAAAAATGGATAAATTGGACTTCATCAGAATTTAAAATTTTCCTGTTAGGAGAAGAAAAATGACAGACTGGGAGAAATATTTGCAAATCGCATGATTGAAAAGGACTTGCATCTGGAGAGCATAGCCGTCAGTCTGAAGAACCACCGTCACCACCGATCCACCTAGAAAATGGGCAGGAGGCAGGAACAGTCGTTTCATCAAAGAGGCTAACCAGATGGCAGATAAGGTCGTACAGAATGTGCAAGGTCGTTAGCCGTTGAGGAAAGCAGACCAGACCGCACTTGGTGAGATTTCGTGGCACGCCCGTCACAGCACCACTGCTGGCAAGGAGGCGGAGAAGCTCAGTCCCCTACCCTGCTGCTGCTGCTGCGCCAGTCACTTCAGTCGTGTGCGACTCTGTGCGACCCCAGAGACGGCAGCCCTCCAGGCTCCCCGTCCCCTGTCCTAGTGGGATGTGAATGGTTCAGAGTCTCTGGGAAACTGTTTCCTTATTAATACCAAGCTAAACATGGACAATGAAATGGCAACCCACTCCAGTATTCTTGCCTGGAGAATCCCACGGACAGAGGAGCCTGGTGGGCTAGAGTCGGACACGACTGAGCGACTTCACTTTCACTAAACANGGATGTGAATGGTTCAGAGTCTCTGGGAAACTGTTTCCTTATTAATACCAAGCTAAACATGGACAATGAAATGGCAACCCACTCCAGTATTCTTGCCTGGAGAATCCCACGGACAGAGGAGCCTGGTGGGCTAGAGTCGGACACGACTGAGCGACTTCACTTTCACTAAACAGGCAACTACCTGTTGATGCAGCAACTGCACTCCTGAGCGTTTACCCCAGAGAAACAAAAACTGATCTTCATGCACACATCTGTACGTGAATGTGCACAGCAACCTCATTTGTAGTGATGGGAGAACAGAAAAACCTAGCTGTGGGTGGATGGCTATCCACATAGCGCTCCATGCTGTGGACACTACTCAGCAGTGGAAAGGGACAGACAGCTTTCCCGCAACAGCCTGGATGGATCTCAGGGGAACTAGGCCAAGTGAAAAAGACACCACACTCCCCTAACTGGTGAAGCTGGAGAGCTCTGAGGCACTCCTGGCGACGGCTCCCCGCTGGTGGCCCCGCACTGTCACTACACAGAAACCTACTGTTCCCCGAACCTGCCTCATGTCTCCGCCTGCTCCCCGCCAGGGCTCCTCCTTCCGCCCGTCTTTCTAGATCATTCTTGTTCCTCAGCCTTGCCCAGCCCAGTTGCTCTTCCTTTCCGTGAAGACTTCACACCCAGTTGCTCGAACGTGTTTCATTTTCAAACTTTCTTTTTTTTTTGTTAAGTTGATAATTGTGGGGTTTTCTAAACATTTGTTTTTTTATCTTTAAAAAAAGTATCTGTCTGTTTTTATTTTAAATATTGGTGATGTGAAAGAGGAGAACATAAGAAAGCTCTGTCTCCACTGAGACATTCAAACAGTAAAATATCTTCGTTTCCCAGCTCTCTCCAAGTGAGTGAGTTTCTCTCCTTCCGTTTCTGCTCTATTTCGAGAGCTCCCCTTGGGCCTTTGGGAGAAAAGCAGAGATTGTGTGACCCCAGGGTCCGCCCCTCCCCTCCAGGAACTGCCCTCTGAACACCAGGAGGTCAGGGTGCAGAGCCTTCAGGGTTAGAGCTGGGGTTCTGAGAAGGGGCTTTTGAACCCTTGGGGGGAACCTGACGTCTTGACTGGAAATCCCATGCTGACTCTGCACCGCGTCCAACCAGGGACATTGGTGGGTATGTCTGAGTTACAGAAAGGGTCCATTTTCCTCCCAGCACACAGGTACAATGGGAGAAAATTCTCATAGTTCAGGAAACAGAATAAAAAACAAAATCTGTCCCCCGAGCTCCATCTAACCAAAGGCACCTACTGAATTTCCGTGATTCTTTCCCAGAGAGAACTGTTGCTGCTAAGTCACTTCAGTCGTGTCTGACTCTGTGTGACCCCATAGACGGCAGCCCACCAGGCTTCCCCCCAAAAATAAAGTCTGACACTGTTTCCACTGTTTCTCCATCTATTTTCCATGAACTGATGGGACCGGAAGCCCATAGAAGGCTAGTTATTCCAAAAAGTGGAAATAGCTTTGTGAAAATACAGGGGATCCATGGCTGTTATAAAACAAATGCAGACATTTTGGGGGTTTGATTGTGCATGGTGATTTCAGATTCTCCAGGAAAATATATTCTTAATTTTCTTTTAATTTCAATAAATTAGTGAAAATATAAATGCATAAAACTGCTGATAATGAAGGAAAGCCCTATGGAGTACTGTCAAGAGTATGATTTTTTTAAGCCTTTATTTAAATATCTCTAATTTAATTTCTGACCTTTTCTTTTAATATTTATGGGTTTAAAGACACACTATGTCCTTAATATGCTTTTATTTTTAAATTCATAATTTGAGGATAAGAACAATTATTTTTAAATCTCACAGAGGTGATATCAATGTCAAAAAATATTATTCCCTATGAAAGTGTTTGATAATAGTAAACTACTACATTTATATTGCTAATGTTCTTAATCATGTTACTTTTATAATTTTTGTTTAAAAAAGGAAGATATTATCTCAGTGATATAACAACCAAAAAGTGAACTATAATGGGTAAAAAAATAATTAAAAAAATTTTTTTGTATAGCATGGGGAACTCTTCCCAGTTATCTGTAATGGTCTATAAGATAAAAGGATCTTTAAAAAGAGTGGATAAAAGTAGATGTATAACTGATTTACTTTGCTGTACATGTGAAACACAGCATTGTAAATCAACCATACTCCAACATAGATTTTTTTTAAAAAGAACAAATATTGAATTTCCCTGGAAACTGTGTATGTGTGTTTTAACTTGGGCTTAGAAATATATGCTATGCTAGATTTTAAGAACGGTACTGTGACAAATGTGCTTGGAGGAAAGACTTCTTTGAGGGAGGAGAATAAGTCATAAATTCTTCGGATTAGCTGACTTAACACAAATATTAAAAGTCTCTGTAGAAGGCTGAAGCATTGCATCTTTAAATAAACTGTCATTGAAATATAGTTGATTTACAATGTTGTGTTATTTTCAGGTATAACAGGAAAGTGATTCAGTTTGAATATATATACATATATATTCCTTTTTATATTCTTTTCAATTATAAGTTATTATAAGATGTTGAGTATAGTTCCTTGTACTCTACAATAGGTCTTTGTTGCTTATCTGTGTTTATATGCTGTGCTGTACTAAGTTGCTCTAATCATGTCTGACTCTTTGTGACCCTATAGACTCTAACCTGCCAGGCTCCCCTGTCCATGCAATTCTCTAAGCAAGAATGTTGGAGTGGGTTGTCATGCCTTCATCCAGGGGATCTTTCTAACCCAGGGATGGAACCCTCATATCTTATGTCTTCTGCTTGGCAGATGGGTTCTTTACCATTAGTGCTACCTGGGAAGCCTCTATTTATATATAGTAGTGAATATATTTTACCCCCAAACTGATAATTTATACCTTTCTTCCCCTTCGATGGCTCAATCCGTAAAGAACCTGCCTGCATTACAGGAGACCTGAGTTCGATCCCTGGGTTGGGAAGATCCTCTGGAGAAGGGAATGGCTATCCATTCCACTATTTTTACCTGGAGAATTCCATGAACAGTGGAGTCTGGGTCTATGGGGTTACAAAGAGTCAGACACGACTGAGTGACTAAAACTTTCCCCTTTGGTAGCCATAAATTTGTTTTCTATGTCTGTGAGTCTATTTCCATTTTGTAAATACATTCATTTGTATCATTTAAAAAATACATTTTAAAGGACTTCTGATAAGGTAATAAGATGCAGATAGAGTGCAAGTCATTTGTGCTATAGAAAGGTGATGTTTCAACTCAAGCCTTCTTGCCAACTTCAGAGCCAAAATACAGAATTGAGTTTGGCATTTCCAATGATTGTTGAATAAATCTGAAGAATAAAGGCAAAGGAACACTTTTCCTGATATGCTCATTCAGATTCTTAAACTATAAAATGAGAAAATGAAGAAAGGAGCAGTACCTTCAAGTAATCCTCTGCCCATTTCTCCACAATTTTCCTTTGAACACTTGATTCTTAACAGTCAAATCTTCCAACTTGGTATGCAGGTAGCTCATGATATGTATTGGCAGTGGCTCCTCCTGTACCACAGGGTCACTGCCTTTGTGCTACCCACTAGAGGCATCTGGGTAGATGGGAACTTGATTTTCAGCTGGATGATCTGAAGTAGCAGGATGCTATGGCCTAAATTGTGCCCTTCCTTCCCCAAATTCCTACGCTGAAGCCCTGATTCCCAAAGTGATAGCTTTTGGAGATGAGAATTTGGGCATGTAATTAGGTTTAGAGCAATCATGAGGGTGGCATAGACATGATGGGATTTGTGTCTTAATAAGGAGAGACCAGAAAGCTGTTTTCAATCTCTCTCTCTTTTTCTTTTCTTCTGCCATGTGAGAACACAGGGAGAATGTGGGCATCTTCAAGCCAGGAAGAGAGCCCTCACCAGAACCCAACCATGCTGGTACCCTGATCTTGGACTTCCAGACTCCATAACTGTGAGAAATAAATTTCAGTTGTGCAATCCATCCAATCTTTGGTATTTTGTAATGGCAGCCCAAACTAAGATAAAGAATATCCAGTGATGTAGTCCTAGACTGGATCTAGGTTTCAGAGTATTTGGACTAATATTTCTGACCAGATATCTCAGAATCAGAGATTACCTCATTAGATATCTCTTTTCCTTCAGCTTATTGTATAGGAAGGGCTTCCCTGGTAGCTCAGCTGGTGAAAAATCTACTTTCAATGCAGGAGACCCCGGTTCAGTTCTTGGGTCAAGAAGATCCTCTGTAGAAGGGATAGGCTACCCACTCCAGTATTCTTGGGCTTCCCTGGTGGCTCAGATTGTAAAGAATCCAACTGCAACGTGGGAGACCTGGGTTTGGTCCCTGGCTTGGGAAGATCCCCTGGAGAAGGGCACAGCAAGCCACTCCAGTATTCTTGCCTGGAGAAGCCCCATGGACAGAGGAGCCTCACGGGCTACAGCTCATGGGGTCACAAAGGGCTGGACAGGACTGAGTGACTAAGCACATTGTATAAGAAGTGGCAGTGTCACTCTTGATTGATTAATTCAACTACAATTTTAACTCATCAGAAATAAAAATTATTTGCATTAGTTTAAATACTTGATTAGAAAAAGTGAAAGTTAGCAAAATAGGATTAAAAATAAAATGTTTAAAACTGAGACCTTTGGATATATCATACAGTTTAAGTTTTCTCCTTTATCTCATTAACCAATCTGAAGAATGTATCATAACAAAATGAAAGAGTCATGTTAAAACATTTAATGCAGTAACATTTATAAAGAGAATTGTTAAAAATAAAATCTTTGCAGTGTACGAAATTATTTACTAACTTTATAGAAAAATTCCTCAAGTGAAATACTATACCAATATTAAGTTTATTATGGCAAAGTTGCATAAGTATCATATGTAAATTATCTGTGTGTATATATACACATATATATTCATGCATGCTAAGTTGCTTCAGTTGTGTCTGACTCTCTGTGACCCTAGGACTATATACCAGGGTCTTTGTCCATTGATTTCTCCATGGAGTGAGTTGCTATGCCCTCTTCCAGAGGATCTTCCCAACCTGGGGATCAAACCTACATCTCTTATATCTCCTACATTGACAAGTGGGTTCTCTATCAGTAGTGCCACCTGGGAAGGCATATATAAATAAATATATACATATGCATATATATATATATGTGTGTGTGCTTATATATACACACAAATTTACATATATAAGCATACATATATCCATTATAAACTAACTACAACTTTAAAATATCAAACTATCTATAGTTTTTTTCTGGCAAGGATACCTTTTTGTAATATATTTCAAACTCTAGCTTCAAAACCTTTATAATAAGCATCTAGTGCTTGCCTAATAGAAAAGTTATTCTTATAAATAAGGTTATGTGGAGAGAGGTATTATATGACTATGAAGTATGTTATCAAATGGAAAGCCAGTTTCCCTTGATATTTATGGCAAAGAATTCCTTTATTACCCAAATGTTGAAACATTATAAATTGCTTGTATGTATTTGTATCCAATTAGTATATATGAATTAAAAATTTGCAGTATCCACTCTGAAAAATGCTCTAAAAGAAAAATTTAAGTAATTTCTCTTATTATTTTAAAACTAATCACAGATTAAGGATTGTATACTTTGCGTTTTTCTGAAAGTCTCAGGAGTTCAGTGATTATGAAATAAGACACGAATAAATATATTTAAATCAAACAACAATGGTTGTTGTTTCCCAAAGAAAAAAAAAATGCAAGAAGGTAAAGTGGTTGTCTAAGCAGGCTTTACAAACAACTGAAGAAAGAAGAGAAACAAAAAGCGAGGGAGAAAGGAAAAGATACACATAATTAAATGCAGAATTCCAGAGAAAAGCAAAGAGAGACAAGAAGGCCTTCTTCAATGAAAAAAAGCAAACAAATAGAGGAAAACAACAGAAAGGGTAAGACTAAAGATATCATCAAGAAAAGTGGAAATATCAAAGGAACATTTCATCCAAAGATGGGCACAATAAAAGACAAAAATGGTAAAGTCTGTATAGAAGCAGAAGAGATCAAGAAGAGATGGAAAGAATATACAGAAGAATTGTACAAAAAATATCTTAATGGCCCAGATAACCACCACGGTGTGATCACTCACCTAGAGCCAGACATCTTAGAATGTGAAGTCTAGTGGGCCTTAGGAAGCACTGCTGCCAGTAAAGCAGAGCTATTTAAAATCCTGAAAGATGATGCTATTAAAGTGCTACATTCAATATGTCAGCAAATTTGGAAAACCCAGCAATGGCCACAGGACTGGAAAAGGTCAACCCTCATTCCAATTCTTAAGAAAGGCACTAATAAAGATTGTTCAAACCACCAGACAATTGCAGTCATCTTCTATACTAGTAAGGTTATGCGCAAAATCCTCCAAGCTAGGCTTCAACATTCCATGAATTCTGTCTCTTATACACATCTAGATGTGTATAAGAGACAGACCCAGCAGTGGCCACAGGACTGGAAAAGGTCAACCCTCACTCCAATTCTTAAGAAAGGCACTAATAAAGATTGTTCAAACCACCAGACAATTGCAGTCATCTTCTATACTAGTAAGGTTATGCGCAAAATCCTCCAAGCTAGGCTTCAACATTCCATGAATGGAGACCTTGCAGATGTTCAAGAAACAGAGATAAATTGTCAGGAGATAATTCCATAAAAAAATTCTACCATAATTTCATTGACTATGTTAAAGCCTTTGACCATGTGGATCATAACAAACTGGAAAACTCTTAAAGAAATGGGAGTACCAGACCATCTTACCTGACTACTGAAAAATGTGTATGCAGGTCAAGAAGCAATAGTTACAACCCTGTATGGAACAACTGACTTGTTCAGGATTGAGAAATGAGTACGGCAAGGCTGTTTATTTTCACCCCGTTTATTTAACTTATATGTAAAGCATATCATGCAAAATGCTGGGCTGGATGAGTTACAAACTGGAATCAAGATTTCTGGGAGAAATATAAGGAACTTCAGATATGCAGATGATATCACTCTAATGGGAGAAAATGAAGGGAAATGTGAGAGCCTCCTGATGAGGGTGAAGGAGGAAAGTGAAAAAGCCAGTTTAAAACTCAGTATTAAAGAAAACTAAGATTATGGCATCCAGTCCCATCACTTCATGGCAAATAGAAGAGAAAAAGGTGGAAGCAGTGACAGATTTCCTCTTCTTTGGCTCTAAAATTACTGCAGATGGTCAGCACAGCCATGAAATTAGTAGACGATTGCTTCTTGGCAGGAAAGTTATGACAAACCTACACAGTGTGTTCAAAAGCAAAGACGTCACTTTGCTGACAAAAGTTCATATAGTCATGTATGGATGTTAGAGCTAAACAATAAACAAGGCAGACCTCTGAAGAACTGATGCTTTCAAATTGTGATGCTGGAAAAGACTCTTGAGAGTCCCTCAGAAAGTAAGATCAAATCAGTTAATCTTAAAGGAAATAAACCCTGAAAACTCTTTGGAAGGACTGATGCTGAAGCTGAGGCTCCAACACTTTGGCCACCTGATGCAACCAGCTGATGCATTGCAAAAGATCCTGATGCTGAGAAAGATTGAAGGCAGAAGGAGAAAAGGGCAACAGAGAACGAGATGGTTGAATGGCCTCACCAATTAATTGCACATGAACTTGGGCAAACTCTGAGGGATGGTGAGGGTCAGGGAAGTCTATTGTGCTGCAGTCCATGGGGTTGTGTGCATTCAAATATGGCCTGGTAACTGAAAAACAACAATAATAAAATAATGATCACTGTTGTTCAGTCACTAAGTCATATCCAGTTCTTTGCAACCCCATGGACTGTAGCACACCAGCCTTCCCTGTCCTTCACTATCTCCTGGCTGCTGCTGCTGCTAAGTCGCTTCAGTCGTGTCTGACTCTGTGTGACCCCATAGATGGCAGCCCACCAGGCTCCCCCATCCCTGGGATTCTCCAGGCAAGAACACTGGAGTGGGTTGCCATTTCCTTCTCCAATGCATGAAAGTGAAAAGTGAAAGTGAAGTCGCTCAGTCGTGTCCAACTCTTAGCGACCCCATGGACTGCAGCCCACCAGGCTCCTCCGTCCATGGGATTTTCCAGGCAAGAGTACTGGGGTGGGGTGCCATTGCCTTCCCCCAATTATCTCCTGGAGTTTGCCCAAATTTACATCCATTGAGTCAGTGATGCTATCTAACCATCTCATATTCTGTTGCCCCTTTCTCCCTTCACCCTCAGTCTTTCTCAGCATTAGGGTTTTTTCCAATGAGTCAGATCTGGTTACCAAAGTATCAGAGCTTCAGCATCAGTCTTTACAATGAATATTTAGGGTTGATTTCCTTTAGGATTGATGGTTTGATCTCCTGCAGTCCAAGGGATTTTCAAGAGTCTTCTCCAGCACTACAATTCAAAAGCATCGCTCAGGTTTCTTTTTGGTCCAACTCTCAGACCTGTACATTGCTACTGGAAAAGCCATAGCTTTGACTATATGGATCTTTGTAGGCAAAGTACAAACTTTCTGCTTTTGAATATGCTGTCTAGATTTGCCATAAGTTACAGTGGTTCAGATGGTAAAATGTCTGCCTGCAATGTGGGAGACCTGGGTTCGATTCCTGGGTCCAGAAGATCCCCTGGAGAAGGAAATGGGAATCTACTCCAGCACTCTTGCCTGGAAAATCCCATGGATGGAGGAGCCTGACAGGCTACAGTCCATTGGGGTCGCAAAGAGTCAGACACGACAGAGCAACTTCACTCACTCACTCACCTTCCAAGAAGCAAGCTTTTTTTTTTTTTTTTTTTTTAAATTTCATGGCTGTAGTCACTGTCCACAGTGATTTTGGAGCCCAAGATAATAAAATCTGTCACACATAATTGCATTGTAAAGACTCAACTATAGCCTTATGTCAATGGTAATAGTATTAAAAAGGAGGATTATGTGATGATAAAGGAGAAAGAGAGGTGAGTGGGACACTGAATTTTTCAGTCTTCAGGTCTTTGTCTAGATTTCCTTTTCCTGACCTTATGAAAACTAGTATACACTGCTATAGAACCTCTAGAACATGCTTTCCTGCATTGTATTTGTTTATTTTGTCATTTTCTCTCCTCCACTGTAGTGTAAGCCAGAAGAAGGAAAGGATCATGTCTTTATTGCCCAGATCATATGCTCACTATGTATCACATTGTCTATTGTATTGGAAGTAATCAATCAATATTTTGAAATCAATTTTTGAGGAAGAATGCACAAATCAAACAAAATGAAATAGAAAACAGGGAATAAGACAAAAAGGAAAACATCTATATTGTTGACATTGTTTTCAAATAGAATTACCGACTATAAGTTGGGTTCCTTTATTTTTCTATTTTATCTTTAATCTAAAACAGTGTAGATGTAGACATTTGATATATCTGTAAGAGGTTTTCAAGGGTTATTAGTAAAGTTACTTAAAATCAGATTGCAACAGGAGAAAGCAAGATACTACCTTGTGAATTAATACTATGTAGATAATATAACTATTTTAGCAATGTAGAAATCAATCCACCAAAAATTATATCAATATTTATTTTCAGAAATTGAAACACAAAATACTTAGTTATTCAACATTCCTGATGAGTCAAGAGACCAAAGAGCAAGAAAACATAAAGATCAATTAGCTACAAAGGAGAAACAAACAAACTCACTTAGAGAAACAAGAGTGTGAGTGGAATTTACTGACTGTGATAGCTTTCTATTTAAGGGCAAATTATACTTGTGCCAAATGTTAATATAAATGAAATATTATAAAATCTCCATCAGAACCTCTGAAGACATAGAAAGTAAACATTTTTCTTTTGTTTATTGTAAAGTCAGTTACAAATAAAACTGAGAAGAATATTGTTACAAATCGCTGGCCATGGTGGGAGAAACACAAAGCCACAGAAACTTTCAATTAGTCATGAGCTGCCTAAGAGGTCATGCTCGATTGGGACAATGGATTTGTTTCACTTTAGGTCTGTACTGTTAGGTAAAAGGAATTACTGCTTGAGATATTGTACACTGTGCCAGTTTCAATACACCAAGAACAGAGTGGCTGTAAATTTTAGAAAATCTATTCTGGGGCACCATGGGGAAAAGTTGCAATAAGGCTGATGAAGGTTAAATAGACCATATATTTTAGCTGGGGCTACAAATCTATAACAAACTCAAGCCAAGAGAAACAGGTAATATCTCCAGTTGAAACAAAAAACCTTATTTTGGATTATTGTAAAAGAAAAATTCTCTGAAAAAAAAGCAATAATTTAATGACTTAATGAGAACTTATTTTCTACAACTTCTAATTTATCTGAATTCATTTTATTCTGTGTATATTCTATAATATTTATGTCTATCTTCCTATAACTGTATTTTATTTCTTTTAAGGAAAATAAATGTTAGTCACTCAGCCATGTCTGACTCTTTTGCAACCACATGGACTGTAGACCACCAGACTCCTTTGTCCATGGAATTCTCCAGGCAAGAATACTGAAGTGAGTTGCCATT
>SJYX01002577.1:286910-310686 GCA_006410675.1 Oreotragus oreotragus
GGACTCTCAAGAGTCTTCTCCAACACCACAGTTCAAAAGCATCAATTCTTTGGTGCTCAGCTTTCTTTATAGTCCAACTCTCACATTCATACATGACCACTGGAAAAACCATAGCCTTGACTAGACGGACCTTTGTTGGCAAAGTAATATCTCTTTTCAATATACTATCTAGGTTGGTCATAACTTTTCTTCCAAGGAATAAACGTCTTTTAATTTCATGGCTGCAGTCACCATCTGCAGTGATTTTGGAGCCCCTCAAAATAAAGCCTGACATTGTTTCCCCATCTATTTCCCATGAAGTGATGGGACCAGATGCCATAGCATATATCTATTGAAAAATGAATCCACAGTGACAGAAATTATATAATTATATAATTGGTGATTATAAAAGGTAGAGGTTCAGAGGATATTGACTTCAAAGTAACATAAAGAACATTCTGAAATGATGGAAATATTCCATACCTTCTATTATGATGGTTACATAGGTTGTGTGGTATACTTTTGGTAAAAATCATGGAAATATAATTCATCTATATCATTTTATATTATATAGATTATACATAAAGTAGATTTTTAAACAAGAAAACCTTTATAATATGTAAATATTTTTAGAAATATGAGGGTATAATTCACAGAGACAAAATAATACTTGGAAATACTGCCCTCTTAGTCTTTGATCAACTACCCAGGCAAAAATAGTAGATAAGAATAATATAATTAATCCCTTTAATTACATATCCATAGACATACATATAGATAGATACCTATATGAAAATTTTAAGTTCAGGGAAAGTACTTTATTTTCTGTTACTTTTATAACACTTGTGAGAAAGGGCCACAATGATATGCCTCAAATAAAATCTAAATACATTTCCAAGCAAAAATTATAGAGATCACTTCGTCAAAACTCAATGCAAAAAGTCTAGAACTAAATAACTGAAGTGTAATTTTAAAAGCTATTTTAAATTTGAAATTTCTCTACTAAATAACTTTTCAGTTAAAGTAGATAGCAAAAGAAAAATTAAAGATTATTTTAAAAATGACAGCCTTACTTCTCAAAACCATGTATGATGCATGGTTAAAGATGAATTCAGAGGGGAAAAAAGTCCAAAGTTCATAGAGTTTATAGTTTATTAACTCAACAGGTATTTATTGAAGGGCTACTGTGTTCAAAATTTTTTCTGCACTCCAGGAATATAGATAAATATCCATGCAACTTCTCTCATAGAGTTACATGCTAGTGGAAGTACATAGACTCACTAAATATATAACATTTTAGACAGTGATAGGTTTTATGTGGATAAAATAATGGTAAGCTCTGTATTGGTAAAATAAGCCTGAATAATGTTGGTAGAGAGTGATCAGAGCCATTTCATATATAAGTATACAAGAAAGCCTTTTCTGAGCAGGTGATGTTTCAGCAGACTTCTGAAAGAAAGGGAGTGTGTTAGTCATGCAAGACATTGAGGGAATAGCATGCCAGGCAGAGAAAATAGTAAATGCAAAGACCTAGAGGAAGCTGGGAGTAGAGCAAGCAGTGGGTTAGGAGGAGATCAGAGAAATGATACAGAGTCAGGTCATATGCCTCTTAGACTAAGGAAAATACAGATATACTACATCCAGAATGAAAAAGAAGACATAGCCTCAAATATGAAGATTTTAAATTATAACGAAAAAGTCCAATTTGCTAATGCATGTAAAAATTTAAAAGTTTCACAGAAATACATATAAAATAAGAATATATATTATTCTATATGTTAAAACAAAATAATAATAGAATTGAGTAACCTTGGCAGAAATTGAAAACTTTGCTAGGTACTATGTTATGAAGGAACTCTGTGAGAAAATTTCACAGGTGAATTACATCAAGTTTAGGGCAAAGATAATTTTCACAGTATTTGCACTGATTTAAAACAGAAAAAGTTCAAAAGTTTATCAGTTCATGTGATACCATTGCTGTAGCCTCAGTTATAGACTTAACAAAGGTAATACAAAATCCCAAATAAATCACAAGCAAATTGAATTCGGAAATAAATTTTAATACATATAATCTGACAAAGTAGAGTTTATTAAGAAACCACTGCAATGCCCCAACTGTTTACTCTGAGATGTGGAATCAGTGGAGAATTCTGTACCTAAGGGAGGCATGGTCTGATCTATCTTTATGTAATATTATGATGAGTAAAGAATGAATGGGAACAAGGATCGTAATTCTATGAGCTTCTGAGGAAATAACTAGAATCAGTAGGTAGTAGCGATGGTGTTCTAATTAACAAAACCCACTTAGGGCTTCCCTAGTGGCTCAGTGGTAAAGAATCCACCTGCCGGTGCCCAGAATACATGTTTGATCCCTTGTCTGGGGAGATGACACATGCCAGTGAGCAACTAAGCCCACGCACCACAACTACTGAGCCTGTGCCCTAGAGCCTGGGAGCCATAACTACTGAGCCCATGTGCTGTAACTACTGAGGCCTGCACACCTACAGCCTGTACTCTGCAACAAGAGAAACTACTGCAATGAGAAGCCTGTGCACCACTAGAGACTAGCCCCCATTCACTGCAGTTAGCGAAAACCTTGCACAGCAGCAAAGACCCAGCACAGCCAAAAATAAACTTTTTTTTTTAAGTATAATCCATTAAAAACAAAAACAAAAAACTTAACTGACTGTCCACCAGTGAAATGGGCTGTCCAATCATCTTGGAAGTTAGTCAATAGCTGGTAACTTATATTTCCAACAGATACCAGGAATGTTGACGCTGGGAGATTTCTGCATTTAATAAGCCTTTAGACCCTATGACATCCCAGATTCCTTTTAATACAGAATGCCTCTGGCTCTCGGGGAAGGCAACGGCACCCCACCCCAGTACTGTTGCCTGGAAAATCCAATGGACGGAGTAGCCTGGTGGGCTGCAGTCCATGGGGTCGCTAACAGTCGGACAGACTGAGCGACTTCACTTTCACTTTTCTCTTTCATGCATTGGAGAAGGAAATGACAACCCACTCCAGTATTCTTGCCTGGAGAATCCCAGGGATGGGGGAGCCTGTTGGGCTGCCGTCTATGGGGTCACACAGAGTCAGACACGACTGAAGTGACTTAGCAGCAGCAGCAGCCTCTGACTCTACAGCTGGATCACCTCAGTCTCCCGTGGTTAGAATGTAAGCCCCATGAATGCAGGGGTTTTTGTCTGTTCTGTTCATTGCTCTTCCTGGAGCTAGTGTTAAGCCTACAGGAGAGACTCAGTGATGGTTAAACATGGGAATGTCTCTGTTAAACTTTTTTCAGGCCTATGAGCAATGCACTTTTCTTCTCTGCACCTCAGGAAGTAAAACATTAGATTAGATGGTATCTGATGATCTTTCCCGGTCTACCAGTCTGTGATCCCCTTTCAGATTATGAGCCACTGCTTCTAAAGGGCTTTGCAGGCTGTAGGGGGTATGAAGAGTGGCTGTTGGGAGGTAAGGCAGGAATGGGGGATGGGTAAGGAGAAATCTGAGTCAAGGAGAAGAGAACAGATAACCTCTGGAGCTGGGGACCAGAGCACTCCCTGAAAATAAATGTGAATGTCTCTTTGAGATGCCGAGGGTACTAATTCCAAAATAAGGGTTTTTCACTTGACACTGAGGGTACATGATGCTGATGACCCAGCCCAAGCATGGTATCATTGCCTCATTTGAGCCAGTCTGGTCAACAAAGTGTTCACAGTTCCCTGAGTTTGTCACGGGAAAAACAGCATAAATAGCAGCAACTGTCCTTTTAACAGTATTGAAAAAATATTTTTATCTTAATGAAGTGCATTATGCACTTCACCAGGATAAAAAACATTTCTTTAAACAAAGAGTTCCACTGAGGCTCCGTATTACTATGCACCCTCCAGGCACCCACAGGTCAGCGACCTCATGTGCTCCTGAGGTTTCGCAGAACAGCTAACAGGTTGGCTGACAGGGTCTGGATTTGCTACCAGCTAAGTCAATGAGATATGTGTCATATTTATTGAATACAGAATCAAATATAAAAAGATGCACATTGGGTAATTGCAGTGATTTTATTCTGCATTTGCCTTTATTTCAAGCAAAAAGAAATGTTTTCAGTATCAAGAGGCATGCATATATGTGTGTCTTCCATTCAATTTTTTTTTCAAGAAGTTGCTTTCATGCAAATTAAAAGAAATGGAGTTCAGCTTCTTGGTGACCTAGGAGGAAAAAAAAGAACAGAATATTAGTACTTATTAATAATGAGGCTCTTGTCATGTACTGTCTCAATTACTTTTTATATTAGTGATGAAAGATGGGTACTATTGTTGCCTTCAAGTTATATGAGGAAACCGAGGCTCATGGGGTAACTGGGTCTGCTCCATGGTTACATAGTTAGTAAAGACAAACACAGTATTTGAACCCAAGTCTATACTCTGAATTCAGATGTACACGACATTGTAGGGCTTACTCCAAAGGGAAGGCTCTCTGCCTTTCAAAGTAAAAAACTAGAATAATTACAATTATAACTGCAAAGAACAGTATTTTAAATGAATAGAATCTATATTTCCTCTCAGTGTCACAATAAGACACTGGAAAATAGAAATGAACCCAAGTTAGAGGGGTTTCAGATATTCAGAGTCTCTGTTCTATATCTAGACACTGGGGTCAGCAACTCTGCTGTGGGTTTTTTTTATGATATAGGAAGTGTTAGAGTGTGGGCTGTACTCCTGCAATACCCAGCCATTTGCCCTGCTATCTGAGGTATTAGCATGCTCACCTTTCTTCCTGGAGTCATTTCACTGCTCAGTTCTGAAGGTCCCTGCTGCGCTGGCCAAAGGCTTTGGAGCCCACATTGGTGGACATGAAGTTCCTCTTAATCTCACTCCCAGATCTGCTTAGTGAGCCTGCCATCTTATGGGTCACACAGGTGGCCCTGTTACAGGATCTTTTCTGGGCAGTGATGCTGATTTGCAGAATGGAAAAAGAGAAAGTCTGTCAGTGAGAGGTTGAGGGAAAGTGCTACCCCACAGCAAAATTACTTTTCTAAGAGGCACCAATGAATCTTAAATATTTCTTCTAAGCACAAAATCACAGCAGAAAATCATAGAGTATAAGAGAAAATGCCACAATCATTCTCCATTTCCAGGAGTGTCAGAAAAACCAAACCTACTCTGGACAACAAGCTGTGGAACACAGAATTATAGCAGGCAATCTTTTCTGTGCAAGTAAAAACCTTGGAATTCCCATGTGGCTCCATAGTAAAAAAAAAAAAAAAATCCAATGCAGGAGACGCAGTAGATGTGGGTTCAATTCCTGGGTTGGAAAAATTCCCTGGAGGAGAAAATGGTAACCCACCCCAGCATTCTTGCCTGGAAAATCTCATGGACAGAGGAGCCTGGCAGGCTAAAGTCCATGGGCTTGCAGAGTCAGACATGACTGAACATACATGCAAATGAAAACTTAACTAAGCTTAGGTGACTAGAGAGATTACAGTACCACACCCAACCTCATTCTTCTATCTGAAGGATGCATCCCATTCTCAGGGACTGAGTGTTCTTAGGAAAAGAAAAACTCCCCTTTCCCCCTGGAAGAGGAAGTGAATTTATAGCATCAAGTCCCAGAGGTGCTATGTAGCTCCTCAGTGCTCCTGTTTTTGCTGCCTGAGGTTGCTCACAGGGACCACCCACCAAGCCCTAACTCCAGCTACCCAGGGCTAAGGCTACTTGCCAGACAGGTCCCTGATTCCATCTACTATGGAATGTAGCTAGAGCAATAACCACCACAGCTCTGGTGTTTTTAGAAATATACTTTTATTCCCCCAGTGACAGGCATGTTCAGAAGCAGGACTGGGAAGCTGTACTATGAAATCCACAGGTACTCCTGGGGCTGCCTGCTCTCTCCTGATCTCTTCTGACCTGCTCTCCCTCCTCCCATCTGATGTTCCAGACATCCACTGCTCTAAAAAAAGCCACTGATACCAGCCCAAAGAGCAACCAGAGAAGATCACATGCATCAAGTTATCCGAAGAAAGAAATTGGAAAGGAGAGGAAAGGGTGGAGTAGGTACTTTGGGGCATGCCAATGTGAGGGGGTCATGGTCTTTATCTAATCCCTGGTGACTCATATAGTAAAGAATCTACCTGCAGTTTGAGAGACCTGGGTTTGATCCCTGGGTTGTGAAGATCCCCTGGAGGAAGGAATGGCTACTCATTCCAGTATCTTTCCCTGGAGAATTCCATGGACAGAGGAGCCTGGTGGGCTATAGTCCATGGGATCACAAAGAGTCAGACATGGCTGACCAACTAACATTTTTACTTGCAATGTGAGGTGTTGTGATCTTTCTCTAAAACTCTGACCATGACTGATTTCTTTCCAGGCATTCTGACCCCAGTTTTAGTTAAGTAGAATATGTAAACCTTGTTGAGGTCCTGTGTGTATATGCCCAGCACATAGATACTCAGATTACTGCACCACTTAGCTCTGGAGCCATCCAGGCTGCAGGGAAAAGACAAGCTAGACAATACCATGGGCTAGGGCTGCAGAAGGTTAGACCAGGGAGGGGGAACTTGGAGCAGAGGTGGGAGGGGGCAGGCAGGAGGCAAGCTCACACACCCTCCACTAGGAGAACTCAGGTTTGCTGAGTGGGGAAGGGCTGCAGTGGGGAAGGGGTGACCTTTTCTGGCATTCCACATGCTGCTCAGTTCTTCCTGCTCTGCAGACAGGTCCTCAGGGTGGATGCAAGTGCAATACATGGCTCTGCTAGTGTGAACTCAAAACTCAGGGTGCACAGGGAGGTGGGGATGGGGAAGGGTGTCTGGTCCAGTGAGAACGTGCACATGTCCACAGATTCTACACATCTAAAGGCCCCAGACCTACCTCAGACACTGCTCTACCTGACCCCATCCTTTGTAAGGGCTCTGGTTTCACCTTGCAAATGTGCAATGATGATGCCTTGCAGGTGTAAAAGAATATCATGCCCCGGTTAATGAGGAGGGCCCACATTTCTAAATCCCCTGAGATACATGAGATTCATTCCCTGGGTTTACTTTATGAGGCTAAACTCCTCCAATCCTGGGAGGTTTCCTCAGTAGGTAGGTAGGTAGGTTTAGTCACTAAATCATGTCCAACTCTTGTAACCCCATGGATTGTAGCCCACCAGGCTCCTCTGACCATGGGATTCTCCAGGCAAGAATACTGGAGTGGGTTTCCATTTCCTTCTCCAGAGGATCTTCCCCAACCAGGGATTGAACCTGGACCTCCTGCACTGCAGGCAGACTCTTTACCAATGAGTCACCAGGGAAGCACTGGACTGCCAGACAATTTCCAGAGTGAGTAATTCCACAGCTTCCCCCACTGCTTTCAGAAAGGCATCTTTTTACATGTGGGCAACCATAGTCCCTTCACCTGATCTTTGTCTTCAGTGGAGCCTGTAGAAGAGCTGGACCCCGGGCATGAACAGTGACAGCTTGCTGGCTGCCTGGCTGGCTATATTCTCTCCTACCTGTCAGGATACCCCTTCCTAGTAAGCCAGGGGAGAGGGTAAGAGCAGAGTGGAGGGCAGAGCCTTACCGGAAGTCCTCTGTCTCCTGCTTCAGTTCACTGGTCTTCATCTGCACATAATCGTTCATCACTGCAGCCAGTAGGAGGCACATTTCCTTCTCTGTGAGTATAGCAGGATCAAAGTCATTCTCCAAGGCTGACCTAGGGAAAAGAAGCAAGTCCAATACTGGCTCTGAGTCCCTGCCTACCCCCACCCTCAGGATAAGCAGCCAGGTTTCCTGGTTTCTGCAGCTTCCCCTGAGGATGTGGCTGCTCCAACTGTCAGTGGAGGAAATGAGCCCATTTTCTATCCAAAAATGCTGCTTCTCCAGCAGTTAGGCTCTGGTGTGACCTCCAAGAAATGGTTTGCTGGAAACTGATGGTTAGATTTTCTGGATCTTTATGAGCTCAGTGTTAAATGCAGCTATTATTAAAAATTAAATGATAATGATAGTTTGAATCTGAAAATGGTTTCAGTTTAATAAATATAATTTGAATGAAGATGAGAAATTAGATGACTAGATCACATATCAGACTTAAAGACAAATGTATTGGCCAAGCAGTTAGGAGATTAGGATGAAATCTATTTTTCAAATTATGGTTAAATTAGCAACTATCTTTGTTCATGATACAAATGTTTGGTAAAAGCAACAAAAATATGTTATGAAGTTCAATGAGTTATATGAAACTTATAATGAAGAGTACTGTCTTATGCCTATTTGTAAACTGTGTGCTATACATCCTTGTGTTATAAAAAGTTTATGATAAGCTTTCTATACAAGTATACATTCATACATTACCACCATTCATCCCCCGCACCAGGAGCCAGTTGTTAAGGATTCAGCACAGCACAGCTGAGAACACAGGATTTATGGGAGGTGAGAGTGCACCTGGCGGGACTGTCTTACCTGAATGGTGCCGCCTGGAGCATGCCTGCCTGGTACACGAACAGGACGCTGAGGACCAGAAAGGGCAGAAACTTCCAGAACCCCATGACGCCTCTCTGCAAGGGGGAAGGTGACATCACCACCTGCAGCAGTTCGTTTTGTGAACCCAGAGACCTGGGCTCTACTGCTACCTCGGCTTCTAACACCCTTGCATCCTGGTTTCAGGCTGGTCATTTCACTCCCCTTCACCATGGTTTCCTGTTGGCCAGGACTCCTGGAGGACAGACTGGGAGTACCTGTCACCACAGCTTTCCCCCTTGAGCCACCCAGAGCTATCCTGCTGGTGCTGGGCTTTTCCTCATATCTCATTGGGGAAGGGGGTTAGAGAGGACTTACCATTGCAGTTGGAATCCCTGAAAAGTAAAAAACCAAATTCTACCGGTCAGCCACTCCACACTATGGCAAAGAGGACCCTGTAAGAAGCAAGCTGGGAGTCTCAAATTGGGACCCAGAACTTAAACTGGGAAAAAAGCTCCCAGAACCTGCAACTGGGGCTTGTGTTTAACAGTTACCTGCCCCTCAGTCGTTGTACCTATTTGCCACCTGCTTTGGCTGGACCAAGTTCTGAACCCATGGCGCAAGTTTGGAACCCATTTCCCACTGACCACTAGGCATGAGATATGATCCGAGAGCGTTCGGTCCGCACAAAGTTATTCCTGCGTCCTGTTCTGTGGGTGGCACCTGGAGAGCTCCAAAATCTAGAAACTGACCAAAACACGTGTGCAGCGGGAGAAAGCAAGATTGGAGCCGGGTGTAGCAAGGGGAGAGTGGAGCATAAAGTCCGGGAACTGAGACCATTCAGTGTTACCTATGTGGAGGAATCCTTGGGAAGAACAGCGGAGTGACACAGAGTGTGATGAGAACGTGGACTGACACTCTTGATATCGGAAAGGGGATCCGGTAAGAAAAAGTAACGAGGAAAGGGAAGGGAGGGGGAGAGAATAGAATCCAGCTAAGCTGGAGTCTCCAGACTTACCTGGCAACAGGAACTGGGCGGCTTGGAGCAGAGGAGGGAGCAGTGACAGTAGCCTTGGCGGCAGGCGATGGCACTGCAGAAGTGACACGATCTGGTAATGCCTGCCTCTGATGCCTCCAGCACCAGCAGCTGCTCTTATTTCCGCATCTCTGCGTCTGGGGTGGTCCAAGAGCTCCAGGCAACCAATGAGGGGAAGGATCCTGAAGCCCCCGAATGATGGTGTCACCATTTGCGTCCAGAGGCCGGAGCATCCAGCAAGCAATACACCCCAAGTGTATTTGCATTGAGATCACTGATGGCAGGGGTGGGAGGTAGGGACCCAAAAAAGAAAACACGTAGAAGTGACCAGGAATTTGAGGACAAATTGACGTCACGGTAAATTTCACCTGTTCAGTTCCTCGAGTTTTGAACGTGTCCTACTCCATCCCCAACTGTGTGACGATCTTGTAGGGCAGCGTCCAACATTACAAGGAATCCTGGCTGCCCTGCAGTCTGACAGTATCCCAAGTGATGCTTGGAGGGTTAATGTACAGCAGAGTGGACGATTCTGTCCCCAAGCTAGGGTGTCTGATTCAGGCAGCTAGAATGATACACAGAGGGATGGGGCTACTGGGAATCAAGAAATGGAGGGGCAAGGACTTTGTCAGACCTGAAGTCAGTACCAGCTGTGCCAATATGAGCTAGTAACATCAGAGCAAATAAATTATCAGTGCTTCAACACACTTATCTTTGAAATGGGGACTATATTCCCATCTTGAAAACGTTTAAAAAAAAAATCAAATGATCTTTATTTTAGTATCTGGCGTTTCTAGCGAAAGGCAACCGATCCCAGTTTAGCTTTACAGCGCTCTGAACACCTCCTCTTCCATTTTTGCGATTGAGTTGTGTTCGTGTGTCTGAGGGAGAGTCAAGCTAGAAACTGTTTCCCTCCTAGGTGGGGATCTAGAAGAGCTTCCTGGTTCGCATAGGGGATTCCGTAAGACTGCAACCCATACTATGGAAATTTCCACTTCGTTTTCTGCCCGGACTCGCAATGGGTGGTCCAGACATACAGGTAAGAAGGCCTAGATGCCCCGCTGGCCCTCAGCGAGGAGATTTAAGGCATAGATGTTTCCTAAACCTCGAGGCATGTACTGATCCATCCCCTTCCTAACCAGCCATCCATCATCTCTCACCTGCCAGATCCATTTCCCGATTTCCCCGCAGTTTCCATGTGCTTCATGCCAAAATATCCCGACGGCATGTGATTCCAGCTCTGCACTCTCACCCTCCTCACTTCACACTTCCAGCCATACTCTTTCCCACACAGTCTCATTACTGTCTCTAAATGTGTGCCCACTCCCACACCACCGGAACTCATAAAACAACACTGGCGCACAGGGGCATCCACGTGGGTTTACTTTGTTCAGTCCCAAGCGTCTTGGGTTCCTATGCACACGACCGCAGTAACACCCAATTAAGCAGCGTGTCAACATTCATACACCCTCCACAACTAAGCTGCAGAACCTTCTGCCTGACTTTTCGACTCCAAGCCCTCTTCGACGGCCCTAAAAGAATAGAGAGGGCTGCTCCCGGGCTACAGGGGCACCAGGTCTACTGCACATGCGCAGTCTGCTGTTTCCCTTACAGCTCCCCAAGCACTGCGAGTGCATCGGCTACATCGCGGGCCAGCGGTGGGCTGCAACACCCAGCTAGGTGATTCTGCCAGGCAGAGCCGAAACCAGACCGCATGTGTGATGAGTGGCCCAGGCCACAGGTCCAAGTCCCAGTCCAGGGTTCAGAAACCACTGTATATCATTCGATACACAGCCCTCGCGCCACACCTCTTCCCCTTTCAGATTGGTGGTCTCAGGGTTCAGAACACCTAACTTCCAAGAGGCCTTATTCCAGTTTTCTGCTTCTTAACCCAGGAGTGGCACTGATGCAAGAAAAATAAAAATCTCGGGGGTGGGGAACTGAGTATCTAAAACTCAGTCGCCTGAGGGTCAATTGGCAGGGCGGGGGCGGGGAAGAGGGACTCGGAAATGGAAGAACTCATTGGTTGCCTGCTGCTGGCTTGAGCACAGAGCCGGGAAAGGTGAGCAGAACTAGGAGAGGGCTCAGAATGGCGAATCGCAGACTCAGTGTGCCCTGGAGCTGAGACCCAGATGGGAGTTTGGGGGCTTAGCAGTTAGGATTCTGAGCCTTGGCTTAGGCGTGCATACAAATTTGCAAGTCTAAATTGATGAAGGGCGCTTAGTAGGTAGTTGTGGCAGTATAAATTGGGCTTTGCCATTTAGTTCAGTCTGATTCTTAGAATACTCTTGTGGATATGACTTCCAAAGAAAGAGGTTTCTCATATATGAACCTTCTGAAATCATTTGTTAGTATGTGTTTCCCTGGATTGTGTTTTCCTGATGAGAGAACCACAGGTTTCACCAGTGCCATGGTGACTGCAAAGTGGTTAACAACTTTAGAAGCTGATTTTGTAACCAGGTTACTTTGTGGGCTGGAGCTCCACCCATGACTGCCATGTTTTCAGTCTTCAAGCAAACAACCATTCCTCACTCGGAAACCTTTGCAGGCTACAGAGGATGGGCTGTTGGGGCAGGATGCAGGGTCTGCACCAGAGGGTGCTAACATAGCCTCTGGCTATTACAGGCTTTACTTTAATGTCAGCCTCTCTAGATAGGGAGGGACTGAGATTAATTTTCCCTCAAGCACTTTCTGAGTGCCTCAAGCTGAGCTGTTCAGTTCAGTTCAGCTGTTCAGTCCTGTCCAACTCTTTGCAACCCCATGAACTGCAGCCCACCAGGCCTCCCTGTCCATCACCAACTCCCGGAGTTCACTCAAACTCATGTCCATCGAGTTGGTGATGCCATCCAGCCATCTCATCCTCGGTCGTCCCCTTCTCCTCTTGCCCCCAATCCCTCCCAGCATCAGAGTCTTTTCCAATGAGTCAACTCTTCGCATGAGGTGGCCAAAGTACTGGAGTTTCAGCTTTAGCATCAGTCCTTCCAAAGAACACCAAGGACTGATCTCCTTTAGAGTGGACTGACTGGATCTCCTTGCAGTCCAAGGGACTCTCAAGAGTCTTCTCCAACACCACAGTTCAAAAGCATCAATTCTTCGGTGCTCAGCTTTCTTCACAGTCCAACTCTCACATCCATACATGACCACTGGAAAAACCATAGCCTTGACTAGACGGAACTTTGATGGCAAAGTAATGTCTCTGCTTTTGAATATACTATCCAGGTTGGTCATAACTTTTCTTCCAAGGAGTAAGCGTCTTTTAATTTCATGGCTGCAGTCACCATCTGCAGTGATTTTGGAGCCCAAAAAAATAAAGTCTGACACTGTTTCCACTGTTTCCCCATCTATTTCCCATGAAGTGATGGGACCGGATGCCATGATCTTCGTTTTCTGAATGTTGAGCTTTAAGCCAACTTTTTCGCTCTCCTCCTTCACTTTCATCAAGAGGCTTTTTAGCTCCTCCTCACTTTCTGCCATAAGGGTGGTGTCATCAGCATATCTGAGGTTATTGATATTTCTCCCGGCAATCTTGATTCCAGCTTGTGTTTCTTCCAGTCCAGCGTTTCTCATGATGTACTCTGCATATAAGTTAAATAAGCAGGGAGACAATATACAGCCTTGACGTACTCCTTTTCCTATTTGGAACCAGTCTGTTGTTCCATGTCCAGTTCTAACTGTTGCTTCCTGACCTGCATACAGATTTCTCAAGAGGCAGGTTAGGTGGTCTGGTATTCCCATCTCTTTCAGAATTTTCCACAGTTTATTGTGATCCACACAGTCAAAGGCTTTGGCATAGTCAATAAAGCAGAAATAGATGTTTTTCTGGAACTCTCTTGCTTTTTCCATGATCCAGCGGATGTTGGCAATTTGATCTCTGGTTCCTCTGCCTGTTCTAAAACCAGCTTGAACATCAGGGAGTTCACGGTTCACATATTGCTGAAGCCTGGCTTGGAGAATTTTGAGCATTACTTTACTAGCGTGTGAGATGAGTGCAATTGTGCGGTAGTTTGAGCATTCTTTGGCATTGCCTTTCTTTGGAATTGGAATGAAAACTGACCTTTTCCAGTCCTGTGGCCACTGCTGAGTTTTCCAAATTTGCTGGCATATTGAGTGCAGCACTTTCACAGCATCATCTTCCAGGATTTGAAACAGCTCAACGGGAATTCCATCACCTCCACTAGCTTTGTTCTTAGTGATGCTTTCTAAGGCCCACTTGACTTCACATTCCAAGATGTCTGGCTCTAGATTAGTGATCACATCCTCATGATTATCTGGGTCGTGAAGATCTTTTCTGTACAGTTCTTCTGTGTATTCTTGCCACCTCTTCTTAATATCTTCTGCTTCTGTTAGGTCCATACCATTTCTATCCTTTATCGAGCCCATCTTTGCATGAAATGTTCCCTTGGTATCTCCAATTCTCTTGAAGAGATCTCTAGTCTTTCCCATTCTGTTGTTTTCCTCTATCTCTTTGCATTGATTGCTGAAGAAGGCTTTCTTATCTCTTCTTGCTATTCTTTGGAACTCTGCATTCAGATGCTTATATCTTTTCTTTTCTCCTTTGCTTTTCGCCTCTCTTCTTTTCAGTGCTATTTGTAAGGCTTCTCCAGACAGCCATTTTGCTTTTTTGCATTTCTTTTCCATGGGGATGGTCTTGATCCCTGTCTCCTGTACAATGTCACGAACCTCATTCCATAGTTCATCAGGAACTCTATCTATCAGATCTAGGCCCTTAAATCTATTTCTCACTTCCACTGTATAATCATAAGGGATTTGATTTAGGTCATACCTGAATGGTCTAGCGGTTTTCCCTACTTTCTTCAATTTAAGTCTGAATTTGGAAATAAGGAGTTCATGATCTGAGCCACAGTCAGCTCCTGGTCTTGTTTTTGTTGACTGTATAGAGCTTCTCCATCTTTGGCTGCAAAGAATATAATCAATCTGATTTCGGTGTTGACCATCTGGTGATGTCCATGTGTAGAGTCTTCTCTTGTGTTGTTGGAAGAGGGTGTTTGCTATGACCAGTGCATTTTCTTGGCAAAACTCTATTAGTCTTTGCCCTGCTTCATTCCGCATTCCAAGGCCAAATTTGCCTGTTACTCCAGGTGTTTCTTGACTTCCTACTTTTGCATTCCAGTCCCCTATAATGAAAAGGACATCTTTTTTGGGTGTTAGTTCTAAAAGGTCTTGTAGGTCTTCATAGAACCATTCAACTTCAGCTTCTTCAGCATTACTGGTTGGGGCATAGACTTGGATTACTGTGATATTGAATGGTTTGCCTTGGAAATGAACAGAGATCATTCTGTCATTTTTGAGATTGCATCCAAATACTGCATTTCAGACTCTTTTGTTGACCATGATGCCTACTCCATTTCTTCTAAGGAATTCCTGCCCACAGTAGTAGTAATAATGGTCATCTGAGTTAAATTCACCCATTCCAGTCCATTTTAGTTTGCTGATTCCTAGAATGTCAACATTCACTCTTGTCATCTCCTGTTTGACCACTTCCAATTTGCCTTGATTCATGGACCTAACATTCCAGGTTCCTATGCAGTATTGCTCTTTACAGCATCGGACCTTGTTTCTATCACCAGTCACATCCACAATTGGGTATTGTTTCTGCTTTGGCTCCATCCCTTCATTCTTTCTGGAACAGCATGAAAAGGCAAAATGATAGGATACTGAAAGAGGAACTCCCCAGGTCAGTAGGTGCCCAAAATGCTAGTGGAGATTAGCTGAGTGTTAAGGTTTATTAAAAGGTGTCTTTTTCTTTGTCACTTAACACATCTGGCTCACTAGTCAGCACTCGGCAGATGTTTATTGAGTGAATGGAAATTAATTCATTGGGGCAAATTCACCAGCCAATCCCTATGACAAATCTCTAATCCCAGCCTGCAGATAATCTGGACCTAGTTAGAGATTCCCAAATTGTGAGTGCAAAAATTTCAGTCAGACTTCTCTTATTTTATTTGATACATACAGTTTCCTGATAGAAGTTTCTAGGAATGAGACAGGTAAATAACAATTTCCCCTAAGGTGTCCTCTAAAATCTAGGATCTCCTAGTGTGGGATAGGAAACCGTTCTCCTCTGAATGCATTCCTGATTTATGAAGTGAACTTTGGGAATTTTATACCTCCACGATTGACCACAAATTGTTTGTGATTGTGTCCAGCCCTGCCTGAACCATCTCAGGACAACAGTAAAGAGAGAACAATCTAGCAAAGGTGCCAAGGAAAATGCTAATTTAAAAATATTCATTGACGATTTGGTTCTTGATTTTATAACCTTATTTCATAACTTTTAAACTTGAAAATCAGGATCAGTTAGAAACAATCTGGTTTGTTTTTTTTTTTTTAAAAGATTTAACACTATAATAACCTCTCACTTTAATGCCTCTTTCTTCTTTAAAATTAGATTTCTGTGCTTTTTGACTTAAAATCTTTTAAAAAGATGGTTGAGGGTGAGACAGAGACTCAATGTATTAATAGTTGAAAATTCTTATGTGAGTTTCCATGCAGTCAAAAGGTTTACACCTAAAAACTTATTCCTTTAATTCTTTACAATTCATGTATAATACAGATTCAACAACAACAACAAAATCACAACAGTTAACAACCTTAGCAGCAGTGTGTGTGTGTGTGTGCTCAGTTGTGTGTGTCTGACTCTTTACTGCTCCATAGACTTGTAGCCTGCCAGGCTCCTCCATGGGATTTCCCAGGCAAGAGTGTTGGAGTGGATTGCCATTTCCTTCTCCAGGAGATCTTCCCCACCCAGGGGTGAAACCTCCTCTCTTGCATCTCCAGTGTTGGCAGGTGGGTTCTTTATGACTGGCGCCACCTGGGAAGCCCCTAGCAGCAGTAGCAACAACACAAATTTTTTCACTTCAGTCTGGGGGAAGTTTGTAGCTATCAAATTAACTGAAGAATTTCGACTGAAAATGCCACAGAGAAGTTTAGAAGTCATAAATACAAATAAAAAGCTGAACAGACTAAAAAAATCAACAGCTCTTCAAGGATCCCTAGAAGAAGTAAAGATCAAAAGGGCAAATTTCTGCCCCCAAGATTGGCATGATATACAGATGAATACTTATGAGACACAAGGGCAGACTCACTCGAAACTAGTGCCAGACAGAGTAGGAAAATGTGAACTATAACCGACAAATTGCTGGAGGCTCAGTGTAAAAAACTCTGAAAGTTAAAAACCCTCCTTCCTGCCCTGCAATTATCTGAGATTTACCTCCAGGAGCCCATGTTCTCACAGTAAATATGGGAGAAAAGTTTCCTCATGCTTCTAGGAAGGGAAGAAGAAAAGGAACCATTTTGAAATACACCAGAGCATCCATTTTTCTTAGCAAGGTCTGCCTTCAGGAGAAACTAGTTAACCAGTGCCTAACTTGCTGGAATACTATCAGAGCCTAAGTAACGTGGGGGCATGAGAAATTTCCAGCTAACTTCAGTTCTAGCCTTGCAAGTAGGAGAAGGGGAATATTCAGCTCCAGGATGCTCTAGTTACTTCCTTTACCTAAGAGGGGAGGGAAAAAAAGTCTGAGAAACACCTGTGAAGTTCACAGTCTGGCAGCATAGGCTCAGCAAAAGACCAAGACCTAACTATGGGGCTATGGAAATCGTCGCCTGTGCACAGACTTCACTGCCACCTTACTCACAGCCTATTTACAGCAGTTTCTCTTATCCCACACATAATGTCCGGCTATCAAGAAAAAAATTACAAGACATACTAAGAGGCAGAAAAACACAACATGAGTAGTCAGAGCAAAGATCAGAAGCTGACATGGCACGGTTTGGCCTTGGACTGGGAATTTAAAACAACCATGATTAATATGCTAAGGACTGTCAAGCAGACAGCATGTAAGAACAGATGGGCAAAAATGTAAGCAGAGAGAAGGAAATCCACAGAAGGAACCATAAAGACGGATGAATAGGTGGAGAAGAGAGGATTTTTTTTTCAGACAGTGAAAACACTTTGTATGTTACTCTAGTGATGGATACATGTCCTTACATATTTGTCCAAACCCATAGCATATACAAGAGTAAGCTAACTCTAAGGTTAAATATGGACTTTGAGTGACTGTGATGTCAATGTTGTTGTAACATATGTACTACTCTGGTGGGTGCTCTTGATACTGGGGGACTCTATGAATGTGTGAATGCAAGAGGAATATAGAAAGTCTCTGTACCTTTCTCTGGACTTTCTTGTGAACTGAAAATGTCTCTAAAAAAAAAAAAAAAGTCTTAATAAGTTGATTGTGTCGTATAAAGAAGGGCATGAACCAAAACTTTTTTACATTAATCAACATGGGAAGAGATACAAAGCTTCTGAATAATTTCCCTAAAGCATGTTTAGAGTTTTAAAAAACCACTATTGGGTGAGCGAAAACAGAAGTGGTTGCCAAAGACAGGCAGGATGTAAATCCTGGTGGGGATTTTGCTAAGATATTTATTTTCTTTTTAACTGTATTTGTTTACTTTTGGCTGTGTAGTTGTGGCTCATGGATTTAGTTGCACCGCAGCATGTGGGATCGTCCCAGACCAGGAATCGAACCTGTGTCTTCTACACTGGCAGGCAGATTCTTTACCACTAAGCCACTAGGGAAGCCCCTTGCTGAGACCTTCAGAACAACTGGGTCTATGTAAACACTGGAGAAAGGGAGCATCAATGTTTTATTAATAACCTAGATATAAAATTATCTAAAAGATGTTGCATGTGCAGTAGATTTGAAAATTTATGTATAAAAAAAAGAAAATTTATGTATAAAACAAAGGGAAAGTATATAAATATGATAATNGAACAACTGGGTCTATGTAAACACTGGAGAAAGGGAGCATCAATGTTTTATTAATAACCTAGATATAAAATTATCTAAAAGATGTTGCATGTGCAGTAGATTTGAAAATTTATGTATAAAAAAAAGAAAATTTATGTATAAAACAAAGGGAAAGTATATAAATATGATAATGTCATCAACTGAGTTTCAGCTGTGTGCCAGGCACTCTGTATACAATATCTCTCATAGCCCCAAGAGTTTAAAAATGGACTGTATTTTCTTTGTTTTATTGGCAAGAACATAGAAGGAGTATTTGGCTTGACTTTATTATATCCCCAGGTGCCACTGAGGCTTGAGATACCTGAACATGGCTTGTCTCTGCTACATCTGATGAGAGGTCTGGTCCCCTGAGGATTCAGGGGACAACATGGGCATGTCTGCTTGCTTCAGGGCTAATGTGATTTGTAGTGAGGCTCAATGACCAGGCAAAATCATATACAATTACTGGCCCAACATTTAGAAGATTGAGAATTTTGCAGAAGGAAATTACACATTGGTGCTGTCATTTAAGATAGGTAGACAGCTAAAGAATAAAACCCAAACCTAAACCAATCCAGATGAGTAAATTTCTTCACTTTTGCATTACTCATTGTTTCACCTTCTCTTACACTGTGGTTGGTTTTGTAGACTGTTTTACTTTACCAGTGGATGCAGTCAGAGGAGGGGGTAGTGAAAAGTGTGCTTGAAGTCAAGATTCAGTTCAGTTCAGTTGCTCAGCCGTGTCCGACTCTTTGCGACCCCATAGACTGCAGCACGCCCTCCTTCCCTGTCCATCACCAACTTTTGAAGCTTGCTTAAACTCATGTCTGTCGAGTCAGTAATGCCATCCAACCATCTCATCCTCTCCTGCCTTCAATCTTTCCCAGCATCAGGGTCTTTTCTAATGTCAGTTCTTCACATCAGGTGGCCAAAGTATTGGAGTTTCAGCTTCAGTATTGGAGTTTCAGCTTCAGCATCAGCCCTTCTAATGAATATTCAACAGTGATCTCCTTTAGGATAGATAGGTTGGACCTCCTTGCTGTCCAAGGGACTCTCAAGAGTCTTCTCCAACACCACAGCCCAAAAGCATCAATTTTTCGGCACTCAACTTTCGTTATGGTCCAACTCTCACATCCATACATGACTACTGGAAAAACCATAGTTTTGACTAGATTGATCTTTGTCGGCAAAGTCATGGCTCTGCTTTTTAATGTGCTGTCTAGGTTTGTCCTAGCTTTTCTTCCAAGGAGCATGCATCTTGTAATTTCATGACTGCAGTCACCATCTTCAGTGATTTTGGAGCCCAAGAAAATAAAGTCTGTCACTGTTTGCATTGTTTCCTCATCTATTTACCATGAAATGATGGGACTGGATGCCACGATCTTAGGTTTTTGAATGTTGAGTTTTAAGCCAACTTTTTCACTGTCCTCNAGAAATGATTCCTCCCCCCTTCCATGCCTCGAACCATCCCAAGGGGTGCTGGAGGTTTTCAAAACAAAGCTAATTGCAATTCCTGATGATCACACACATATTTAATGCCACACCACGCCGAGTCTAAGAGGCCTGCACAGAAATTGAAGTGTCGGGACTCCAGGAAGATGCGGGTTCAGAGCAAAGGAACCAGTCTCCTCTGAAGACAGAACAAAGCCCCTGAAACAGTCTGGTTGGACACTCCCGAGAGCCGACATGCCCGCGTGTGGTCAAGGAGAAGCCAGGGGCCAGGAAGCCCTCAGTGCCCAATGGACGCCTGCTGGAGCCCTTCCGAGCCACGGTCCTCCCGGAGCAGCTTGGCTGGGATTTCAGATGTGTATTTGACGAGTCCTGTATTCAGCCATATTTGCATTTATTTGGTACCTGTGGTATGCAGTGTTTCTGGAAATCCTGACCCCTGGGCCCTTATGTGGCATTTAAGCATGCACGAGCACCCTCTGCTGGCCCACAGCTCCCTCCCGGCCACAGCCCCTGTTTGGCCGCCTGCCCCGCCTCCAGGCACCTGCAGCCCGCCTGCCCTGTGAGCCTCTCTCTGGGGCGCCGCTGCTGGTGCGCCTCCAGGTACTCTGTGGTCTTCACTTCCTCAGGACCCCCATCCAAGGCTCAGCTGTCCTGTGTGGTCGGTGAGGGAGAGGCGTTCAGCGGGGCCGCAGGGCTCACCCATGTCCCCTGTAGGTTTGGGGGCCTGCTGCATGCCCAGCCCCTCACTGACCGAGGACGCCCTGCCCCCCCGTCGCTCCAGGCCACCCTTCACTTGGGTGACATCACAGTGCCCAGACCTGGAGCCCCCTGGCTCCAGGGGAGCTTCCTGTGTGCCCAGCCCCGGTCTCTGTGGGGCGACACCCTCCCCGCCCTGCTGGCTCTCAGTCCCCTCCTGACCCCTGCCTGGGCGTGTCCCCCTCCCTGCACCCCCAGCTCCTGCTCTCCCTTTCATACGTTGCCATCCCCGGTCCTCTGCCTGCGGCTCCAGACGCGGAATCTTTGCTCAAGGTGACCCCCTGTGTTGCTGTCGAGCTCAAGGTGACCCCCTGTGTTGCTGTTGAGCTGGGACTCTTTGGGGAAGAAACGGGAGCTCCGCTGTGACTCCTGCAGAGCAGCCCTGGTCCCGCCACCCGTGCTGTGGGGATGCCTTGCTTAAGGGGACGGCCTTGTCGGTTCTCTGTTTTCCCATAGCGCTTGGAACACCTCTTGGAGTATTGGCGATGACGAGCCCCTTTTAGGTACATTTGCCAAACGAGTGGCGGATGGGGCATGCTTCCAGACCGAAGGGGATGGCTTTTACTGTGAGCTCGCACAGCGAACTGTGCTGTCAGCAGCCGTAAGGACGATGGTGTTGCAGCGATTCTTATTGTAACTGTCAGAGAAACATGAGACAGGCAAGATCGCAGGGGGCGGCATTTTCTGTAGCAAGAGGACCGATGGGCCGCGGGACTAGGGTGTGCTGACCCCTTGGTGTCCACTGTGCAAATCAGCAGTGAGAGTCTGGGCACCCGGGTCGGGGGACCCTGCTTTCTGATGAGGAAACTGCCGCCCAGACAGAGAATGGAACACACAGACCTCCCGGATGCCGAGCAGGCGCACTTCCTGCTGAAACTGTCTAATAAAAGAGAAACACGGCCGTGGTCTGATGCAACGGATTGTGTTGATGGGTATAACACACACTCACGGCACTGCCCTTAGTTTGGGCGAATGACTTGAGGAGGTATTGACTTGTTGCTGTTCTCTCAGTCGTGTGTGGCTCTCCGCGACCCCGTGGCCTGCAGCACACCAGGTTCGCCTGTCCTTCACCATCTCGCAGAGTTTGCTCAGATTCGTGTCCACTGAGTCGGTGATGCCATCCAACCAGCTCATCCTCTGCCGCCCCCTTTTCCTTTGTCCTTCAATCTTTTCCAGCGTCAAGGTCTTTTCAAAAGAGTAGGCTCTTTGCACTGGTGGCCAAAGTGTAACTTCACTTTCAACATCAGTCCTTTCAATGAATATTCCGGGTTGATTTCCTTTAAGACCGACTGGTTTGATCTCCTTGCTGTTCAAGGCACTCTCAAGAGTCTTCTCTGCACAATTCAAAAGCATCAGTTCTTTGGTGCTCAGATTTCATGGTCCAGCTCTCACATCGCGCATGACTCCTGGAAAAAACCGCAGCTTTGGCCAGACGCACCTTTGTCAGCAAAGTGGTGTCTTTGCTTTTTAGTGCACTGTCTAGGTTTTTCATAGCTTTCCTTCCTAGGAGCAGGCGTCCTTTGATTTCACGGCCGGAGTCACCATCTGCAGTGATTCTGGAGCCAAGAAAATAAAGTCTCTCACTGTTTCCACTGTTCCTCCTCTTGTTGCCATGAAGTGATGAGGTCAGACCACGACTTTAAACAGAAACTATCTGTGCCTCCTCCAAAGCCATACATTTGGAAATCAAACTTACATTTGTGAAAGAGTCCTGGTAGTCATGACATGATCTCATTTACATAAAGTTGCCTGTGTGTGCATGTGTGTGCACAAGGACACAGGAAGGATAATTGTCAACAGTGGCAGATGGTCATTTCAGAGTGGTGAAATTTAGTTTCTTTAACAAACTTTCTTCATTTTTAAAAATTTAGTCGTGTGTCCATAGCATATGGTTTATTTATAGAATTTTTATTCTGAAAGGAATTCTAAGTGTTTGTTTTAAAGATAAAGTTGAGATACAAAATGTTTTGTTTCAGACAACAATGGTTGTGCCATGGAGCAGAATGGCTAAGGGATGTTCAGAGCCTTAAATATACACATTGAAACACAATTGCTTAATAAACCAGTGTTCAGTTGAAGAAAGTAAAAAATGAATAGCTGAATAATTTCCAAATAAAACGTAAGGGAGAAACACTTACAGAAACACTGATAAATACAAAGGCGAAATGAAAATAAAAAATTAAGGATCACTAGAGCTAGCTTAAAAATTAGGTCTTCCAAAAATCAAAATGAAAATATCAAAGAGAAAAAAGTACATACAAACCCACATTAGAAACACACAAATACATCAGGCCCCGTGTGCTGGACCTCGATGTGTGGGTCAGCGAGGATGTGCAGACAAGCAGTGCTCAGGAACCCGCAGGTATGGTGGACAATGACTCATTTGCCCCCTTGTCTGAGCCACCAGCATCTTAAATGCGTACTTGGGCTCCTGTAAGCCTCTTGTGACGTTTAGGAGGGTGTGCATGCTAAGTTGCTTCAGTTGTATCCGACTCTGTGACCTCATGGGCTGTAGCCCACCAGGCTCCTCTGTCCATGGGATTTTTCAGGCAAGAATGCTGGAGTGGGTTGCCGTGCCCTCCCCCAGGGGATCTTCCCGACCCAGGGGTGAACCTACGTGTCTTATGTCGGCAGGCGGGCTCTTCACCACCAATTAAGAAGCACTGGCTCACACTGGCATTGCCCTAGTTTGAGTTTGGCTCTGAATACTTGATCAGAGCTGAGCTCAGGTGGGCTCACAGCTGCCTCGCCTCTGGATCTAGCTCACTGTCTTCCGAGCAGGAATGGGTGAGTAGAGCTGCCGTGAGAAGGAAGAAGAATCTGAATGCTGAAGCAGTCTTGTCTGTGAGTAGGCTGGCAGGAGGTCTGGGCTCTTCTTGTGGATGCTGGTCCCAAGAGTAACCAGCACATGACTATTTCAAAGATCTAGTTCTACTATTGATTTGTGGCCTGTCAGTATCCAACCGGTTAATTTCTTTTTAAAAAAATTTTTTTTATTTTTACTTTATTTCACTTTACAGTACTGTATTGGTTTTGGCATACATTGACATGAATCTGCCACTGGTGTACATGAACTCCCAAACATGAACCCCCCTCCCACATCATCCCTCCAGATCACCCCCATGCTCCAGCCCCAAGCATCCTGCATCCTGCATCGAACATAGACTGGCGATTCGTTTCTTCCATGATAGTATACATATTTCAATGCTGTTCTCCCAAATCATCCCACCCACTCCCTCTCCCTCTCCCTCAGAGTCCAAAAGTCTGCTCTACACATCTGTGTCTCTTTTGCTGTCTCGCAT
>SJYX01002577.1:312494-332031 GCA_006410675.1 Oreotragus oreotragus
TTGTAGCCCACCAGGCTCCTCTGTCCATGGGATTCTCCAGGCAAGAATACTGGAGTGGGTTGCCATTTCCTTCTCCAGGGGATCTTCCTGACCCAGGGATAGAACCCAGGTCTTCCGCATTGAGGGCAGATGCTTTAATCTCTGAGCTACCTGGGAAGCCCACGCAAAAGCACAAGGAATTGGGAGCTAACCCCTGTCTGAGCGCGGAGTTGGGCGGAGGTGCTCACGATTGGAGAGAAAGCCGCACCCCCTGCGGGTGGGGAGAGACTTGAAGGGCAGTGAGGCTCCTCCATCCGGTTCTGTGGATGGCGCGCCCCTGTAAGGCTTCCAGAGAGGAGGACTTACTCTCCTTTGCCTAAAATGATGGAGAGAGTTCTTTATATGCAAAAATATATGAATTACAGAACGTGACTGACCACACCCAGGCTAACGTGAATGACCAATTTTTACCAGTGTGTTTTCAAAATAAAACTCTAAAAAAAAAAAGGCTTGTATCATAGTGCCTTCTTCCCCAGCTCCCCCAAGAGGCTCTGTGCCTGAGCAGAGGGTGAATACCTTGGGCTCTGGAGAGCTGAAACGCCAAAGGATATTTGCAAATTTACACAACAGGCAGGTGATTTTACAGTTTCTTTGATTCGTTTTTGATCTCTGCTGTTTATTCTTCGGTTACTTTCTAGATTATTTTTTAAAGTTTGACCTCATCAAGAGTAACAAAAATTCCGTTTGTCTGAAAGTGGTACCATTCCCAAACATCCCCCTCATCTGTTGTTTCCAACAAGGGTCACCTTACACGACATCAACCCCCAGGGGGCAGGGAGAGTTTTAGCAGACAATCTACATCCTTTTGAAGGAAAGGACTCTTCTCTTGACAAAATGGAACCAAATTCTCATTTAGAGAAACAACACCACCTGTGTGTGAGTAACAACCTTAGAGCGGACGGAAGCATTGCTTATCAACAGAAAAGCCTGAAGCTCCGACCTGGGACTCGAGAGAGGTGACTGGTTAAATGTGTGTTTTTCTGATAAAGGTGGGAAAGTCTAGTTCTGGGAGGTAAGCTACCAACTGCGAAGACTTTTTCTAAGGCAAATTGATGAGCGTCTCAGGTGGACGCTCTAAGAACTCTAAGCTGGCCCCAAGATCCCTGCCACACACAAGTGAACTGACCTACGCAGCGGCCACTCTGTGAGTGTGGAGCACTCGGGGCTGAGGGAGTCACTTCCTGGGCTGGGTCAGGTCGAGACACAGGCGACATCTTTGCATCAAGAAGGGCTCCAGCGTCACAGTCTCCTCCGGCCCGATCTGCCCACCCAGAGGCCGCGAGCCAGGACCCAGGAGTGACCTCTAAGCTGAGGGTGGTCTCCAGTCAACAGCCGAGGGAACGGGGGATCTCATCGGACAGCCACGAGGGCTGAATTCTGTCACCAGGGACCTGGAGGTGGTACTTTTCTAGCTGAGCTTTCAGATGAAGATGCAGCCAGTGGGCATCTTGATTTCAGCCTTGTCAGACCCTGAGCAGAGGACCCGTGAGAATGGGCTGGACTCCTGGCCCACAGAAGCTGTGAGGTGGCAAATAGATGTTGGTGAGGGCTACTGTGCTCCTAATATGCGTTATGCAGCAGCAGAAAACAGATAAGGGGTCTACTGGACTTAAAAAATTTGCCTTTAACGTACTGTTTTTGCTGTGGTCTCGTTGCGAAGCTGTGTCTGACTCTTGTGACCCCAAGGACCGCAGCCCGCCAGGCTCCTCCATCCGCGGGATTCTCCAGGCAAGAGTACTGGAGTGGGTTGCCATTTCCGTCTCCAGGGGATCTTCCCAGGGATCAGACCGCATTCTCCTGCACCGGCAGGCATGTCTTCCCACCGCACCACCGCGGAAGCCCTGTACTGTAGGGACCCTGTTTAAGGCTCAGATTGGACAAGTCCCGGCCGTGTTCACGTGTGCTCCTGGTACAGCAGAGAGAACCTAGTGCCTAATATCTGCGTCCCCTACTTATGTTTTGAAATTTTTTATTGAACTATAGTTGATGCACAATGTTGCGTTAGTTTCAGGTGTACAGCGAAGTGATTCGGTTATATACACATATGTTCCTTTTCAGGTTCTTTTTCATTATAGGTTATTACGAATTTGGCCACCTGATGCAAAGAACTGACTTCTTGGAAAAGACCCTGATGCTGGGAAAGATGGAAGGCAGGAGGAGAAGGGGACGCCAGAGGATGAGATGGTGGGATGGCATCACCAACGCGATGGACAGAGGTTTGAGTATGCTCTGGGAGTTGGCGATGCACAGGGAGGCCTGGTGTGCTGCAGTTCACAGGGTCGCAAAGAGTTGGACACGATTGAGCGAACTGAACTGAACTGACCGATTACGAGGTATCGAGTATAGGTCCTTGGGCCGCCGTCCTGTGCTTACAGGAACCCGAGGGAGGAGGCGTCATGTCCCGCCTCCTTTCCTCAGGGTGGGCTCAGGCTTGGCTTTAGCCATTCCTCTGCGTGTTTATCCACCTGGGGGTGGACAGGAGGCCGCAGAGCCCCGGTCTTTCCCTATCCCTGCAGCTCTGGCCCGTCCTGGGGTCCCAGAGCTTCCTTCTCTGCCTTCCTGCTTCTCCTGAGTTGCCGCAGCATCGTGGGTCCTTTTGGAAAGGCACTGCCGTGGCCATCTGGCTTCTTCCGTCGATGGGCCGGCCCTTGTGTGGACACACCCGTGAGGTGAGCCTGCTCTGAGAAACTCCGCCGGGAAGTCCAGAAGAACAGGACAGATGGGGCCAGGGAGGGTCTGACCGCCCAGCCTCGGCCTGGCCTCAGATTTCAGGGAGCCTCTGCTGGGAAAAGAGTGCCTCTGGTTTCCATTGGATGAGACAGGAGCAGCGATCATTGTCCACCGAAGGGGGAGTGGTGACTAGTTGGCACGTGTTGCATTAAATTGTCAGAACGATTTTGTGCCTTTCATCAAGAATCGTGCTCTCTAGGAAGGCAGGGCCACCTGGAGGCCAGGGCCGCAGGCCAGATGGTGGGCTTTCCGGCAGCGCTTCCTCTCCCACCCCAGCTTACCCGGGAGGGATGCGCCGTCCGGGTTCGGCAGGTCCCCTCGGCTGTGGGATCTGTCCTGGAGCCACTCTCACGGTGACGTCAGGGGAGAGGGCTGGCGTCCACTGCTCCGCGACCTTGTGTCCTGCTGAGGGTTCTCAGGCTCTGTCTAACCGAGTGCCCCGGCGTCTGCGGGGTGAGGTACCCAGTGGACACCACCCCGTCCAGCCCTGCCCCAGAGATGCCCTTCCCGAGTCAACGCCCATCCTTGTCTTCCAGCTCCCAAGACAGATTCTCAGACAGACAAACCCCTCACCTGGAAACAGGCTTCATGACTGCTGCGCGGCCCTTGAGACGCCTTGATCTTTGTGGTGGAAAGTGCTTTTTGCTGGACTGGGTGTGTCACCTTCTTCCTTTAAGAGCTGGAATCCGAGCCCTCTGCACTTGAACAGATATGTAGAGCACTCTGGCTATCGCTGACTTTGAGAAAAAGTAGAAAACCACGTCCTTGGGGCTTCTCTGCTCCCCAGCTTTCCTGAGGCTCTGGAGGATTGTTCACCGTCAAGTGGGAATCCTCAGATCGAATTAAAAATGACACATTGCAGGACAAATTCTAACACTGATAATGTTCCTGTGATCTATGCTGTTATTAATTGCTGTTGCTGACACATTTGGGAAAGCAGCCACTGGTTCCTTGCTGGGGAGGTGGGTGGGGTGGGGCGCGAGGGTGGTTTGCGAGCCCCAGGAAGGCCCCCCCGGCCCGTTTCCCTTTATCTGAGGTCAGACTAAGGCCGGGGGACAGAGTGTGGGTTCTTGCTGCTACTTGAAAGGAATCTCACTGTCTTCCTCTTCATTCATTTGTGGAAGTGAAAAGCAATTTAAAATCGAGCAATCCGCGTCTCTGATTCTGGCGCCGGCTGCTAAGCAGGGTGGCAGAGGGTGAAGCGCTTTTGCCCTCTCTGCACCCCCTACCCCCCACGCAGGGCCTGCACGTGGCACCCGGAACCCCCCAAGAGCTGAGGGCTCCCGCGGGGCCGGATCGGGCCGGCCGGGATCACAGCTGGCGAGGCGGTCAGCTCCACGCCATTTCTACTGTTAAAATCTGCCGAGGAAAGGGAAGAAAAAGACCAACATGCCGAGATCGCGGGCGAGCGGGCAGTCTCGCCCCGCTGTGCCGTCTTAGAAGGAGTGACGGCAGACCTCGGGGGGCACACGAGGAAAACGTGGCGGTGGCCGGCCCGGGAGGCCGTGAAGGCGCTGCAGCTCTGAGAGCGGAGGGAACAGGCCCCGCGGGCAGCTCCGCGCAGATCGCCGCCGGCGCAGAGGGAGCCGGGCAGCCGGGCTGCCGAGGCGGCCAGGCCCTGTCCCCGCTGGTCCCCGCGGAGCTTCTGCCTTCTCCGCCACACCGTGTGCCGGCTGCCTTGGAAGTTTGCTAGGTGCTTCACTTATCATTATTTTATTGACCTGTTTTATTTGTTCGGCTGCCTCCGGCCGTCGTTGTCCTGTGGGACTTTTGTTGCAGCGCACGGACGCTCTTGCCGTCGTGCGTGGGCTTGGTCGCCCCGAGGCACGTGGGATCTTAGTCCCCCAATCAGCGATCGAACCCCTGTCCCCCGCGTTTCAGAGTGGATGCTTAACCACTGGGCCCCTAGGGATGTCCCATTTTATAATTATTTTTTAATGGAAGTACAGTTGATGTACAACGTTGTGTCAGTTTCAGGGATACAGCACATTCAATTACATGCATGTATATATTTCAGATTCTTTTCCCTTATAGGTTATTACAAAATATTGACTATAGCACCTTGTGCTATACAGTAGGTCCTTATTTTATATATGTTAGCACATATCTATTAATCCCAAACTCATATAATGTATCCCATCCCCTCCTCTTTCCCCTTTGGTAAACTGTAAATTTGTTTTCCACGCTCAGTACTTTATTTCCAATGTGTTACATTAAATTGTAGTGGAATAAATATGTCGATTGATTCTAATCTTCTGTATTTGGAACGTGTGGCTGTCGCCCTCATTTGCAAATTCAGGAGGAAAGTGAAGGTCAGTGTTTCAGGAGAGTGTCTCATTCCATGTATGCAGGGCTGACAGGTGGCCTGGCGGCCCCAGCGTGGGGGAGTAAGAAGTGTGTTAGTCACTGAAACCCCGTGGACTGTAGCCTGCCAGGCTCCTCTGTCCATGGGATTCTCCAGGCAAGAATCCTGGTGTGGGGTGGCCATTCCCTTCTCCAGGGGACTTTCCTGACCCAGGGTTCGAACCTGGGTCCCCTGCATTGCAGGCGGATTCTTTACCACCTGAGCCCTCGGGGAAGCCAGGGAGTGAGAAACTCAGTTCTAACCCTGGCTATACCTCTTTGTCGTTTTATGAAATTGAAAGTTACTTAATCTCCCTCTCTCAGTTTCTTTCTCTGTAAACTGTGCCGTTTTATAGAGGATAATAGTAACTCACGCTCTGTGGATTTATTGGGGAAGAATGAATGAGTTAAGACTTGCAAAGCGTTTAGGATGGTGGTAGCTATGTTCCCTGTAACAACAGAAAATGGGACACTGAGGCTGGGACGTGCATACCTCAGGTCCCGCCTGTGAAGTCTGCCCTGGTCAGACCACGGCCGGGTGGGGACTCACCGTGGGGCTCCGCTTTATCTTAAAGAGCGCCGCGGCATCTTGCCCCTGTCCGTGAACCGCTTTCCTTTCAGTATGAACTGAGAGAGGAAAAGCAGAGTAGAACAAAGGCAAACGGCTGGCATTCGTAAAACACCCAGCACAGGGGCCGTCGGCCGGCTGGGCCCCGGGGGCGTCCCCAACCTGAGTCGGGGCGCTGGTCTCAGCTTCTGTGTTTTTCTCTAGAGCTGCCCTAAGGAGGAGCCACAACTGCGTGCTTTCAATGACAGAAGCGTGCTCCCCCCGGTTCTGGAGCCGGAAGTCCAGACCCAGTGTCTCAGGTGTCCCCAGGTGTCCTGGGCCTGGGGCAGCCTCACTCCTGACGTCACAGGGTGTCTCCCTGTGTATGTCTGCCTCTGTGTCCACATCCCTCCCTTTTAGGATACGGAGTTTATTTAAAATCACGCTAACCTGTGACATGGGCATTTGGAATGAAAGACTGGAAAATGAGCTGAGCGCCTCCGAGAAAGCACCGGAACCGGCGTCACTTTAGACGTGAGGCAGCCAAGCCCCCGAGGGAAGGTCCTGGCTGGGTCAGACGCTGGCGTTGGCCGCAAGTCTGTGTGAGAATTCGGATTCCCTTCTTCCCACCCCAGGCTCCTCCTCACAACGAATGCGGGGCTGACTTGGTCTAGAACCCTCAGTCCCTCTCCTCCAGCCTCTAGGAGACGGCCAGACGTGGAAGGAAGGGAGGGGAGCGCCGCGCCTGGGTCCATGACATCCGAATCCAGCATTCTCTTCCCCTTCCCACCCCCATGCCCTGGTGCCAACCCAGTGCCTGCCCAGAGATTCCAACAGGAACTTCCAAGCTGGTCTCCACGTTCCCCCTTTAGTAAGGACAGCAGTCGTGCTGGATTGGGGTCGCCCTACTGCTGTGAAACCTCATTTTAATAGTTCCGTCTCAAAGGCCCTGTTTCCACATGAGGTCACTTTGTGATAAGCTGGGGGTCAGGACTGTCTTGTACGAGTTTTGGGGTCCGAGTTTTGGAGGGCATGCAGTCACTGAATGAAAGTGGCAGGAGCTGCAATCTACCCCACCCCGTCCCCACTCCCTGTGAAGGGCGCCTCTGAGCTCCCTCCTTAGGGGCACCAGTCCATCCTCTCCAGCCCGAGGTGCAGTCGGATCTCTGGAGGGCTGGGGCTGTGCTATTTCTGACCTGCTTGCTGGCAGCTGGCTCGCGAAGGGCCTGTGCATAATAACTCTGACGCCTGAAGTTCCGGGTCCCATGTTCTGGCCTCTGGCCATTGTTTAAGGGGGCATCATCGTCATCACTCCAACCTCCCCTTGTTCCCATGGAAACCTGAGGAGGAAGACAGGTTTGCCAGGGCATCGGGGTTCAGTGATGAAACCCCTGAGTTGCCCAGATGCCCCCAGCATCTGCCATCTCTCATTCTGGGAGACAACATGTTTCTGCCTTTAAGTTTTTTGGGTTCCTTGAACTTGATAGCCTGAAATATATTAATGAATAGAGTGTAGGTATAGTATTCATTCAGCACTCAGGGCATTTTTAGGTTTTGATTTTTACTTTTTTCTCATAGGCAACTTCACAGCTGGTATTGCAGACACCTCCGTGTATCTATGTGTCTAAATACAGATGTACACGCACTCACTGTGTCTGTGTACAGGTGTCTTGTCCTGCTGGGGTTTCACTGGATGAAATGGCGGGTCACAGGGTGGCCGCCATGCTAAGCATGATGGATGCTTCAGGACGACGTCCCAAGGCCAAAGTCTAATCAGCAAGTCTGACTGTATTCTTGCCCGCATCCTTACTGGGACTGGAATTATTCAGGTTTTAAAAGAAATCGGTGCATAAGCATGTGTGTCTCTCCTTTCTTTTCTCCTGGGGAAAGTGAGGTCACGGGATCACATGGGGTTGTCCTGTTTCCTCTTTCCTGGATCACCTACTGAGGTCCTTGTCCAGTTTTCTTTTGGTTAGATTCCACTCTTCATCCTTGTTTTCCCATTTTCCCACTATCATAGCTACCTCTTAGAATGCATGTTTGTATAAAAGAGAAAGATTCCCATTCAGGTAGAAAATTACCCTCGAGTAAAAGTTTGGAATTTTCTTGTCGTGTAAATTGAATTCATCTACCTCTAACCCACTTCGGATTTGAGCCAAGTTGCTATTTAATGAAATCAAAATTAAAATATTGACTTGGGCTCCTTTGACTTTATTTCTTTAGTAACTATGTAGATATTGGAAAGAAATGAGAGATACTGGAAAATTGAAGGATATTTTAAAGGTAATTTGTTTGAAGCAATCTGTTCAGTTCAGTTGCTCAGTCGTGTCTGACTCTTTGCAACCCCATGGACGGCAACACACCTGGCTTCCTGTCCATCACCAACTCCTGGAGCTTGCTCAGACTTGTGTCTGTTGAGCCAGTGATGCCCTCCAACCATCTCATCCGCTGTCATCCCCTTCACCCCCTGCCTTCAATCTTTCCCAGCATCAGGGTCTTTTCCAATGAGTCAGTTCTTCCCATCAGGTGGCAAAAGTATTAGAGTTTCAGCTTCAACATCAGTCCTTCCAATGAACACTCAGGACTGATCTCCTTTAGGATGGACTGGTTGGATCTCCTTGCAGTCCAAGGGACTCTCAAGAGTCTTCTCCAATACTGCAGGTGAAAAGCATCAGTTCTTCGGTGCTCAGCTTTCTTTATGGTCCAAGTCTCACATCCGTACATGATTAGTGGAGAAAGTATAGCTTCGACTAGACGGACCTTTGTCGGCAAAGTAATGTTTCTGGTTTTTAATATGCTGTTAAGGTTTGTCATAGCTTTTCTCCCAAGGAGCAAGCATCTTTTAATTTCATGGCTGCAGTGATTTTGGAGCCCCAGAAAATGAAGTCTGACACTGTTTCCCCCTCTATTTGGCATGAAGTGATGGGACCAGATGCCATGATCTTCATTTTTTGAATGTTGAGCTTTGAGCCAGCTTTTTCATTCTCCTTTTCCACTTTCATCAAGAGGCTCTTTAGTTCCTCTTCTCTTTCTGCCATAAGGGTGGTATCATCTGCATATCTGAGGTTATTGATATTTCTTCCAGCAATCTTGATTTCAGCTTGTGCTTCATCCAGCCCAGCGTTTCTCATGATGTACTCTGCATATAAATTAAATAAGCAGGGTGACAATATACAGCCTTGGTGTACTCCTTTCCCGATTTGGAGCCAGTCTGTTGTTCCATGTCCAGTTCTAACTGTTGCTTCTTGACCTGCATACAGATTTCTCAGGAGGCAGGTAAGCTGGTCTGGTATTCCCATCTCTTTAAGAATGTTCCACAGTTTGTTGTTTGAAGCAATAGTATTTTTAATTATAGACACAACTGCAGGTTTTCTTTGTTGTGAACCATTTTATTGACTGAAAACTTCATTTTGGTTTTCTGGTATGACGTAGTGTTCATTAGATTTCTCAAAACTGACACTCCTTCCTGAGCCTTGGTGCTTTTAAAGGAAATACCTGCTCAAAGACATTTGAGTAACAATTGTGAAATGGTTCAGTTTAATCCACTGTGGCCAGTTGAAAGGAACTGTCGACTCCGTGGCTGGTGCTTGTTTGTCTAACAAACCTGCTGGCCGCCTGGCCGATGGGCCTGATCACTCGAAGCGGAGCCGTCTGCTGTGATGGGTCCTTGGCTGGCTTCTCGTATTCTGGGGGAAAATACAGTGGAGTGCTCTTCTTGGCAGGCGATGATTTCTCCGCATTTCCTTCTCAATATGCAGAAAGAAAAGGCTTGTTAAGTTGAATCCCTGGGGCACTGAGCTCCTTTGTCACTCTTCTTTTCAAGAGCGCACCTCGTCTTCTGACAGCGGATTGCTCATTAATCCCCCCCGAATGGCCGATTGCCCAGTGCAGCCACTCAAGTGCACTGGAGCCATAAAAGTCTCCTGAAGACCCCGGCTGCCACGGGTTGCTTGCTGTGGCTTTTATGAGGCCCCGTTTCCCCACCGGGGACACTGGGTCCCCGCTGATCCCTAACCCCGGCTGCTTTCTTGCCACGCCAGGAACAATGCCTTCAAAGCCCCATGTGGCCGAAGGCGGATTTTCTGGGCACAGAATGCCCATGGCCTGGTTGCTCAGGGCAGGGCTGAAGGGCTGGGCTGGCACAGGTGGGGGAGGTGGTGAGAATGAAGGCAGTTCGGGGAACGGCGTGTATGTTAGCTGTGTTGGCCCTTTGACTATCAGCGAGGCCAGTGGAGCCTGAGAAAGGGAGGTGGAGGCAGAAGCCTACGAAGGGGAGTGGGGTTCACTGCAGAATCAGGACAGAAGGGATCGGCTGACCCAAGGGACGAGGTCACCTGCGGTGGACCAGGACGTCTGGGGGCCCTCCTCTCTCCTGTTGGCTGTGATTTGAAGGTGGTTTTCTCGGGAAGGTGTGTGCCTCTGGAGGGAAAAGGTTGAAGCGCCCTATTTCTGGGATCTGGATTAAGGCCCAGTGGGCAGGCACTATGGCGACCTTGACAATCATGAGGCAGGAAATCCTCTTAGCACCTGCTTTTTAAAAAATAAAGAAAATCAGTTCATCCAAGTGTGTGCTATGCTGTGCTAAGCTGCTTCAGTTGTGTCTGACTCTGTGACGCTATGGACGGTGGCCCACCGGGCTCCTCTGTCCACGGGGCTCTCCAGGAAAGAACACTGGGGTGGGTCGCCATGCCCTCTTCCAGGGGACCTTCCCGACCCAGGATCGAAGCCCCTCTCTTGCATGTCCTGCATTGGCAGGCGGTTCTTCACCACAGTGCCGCCTGGGAAGCCCATTCAAACGTATATCCATGTTTGAAACCATATTTATTTTCTGTTATCCCAGATTTAGCAGCTTGCAAGAACACATTTTCTCAACATTTTGCATCATCGCTGATTCACCATGCTGGGCTGGTCTCAGGTGTGACTCTGCCACATGTACGTTTTCAGGCTCTTTCCCATGTGGGTTGCTACAGAGCCCTGAGCAGAGCTCTCTGTGCGGAACAGGTCTGTGTTACGTGCAGAAGTACGTGTATGTTCATCCCAAGCTCCTAATTTACCCCTCGCCCAGCACCTGCGTTTTGGAAAGGCTGGTGTCCTCAACCCTCTCTGTGCTGTAGGTGGGGGACCTCAGGGTCCAGCCCAGGAAGCGACTCTGCTCCAGGCCCTGGACTTGTGACCCCCTGTTCTGGACACATTCCTTTTCTGTAAATAAGAAAGTTATAGCCACCTAGGAGGGTCACTTTGAACCTAAACAACATCCCACAAAGGAGGGCGTTCTGTAAACCGAGAGGGTATAAAGGAGCGTAAGGAGCCCATGTGGCTGGGCCTGACCATGACCCTAGAGTGCAGGGTCCCGGCCTGCCCTGCCCCTTCCTGGAAGGAGTGTTTGGTAACAACAGCACACACACGGTCTGAAACAGCAGGAGAGCAGGGACGCTGGTCTCCAAGCCTCCTTCAGCTCTGTTCCCTGCAACAGACGACTCCGTGGGGCCTCCCTGCTTTCCCTGAACCAAGAGCTGGTGTTGCTGTAGTTGGTTCATCAGTTTTACCCCTTGTCTGGCCACCTCTTTCTCTTTAGTGTCAAGACTTCGCTTGGGTTCACCTCCCCTTCTCAGCTCCCTCACTGCCAACACTATTATGTCACTTCAGTTCAGTTCAGTCCAGTCGCTCAGTCGTGTCCGACTCTTCACGACCCCATGAACCGCAGCACGCCAGGCCTCCCTGTCCACCACCAACTCCTGGAGTTCATTCAAACTCACGTCCATCGAGTCTGTGATGCCATCCAGCCATCTCATCCTCAGTCGTCCCCTTCTTCTCCTGCCCCCAATCCCTCCAGCATCAGGGTCTTTTCCAATGAGTCAACTCTTCTCATGAGGTGGCCAAAGTACTGGAGTTTCAGCTTTAGCATCATTTCTTCCAAAGAACACCCAGGACTGATTTCCTTTAGAATGGACTGGTTGGATCTCCTTGCAGTCCAAGGGACTCTCAAGTCTTCTCCAACACCACAGTTCAAAACCATCAATTCTTTGGTGCTCAGCTTTNTTCCGCTTGAGATACCTCTTGGTCTGTCTCTTATACACATCTAGATGTGTATAAGAGACAGGAGTCAACTCTTCTCATGAGGTGGCCAAAGTACTGGAGTTTCAGCTTTAGCATCATTTCTTCCAAAGAACACCCAGGACTGATTTCCTTTAGAATGGACTGGTTGGATCTCCTTGCAGTCCAAGGGACTCTCAAGTCTTCTCCAACACCACAGTTCAAAACCATCAATTCTTTGGTGCTCAGCTTTCTTCACAGTCCAACTCTCACATCCATACATGACCATGGGAAAAACCCATAGCCCTGACTAGACGGACCTTTGTTGGCAAAGTAATATCTCTGCTTTTTAATATGCTGTCTAGGTTGGTCATAACTTTCCTTCCAAGGAGTAAGCATCTTTTAATTTCATGGCTGCAGTCACCATCTGCAGTGATTTTGGAGCCCCCCAAAATAAAGTCTGACACCGTTTCCACTGTTTCCCCATCTATTTCCCATGAAGTGATGGAACCAGATGTCATGATCTTCGTTTTCTGAATGTTGAGCTTTAAGCCAACTTTTTCACTCTCCACTTTCACTTTCATCAAGAGGCTTTTGAGTTCCTCTTCACTTCCTGCCATAAGGGTGGTGTCATCTGCATATCTGAAGTTATTGATATTTCTCCCGGAAATCTTGATTCCAGCTTGTGTTTCTTCCAGCCCAGCGTTTCTCATGATGTACTCTGCATATGTTAAATAAGCAGGGTGACAATATACAGCCTTGACGTACTCCTTTTTCTATTTAGAACCAGTCTGTTGTTCCATGTCCAGTTCTAACTGTTGCTTCCTGACCTGCATATAGGTTTCTCAAGAGGCAGTAGGGCTGGTATTCCCATCTCTTTCAGAATTTTCCACAGTTTATTGTGATCCACATTTTTAGTTAAATCAGTAATCAGTGCTTATATCATTAAACCATGTAAAACTGCTCTTTGTAGAACCAAGACTTGCACTACGATTATAGTATTTTTTTCCCCGCAAATCTTGATTTAATGCATCATTTTTTCGACTTGTAATCTTTCAAATGAATATCCTTACTTTTCCAGATAAGTGTTGTTCTCTGAAGAGCCACATGGTGCACCACGATTGTATTCTGTCTTAGATTTCCCCCTTGGTTTAACAGTTGCGCCACGTCCCCTTGCTGAATTTTCCAGGAAGCACCTGTCTTCTCTCCCGAGCAGCCGGTGTCGGCTTCCCCGGCCTCGGCTGTTCCCCGATCTTGTCCTGGAGCTGCTGTCTGCGGCGCCACTTCCTGCTGCCCCAGGGCTTCTGTCCCCTGCCTTTCGGGACTGGCTCTGTCTCCTGTGCACTCCCTCGGTTTGCCCCCTTGTCTTGGAGCATGCCCTCCAGCAGCCTCCGGAGAAACCGTCCTTTTGAAGTCAACCTTCTCCCTTCTTCTCATCTCAAGATGCTCTGATTAGTGTGCACCTTGGGTTGGTAGCTTGGGTAGGCAGAGAATTTCTTTAGGATTTTTCATTGAGAGCTTGCCTTTAACAAGTATGGAATCTTTTTGAGTTTTTAACCCAGAATTGTTAACCTCATTCTGATTCTTATTCTTTTGGATGTGATAAAAATGAGATGAGAAATAGGGTCTCCTCTTTTCTCTGAAATTCCTAAGGTTTTTATTCTTTATTTCTGATGTTCTGATAATTATCAATGAAGTAAGTTCACTATAGACTTTCCAGTCCTTGTGCTGGACACTCAGCTGGACCATTCTATCTCAGGATTTATATTTTTTCAATATGTTAAATTTTCTTGAATTAATTTTTCCAGGATAGCTTCCGCTTGAGATACCTCTTGGTTCTGTATTAGATCTCCTCAACACACTACTTACGTCTCTAGTACATGCTCACACAATTCCATCTTTCTGAGAGATTTCCATATTATCTTTCAATCATTTACTGAAGCTTCAAATTTTGCTATCATTTTTTTGTTTCTGAAATTTATCGCTCAAGTGTCCCTTGCCTCGTCTCCTTGTGGAATGTTGAGTTATAACACTGCCTACACTCAGATGTTTTTGAGGTTTTCTTCTGTTTTTTTGTGTTAGAGACTTTTCCTAGCGTCTGGTGGGCTGGGCATTTGTCTGTCTCTCTATCTGCTCTGTCCCCCTGCAGGCGGAGCTGGGCCCTGGCTGGGGTCTCTGCAGAGACTTCCTTGCGTGTCTTCTCACCCGCTGCCCCTCCTCACGCTGCCTGCCTGTCAAACGTCAGCTGAAATTGCTTGTCTGCTAACATCCCCCTTCCCATTTCCCTCTGAGGATTTATACCTCTTTATTCCTTTAGCTTTTTGGAGGTGAGGTCACAGGAGGGGGAAGGTAAAAATTTATGTTCTAAGCCCTTTGCATTTAACAGAAGCCCAAGAGCCATCTTCCTGCAGAGAGGCTGTTGGACATGGGCTTCCTGGGAGAGAGTGTTGAGGAGAGGACACCCCCCAGCTTGGGGCTCGGGGCCTTAATCTTGCACCCCCAACATAAAAGTCAGTCCCATCCTTAATCAGATACAAATGTATTACCACTGGCCCGTAGATCCAGGCAAGGGGAAGCCCGCTCACCCCCATGGAAATAAAATCTGGATTAGAAGCCAAATGATTTCTCAGGGGTCAAGGTGAGCCTCATGACGAAGGCTGACGGTCCAGGCGGTTGTCCTCCTGGTGGCTGGTGATGGGGTGTGAAGGGCGCTCGGGAATCACGCTGGGCTTGGATGCCAGATGCCGGGTTTCTGGAGGACAAAGCGGAGCGAATGCAGCTGCGGAATGAGCTGGGCCATAGTGGTGGGCTGCTGGTCAGACTGGGTGGGTGGGTGGCCGCCAGGCAGCAGGTGGGGCTCAGGCGCTCTGTCTTTCAACGTTAAATAAATTGGTATTGTGTTCATTACCAGTCCTGGGACCGCAACAGAGGCAGAGATGAAAGGGAGACAACAGCAGTGAGCCCTCCCCTGCGCGGCTGGTCCTCACACCCTGTGAGCATCTCCCTGCAGTCGCCCCGATGGCCTGCAGCCCCCGTGAGCCCCATGGCCGGCCAGCATCTGGGGGGTGCCCTGCCCTGCTCTGCCCTGCCCCCCGCCCCCAGGACCGCCCAGGCAGGGGAGGCGCCCGCAGTAGGTGGGGAGAATAAGTCCACCTCCTTTGGTTTCTGTGAAAGGGGTGCCTTTGGAGTCACGTGGAAGGGACGTTGCCACCCGTCTGATTTAGGGGAGGAGGCTGCAGTGGGGGCCCAGGTCGGCCCAGTGAGTGCTGAACAGACTCGCCTGGGCGGCGGGCACGGGCGGTGGGCCGGCCCAGACTGCTGTCACCCTTGCGAGACTCCTTGTTCAGCCGCCCGGTCTTGGCTCTTGGAGATACTCTGACGGGCAGGATATTCTAGTCTGGCTGTACGTTCAGTCTGCCCTGATGCCTAGGCACCCTCTGATGTCAGTGGCTGTTCTCCCAGCGGTGAGCTCTGGAAGGCTGTCCTTCGGGACCGGGCCTTGGGGCTAATAGCCATCGGACAGGTCAGTGCGGGCCCACCTTGCCTCAGGGGAGCACGCGCACCTTTGGGATGAGGGCAGCCTGCCTGCTCGGGGTGGTGCAGCGGTTCAGCCTCTGTGTTGAGTGCTTGGTCCACAGAGGTCGGCCAGGGCCTCTGCGTGGAGACAGAGCTGAGGATGGGGCACTTGAGAAGGAACGAGACAGATGAGACGGTTTCTCAGCATGACCAGGACGCTAGGACACGGGCGTTTGGATGCCCGCCCTCATCCTGCCTGACGATCCAGCCCTGGAGGGACGGACAGACCCCCTACCGCCCGAGTTGGCTCTTTCCTCCTCCTGTCTGCTCCCCACTCTCCACTAGTCCAAAGGAGGAGAAGGGACGACAGAGGCCGAGATGGTTGGATGACGTCACCGACGCGATGGACGTGAGTTTGAGCAGGCTCTGGGAGTTGGTGACGGACAGGGAGGCCTGGCATGCTGCAGTCCATGGGGCCACAGGGTCGGACACGACTGAGCGGCTGAACTGCGTCCATAATCAGGTGTCGCTGATGCCGGACACGTGCGCTTGGTGACACCTGCCTCTTTTTCTTCCTGAACTGTTGTTCCAAATACTGATGAAGTTCAGTGCGCTTCTTAGGAAAGGGCCTGGTTAGGAGACCAAGTAAGGAGCTTGGCAGACTCCCTCCCAGCAAAGCAATGATCACATGCTGAAAATGATCAAAACCGACTTAAGTCTCTGGGAGTTGCCCCAAGGGCCTGGAACCCATGGAGAAGCACTCATTTCAGGGAGGCTGGTGAATCTCGCTGAGAACCGTGAGGGTCCGGGGCATCTGAGCCTGGCCTCAGGCCCCCACATCCCCAGCCCAGTGCCTCCCAGGTGGGCGGGGAGGGCCCACCGCTCCAGCTCCAGGTCCACCTGGAAGGAGCAGACTGGGTCCTCACCCCACTCCCCACCAGCCCAGTGTCGAGCCTGGCTTAAGCACGGTGTCCTTTTTCACTGGACTGTAAAGACGATGACTGTCCGAAAGCACGGTTTCATGGGATACAAATGAGTTGACCCCATTTCGGATGAACGCTGAGCTCCTCGCAGGGTGTCACAGAGGAGGTGGGGAGTCACCGGCAGGGGTGTTTGGTGAAAGAAGCAGAAAGGCCGGTGTGTCTGCCGAGGCGGCTGACAGCCTGTATTTACCCACTGGATGCGTGCGCACATCCTCCTGAGCACCCATTTAGCTGACAGTCTGGGAAATGTCAGTGTTCTAATTAACTCCAGCCGGCGAGGCCGCGCTGTGATTCGCAATCCCTTTGATTGATGCCGCTGCAATTAAGGCCTGGCGCCCTCCCTGCAGAGCGAGGGGAGCAGGAGGAGGCGGGCTGGGCCTCCGCAGAGTGCCCGGGGCTTTGTCGGATGTTCGCAAAGAAGCTATGTGCCTGGGGTCTTTTCCCAGCCTCCCCCCACCTGGACCAGGGGGTGTGTGTCGCTTTTGTTGGAATGAGAAGGAATTGTACAGTATCATCTGTTTCTGTAGATGCTCCTTTATTCAGGGGTTCTGAGGATTTGAAGGCTATTAACGCTGAATCCAATCGATTTTTCCCTCATCCTTATGAAATGCATCGACAGGAGTGTCCTTGTTTATATTTACCTTACAGATAAACTGATAAATGCTATGTCTAAAATCCCCTGATTAAAACGATAGGAGGGACTTCCCTGGTGATCCAGGGGTTAAGACTTGGCCTTCCATTGCCAGTAAACAGCAACAAAAACATGAAAATGGAAGCAATATTGTAGCGAATTCAGTGAAGACTAAATATAGTCCATATCAAAAAAAGAAGTCTTTGACAATGACAGGATTAAGGCTACAACCCAGATATCTAGAGATGCTATGTAGATGCCGATGCACTAGATGAGAGTCTTCTCTCGAGGATTGAATTCAGCAGATCAGAGCTCTGTGGTGACCTGTTCTGAACCACAGCAGTGCTGGGGAGCTGCCCAGACAAACACGTCCTTGCCCCGGACTTTCGGGGTCATGGAGACGTGCAGGTAGAGACAGCATTGTCCCCAAAGGCTGAGGACCTCTGGGTGAGAGCTTTGATAGTGTTGGAAGGGGGCCCGTTCTGACTGGCAAGCAGAGATTCCAAGAGGAGGGACCACTGGGTCAGCCTCTGATGCATGGAAAGAATTTCTGTAAGGGAAGAGCTGAGGGGCGGAGCTTCCAGCAAAGTCACGGCTGAAAGAGCCGGCAGGCTGTGCTTGGGTGCCGGCCGCGGGGTCCCGGTGCTGAAGGTGGGCCTGAGAAGGGGCGTGGTGGGGAGGTCACGGTGCACGGAGCCTGGGGTGCCGCGGCTTCGGAACTTGGTTTAGGTTTGGCGGGTGCTGGCGGGGGCCATGGTAGCGCTTCGGTAGGGCTGGTTTGTGTGACATCAACCAGTCTACAGACAAGCTCGTCCCCGCCACACAGCAGGAAGGCTGGAGGCCGGAGAGCCGGCCGAGAGAGAATGCAGCTTCCTCTCGAGCGGTTAGCAGGGGCCGCACTGGGTCGGTATCCATGTTTCTCCAGGTCAAGGTGAGTGTGGCTCCTGGGACTGACTGGCTGGACTGAGATAAAGCTGAGAGATGACTCTTGGACAATCCCATCTCGGTATGGAGACTGGCGCCTCCTCTAAGCTCCGAAACTCAACTAAGGATACAGACATAGCCCCGGTCCCTAGAGAGCAGAGCTCCAGCTGATACGAGGGAAAGACCGCGCTGAGGGGGAGGACGATGGGAGTGAGTCCAGCTCTGAAGGCAGGTGAGAAGCTTGGCGCCTCCCGCAGACCTAGGAGGTTCCTTGTCATGCTCCTCTCAGGGCCTGGGCCGGGTCTTCTTGTAACTTGCTACAGTGCAGAGCTGAGAGGGATGCTTCTGACACATGATGATTAGCCTTGAGTCAACCCGACCGGGCCACGGGGTGCAGAGACTGTGAGTCAAGCTGCGTCTGGGTGTGCCTGCGGGTGTTTATAGAGTCCGACTCTGAGCAGGGGACAGAACAGAGCCGATGGCCCTCGTCAGGGTGGGGCCTGGTCCAGGCCACCGAGAGCTGGGAAAGAACGGAGGAGGAGGGAGGCGTTGTCCGCCTTGCCGGGCTGCACCAACTGCACACAGGTCCTGTCCTTCCTCCAGGTTCAGGCTTGGAGCACAGCTTATGCCGCCGGCTTCCCGGTTTTCAGGCCTGTGGGCTGCACTGAGCGTGCTGCACTGGGCCTCCTGGGTCAGCGGCACCAGCTGCTCACGCTCTGTGATCATTCAGCCAGTTCCTTAGAGTCTCTTGATATTTCCTATTGGTTCTGTTTCTTCGGAGAACCCAGATTAATTCAGAAGTGTTAATTTCCTGTTTAAAATTATTTAATGACTTTACTATTTTTGTATAAATAATAATACACGTTATAAAAACAATCAAGCAACATAAATGAGAACAGGAATGAGAGCCAAAAACACTGCTTAATATCCTCACATATTATTCTAGGGCTGAGAAAAATATTTCGAAACATTCACTAAGAGCATGGAATTATCATATTTTTAACTCTGCGTTTTAATTTTAGCAATTATCAACTTGTGGCTGTGAGAGATGAGAGAGCTAGCACTTTTACAATTCTTGCCAAATTCCCTCCTCTCCCCTCTGATTGTTGTATTTATAATGTTATTGTTTTAACATTGTTAAGGTTTCTAACACTTGCAGAATTGCACAGCGGTTTAATATTACATTAATAGATGTGATAAGATCAACAATGTAAACAAATAGCCTTTTATGGGCTTTCTAAAAACTGAAAAAGGAATTTCATCTTCATTTTCAGGGCAATTGTTTTTTGTTTGTATTTGCTTTTAGTTTGAAAGAATTTACTCTTATGATTGTGTTGCAGGGGCAAGATACGCTTATGAGCTCGTAAGCTTCATCTCACATTCAACTTATGAATATGTTGTGGTTCCGTTGGGTCGGACTCTTCGAATCCAGGGACTGCAGCACGCCCGGCTCCCCTGTCCTTCACCGTCTCCCAGAGTTTGCTCAGATACGTGTCCATCAAGCTGATGACGCATCCAGCCATCTCACTCTCTGTACCCCCTTCTCTTGTTGCCTTCAGTCTTTCCCAGCATCAGGGTCTTTTCCAATGAGTTGTCTCTTCTGCTTACTATGATATATATTTATAGGTACATCAGTTCAGTTCAGTCGACTCTTTGCGACCCCATGAATTGCAGCACGCCAGGCCTCCCTGTCCATCACCATCTCCTGGAGTTCACTCACACTCACGTGCATCGAGTCCGTGATGCCATCCAGCCATCTCATCCTCGGTCGTCCCCTTCTCCTCCTGCTCC
>SJYX01002577.1:346242-357630 GCA_006410675.1 Oreotragus oreotragus
ATACTGTCATCCTACTTATTTAACTTATATGCAGAGTACATCATGAGAAACGCTGGGCTGGATGAAGCACAAACTGGAATCAAGATTGCCAGGAGAAATATCAATAACCTCAGATATGCAGATGACACCATCCTTATGGCAGAAAGTGAAGAGGAGCTAAAAACCCTCTTGATGAAAGTGAAAGAGGAGAGTGAAAAAGTTGGCTTAAAGCTCAACATTCAGAAAACGGAGATCATGGCATCTGGTCCCATCACTTCATGGGAAATAGATGGGGAAACAGTGGAAACAGTGTCAGACTATTTTGGGGGGCTCAAAATCACTGCAGATGGTGACTGCAGCCATGAAATTAAAAGACGCTTACTCCTTAGAAGGAAAGTTATGACCAACCTAGATAGCATATTCAAAAGCAGAGACATTACTTTGCCAACAAAGATCCATCTAGTCAAGGCTATGGTTTTTCCAGTAGTCATATATGGCTGTGAGAGTTGGACTGTGAAGAAGGCTGAGCACTGAAGAATTAATGTTTTTGAACTGTGGTGTTGGAGAAGACTCTTGAAAGTCCCTTGGACTGCAAGGAGATCCAACCAGTCCATTCTGAAGATCAGCCCTGGGATTTCTTTGGAAGGACTGATGCTAAAGCTGAAACTCCAGTACTTTGGCCACCTCATGCGAAGAGTTGACTCATTGGAAAAGACCCTGATGCTGGGAGGGATTGGGGGCAGGAGGAGAAGGGGACGACCGAGGATGAGATGGCTGGATGGCATCACGGACTCGATGGACCTGAGTCTGAGTGAACTCCGGGAGTTGGTGATGGATAGGGAGGCCTGGCGTGCTGCGATTCATGGGGTCGCAAAGAGTCGGACACGGCTGAGCGACTGAACTGAACTGAACTGAAGCTTCCTTCAACTTCAAAGTTTTATTGTCTTAATAAAATTTGGAACAATTTGGCCATCGTTTTGTCAGTTTTTTGTCGTCCCTCCTCTCCTTCTGACACCCAGACACAGTCTGACAGGCACTCCAACAAAGTCCTGTGCTAAGTTTCTAAATCCCAAATGTAAGTTGTCACTGTCCTAACACAGACCCACCTCTCTAATTTTCTTTGGTATTTTCTTATGCTCTTCTTTTTGTTCTTTGCTTTTCTCTGCCTGGATGTAGCAGCCCACCTCCCACCCCTCTGTCTTTGATCTGTTGTTTACCCAGTAACTAGCTGGTCTCTGGTCAGTAACTTCTTTTACATTTTATACCAAAACATTGCCACCCCTGTCTCTTATACACATGAAGATGTGTATAAGAGACAGGGACTGTAGCCCACTAAGCTCCTCTGTCCACAGGATTCTCCAGGCAAGAATACTGGAGTGGGGTGCCTTGCCCTTCTCCAGGGCATCTTGCCAACCCAAGGATCGGACCAGCGTCTCTAGTGTCTCCTGTATTGACAAATGGCTTCTTTTGCACTAGTGCCACCTGGGAAGCACTGCCCCAAAGATCAGTAATACTCAAATGTTTTTTCAGTCTTTGAATGGCTGACAGTTTATTTTCTGGATGTCAGAAAATTGTGAATTTACACTGTTGATTGTTGGATTGTTTTATTCTTTTAAGTGTGGTGTTAGCTTTTATTTCTGGCATGAATTTTACTTGGAATTAGTTAGATCTCGTTGAGGCTTACTATTTTTCTCCCTTTGCTGTAGTTTAGTCGCTCAGTTGTGTCCGACTTTTGATGACCCTATGGACTGCAGCACACCAGGCTTCCCTGCCCTTCACTATCTCCTGGAGTTGGCTCAAACTTATGTTCATTGGGTCAGTGATGCCATCCAAACATCTCGTCTTCCATCACCCTCTTCTCCTGCTGTCAATGTTTCCCAGCTTCATGGTCTTTTTCAGTTCTTCTCATCAGGTGGCCAAAGTATTGGAGCTTCAGCTTCAGCATCAGTCCTTCCAATGACTATTCAGGGTTGATTTTCTTTAGCACTAACTGGTTTGATCTCCTTGCAGTCCAAGGGACTCTAAAGAGTATTTCTCCAGCACCACAGTTCAAAAGCATCAATTCTTTGTAATGCAGCCATCTTTGTTTGTCGTAACTTTTCTGCCAAGGAGCAAGCGTTTTCCAGTTTTGTGGCTGCAGTCACCATCTGCAGTGATTTTTGGAGTCCAAGAAAATAAAGTCTGCCACTCTAACTTTCAAATAATGAATGACAACTAGATTTCTTTTCATATATTTATTTCATATATTTTAGCATTCAGTTACTTTAGTATTGAACCCTTTTATTTTATCCTCACTGGTTTCCCTGGTGGCTCAGATGGTAAAGAGTCTGCCTGCAATGCAGGAGACCTAAGTTCAATCCCTGCATCTGGAAGATCCCCTGGAGAAGGGCATGGCCACCCACTCCAGTGTTCTTGCCTGGAGAATCCCGTGGGCAGAGGTGCCTGGCAGGCTACAGTCCACGGGGCCGCAGAGTCAGGCACAACTGAGCGACTGACACATTTACGGTCTGTTATTCTTTGATGTGAATTATCTGTTTATGATTTTGTCCATTTTTCCTTCTTGGTTTTGATGTATTTTCCCCTCATTTTTAGAGTTTGAGTTGTCTTTTGATTTTATCTACCATCTATTTATATACTTATGGCCGTGTAAAAGGCTTTTATTTTCATGCAATCAATTTTCCTCACCTACTTTTATCGCGTCTGGATTTGAGTCATAGTTAAAACCCTTTTGTCTAAATTCTGGTTATAGAGGAATTCACCTATGTTTTTCCTAGTAATTGTATCTTGAATATTTTACTTTTAGATTCTTGATCCACTTGAGATTACTTTTACTTATGGAATCAGCTATAGATCTAATATCAACTTTTGCTAGTAGGTCAAGCAGCTATCCCAGAACAGTTTCTTTTCTTTCTTATTTATTTTGGCCATACTGCACAGCATGTGGGATCTTAGTTCCCCGACCAGGAATTGAACCCGTGCCCCCTGCATTGGAAGTCCAGAGTCTTAACCCCTGGACTGCCAGGAAAGTCCCTCTTTAAAAGAAAATCCTGTTGACTGATTCTGGCTGCTCTGGGTGTTTGTTGCTTCGCAGGCTTTCTCTAGCTCCGCTGAGCAGGGCTTCTCACTGCAGTGACTTATCTTGCTGCAGAGCACAGGCTCAGAGCTCAGGCTCAGAGCTTGTGGCACACAAGCCTAGTTAGCCCGCAGCATGTGGGATCCTCCCAGGCCCGAGATCACATGTGTGTCCCCTGCACTGGCGGGCAGATTCTTAACCACTGGGTCACCACCACACCCTCAGGCCCTCTGCTAACTCCCAGGGTTGTCTCCTCTGACTCCCCCAACACCACAGCCCTCCCACCATGGACACTGTGTACTCTGTGCCTCAGGCCCACACTAGCACCTCCTTTCNGGCAGATTCTTAACCACTGGGTCACCACCACACCCTCAGGCCCTCTGCTAACTCCCAGGGTTGTCTCCTCTGACTCCCCCAACACCACAGCCCTCCCACCATGGACACTGTGTACTCTGTGCCTCAGGCCCACACTAGCACCTCCTTTCCCTCCATTCTCAGAACTTCGTAAAGTTCATTTTTCTTCCAGTGATTTGTTACTATCATGCTTATTTCCCCAATATCTTTGTATCTATTTATAGGCTTTCTATTTCATCTCATTGATCCGTCTCCTCATCCACTGGCTCCACATTACTATCTGTTGACCTTGCAGCCAGAGCAGAGCCCGGTGATCGCCCTCCCGCAGCCCTGACCATGCAGACAGTGCGCACTGCAGGCCTCCAGCCACACCACCACCCTCAGGCCCTCTGCTAACCCCCAGGGTTGTCTCCTCTGACTCCCCCAACACCACAGCCCTCCCACCATGGACACTGTATTCTGTGCCTCTCAGCCCCTCTCAGGTACCCAGCCCCTGTCTACAGCTCACCTGCACCCTGGAGGGTTCCTTCCTGCTTAATCAGTGACTGTGGNCCCATTTCAACAAGCCTCTGTGCCTGGTCATAGGCTATTCCCTTTGCTTGCCATGTCCTTTCTATTTCTTGTAAAATTGTGTTAATTCTTTAAGACCCAGTTAGAATATATCACTTCCTCTTTAAAACACGCTCTATTTTTTTCTCAATAAAACTTAATTTGTGTCTGCTTGTTTTTTGCATAACCTTGGTTCACAAGGTAAATGCAGCAGTTATCACTTTGCATAATAGTTAATCTGATTTTTTTTTCACCCATAGATGGAAACTATTCATTACTTGCAAACATTCCATATGCAACTTTGTATTTTTTTCAGGGGTTAGAACATAGGAAAGCAAATGAATGAATGAACATAAGACCTTATAAAAATATAAAATTGTGAGGGAAAAGGGGAAAAAAAGAACTTCTAGTTGTTACAATAACAGATTACTGGGATGAATAATGTTATGTGTCAACTTGACAAAGCCATAGAGTGCCCAGATATTTGAGTAAACATTTCCAGGTATGTCTGTGGAGATGTTGCCTGATGAGATTAGCATTTGAACTGGTAAACTGAGTAAAGCATATTTGCCTTCTGGTTGTGGATGAGCATCGTCCAGTCTGTTGAGGGCCTGGATGCAAGCAACCAACCAAGGAAGGAAGAATTTGCTCTTCCTGCCTGACTGCTGAGCTGGTAGCTGGTCTTCTCTTGCTCTGAGACTGGGACTTCAGATTTGGACTGGAACTTAGGTCATGATTCTAGAATCTTCAGGTCTTTGGGTTTGGACTGAAACTCTAATACGGGCTTTCCTGGGTCTCTAGCTGGCAAGTGGAAGATTCTGGGACTTCTCCACCTCCATAATCAAATGAGCCAATTCCTTATATTAAATCTCATTCATTTTCTCCCTTTTCATATATCTATGTCTGTCTATCTAATCTTTCTTATCTGTCTGTTGTTGTTGTTTGATTTGTAAGCCATGTCTGACTCTTTGCAGCCCCATAGACTTCAGCATGCTTGGGTCCTCTGTCCTTCATTATCTCTCGGAGTTTGCTCAGATTCAGGTCCATTGAGTCAGTGACGCTATCTAACCATCTCATTCTCTGCTGTGCCCTCCTCCTCTTCCCTTCAATCTTTCCCAGCATCAGGGTCTTTTCCAATGAGTCAGCTCTTTGCATCAGGTAGCCAAAGTACTGAAGCTAAACAGCATCATTCTTTCCAATGAATATTCATGGTTGGATCTATTTAAATATCTACTTGGCTATCTCCTATTAGTTCTGTTCTTCTGGAAAATACTGACTAATATATTACTGTCTTCATCAATTTGGACTGCTATAACAAAAAATCTTATCCTCTGTGGCTTAAACAACAAGCATTTAATTCTTACATTTTTAGAGGCTAAGCAGTCAGAGATTGAAAGTTGGTTGCTGAACCATGAAAGATGCTGGGATTCTTGGCCTCCAGAGGAGGAAAATTCAATCTGGGGCCAGTGATGAGGCTTGATCACTCAGAGCTATTGTGTAATAAAATTTTATTAAAGTGTAACAGAGATAGAGAAAGCTTCTGACATAGACATCAGAAGGGAGCAGAAAGAGTGCCCTCCTGCTAGTCTTTAGCTGCATGGCATATAGCTACTAGCAAGCTGTTAATTATAGAAAGGAAATGTCTCAAAACTGAGAGATTGGCACCAGGCCCCTCACCCACAACATGCATTGAGATAACATTGGAGCCAGGTGAGTCATCCCAGGCCATAAAACTATTGACGTGAATCTTGAAGAAAGGCAGATTTCCAAGCAAATATATAGTTTCATTAAACATAGGTTAGGAGAACAGTGTATGACTAAAACATACTGGTTTGTCAAGTCGATTCTGAGTCTTTAGGGTAAACCAGAACTGACTTGAAGACAGAGTCTGGGGTAAATACATAGTACATTAATATAGCTTAAGACAACATTTTCATAAGAAAAATGCATTGGTTAGCTCAAGGTTTGAGAAAAGTTAAGTTCAGGTAGAACCAGGTGTCATTATGGCAACACAAGAGAAATCTCTTTTTAAATTTGTATAGAGAAGGGGAAAAAATATAACACTAGTTTGTTTCCTCCTGCCACTTAAGAGAGAGAGAAAAAATTATCTGACACTTGTAGCCAATTTCCTCCATTTGGAGACCCCTGGCCTGCCTGTCTGTTACCCTGTCAAGAATAAGGTGCCAGAAGATTTGGTATCTCCTGGAAGACTCTTGAGAGTCCCTTGGACTGCAAGGAGATCCAACCAGTCCATTCTGAAGGAGATCAGCCCTGGGATTTCTTTGCTAGGAATGATGCTAAAGCTGAAACTCCAGTACTTTGGCCACCTCATGCAAAGAGCTGACTCATTGGAAAAGACTTTGATGCTGGCAGGGAGGAGGCATTCCAGAGGGCAGGAGGAGAAGGGGCTGACAGAGGATGAGATGGCTGGATGGCATCACGGACTCGATGGACGTGAGTCTGAGTGAACTCCGGGAGTTGGTGATGGACAGGGAGGCCTGGCGTGCTGCGATTCATGGGGTCGCAAAGAGTCGGACACGACTGAGCGACTGAACTGAACTGAACTGAACTCCTTGGCTGAGTTTCCCTGTGGGTCAAGTGAGCAGTCCAACAGAGGGGCCTCTGGGAAAGCTAGGGAAGCAGCTCCCTGGCCACTCACTATTCATGGTTCTGGGACCAACAACGGTCAGAGACACCTCCCACTGTGCAGTGACTGTTGTTAAATCCGAGCAGGCCCCTGGTGCCAAGATAAGCCTTGCAACCCAGTGTGTTATGGATTCTCACATAGTGGTAGTGTGTGCGGGCATGTGCTCAGTCATGTCCGACTCTTGCCACCACATGGACCACCAGGCTCCTCTGTCCATGGAATTTTCCAGCCAAGAATACCGGAGTGGGTTGCCAAAAAACATAAATTGAGATTCATGGTTTCTGTCAAAGAGTATAGACTCCTCCAGGGTCACTTTCTTCAGCAGCTCAAAGAGACCTGGAGACTTGGCTAGACTGCCATCACCATGGCAAATATCACCTTGTTAAGCTTTGTGCTGGAGGGATTTCCCTGACTGCCCAGTGGTTAGGGTTCCTCGCTTCCACTGTAGGGAGTATGGGTGTGATCCCTGGTGGGGGGATTAAAACCCCTCATGCCTTGCAACCAAAACAAACTGTGTGGTGGAGAGCCTGTTTGGGGTGCATTACTGCAGACTCCTCTTTCAGAGTGCCCTGACAGTGTTCGCTTTGGCTGGGAAGCATGAGGAAGATGAAGAGGAGAGGGCCCAACCAAATGAGACCTCCTTCTTCTACGAGTTGCTATTTGGCTGCCTTAGGCTTGATCCACCCGTGACAAGTTCCTCCTCTGGACTACCCTTGCAGAGGCTAGAGCCTCCTTGCCGCCATCTGAGTATGGGTGTGATCCCTGGTGGGGGGATTAAAACCCCTCATGCCTTGCAACCAAAACAAACTGTGTGGTGGAGAGCCTGTTTGGGGTGCATTACTGCAGACTCCTCTTTCAGAGTGCCCTGACAGTGTTCGCTTTGGCTGGGAAGCATGAGGAAGATGAAGAGGAGAGGGCCCAACCAAATGAGACCTCCTTCTTCTACGAGTTGCTATTTGGCTGCCTTAGGCTTGATCCACCCGTGACAAGTTCCTCCTCTGGACTACCCTTGCAGAGGCTAGAGCCTCCTTGCCGCCATCCCTGTGGTCCTAAGGGAACCAACAATAAGGGATTGAGGACAGTAGGTGGTAAGACTTAGCCAGATTCAGATTTCCAGGTTTGTAGATGCTGCTCGAGTTGGCCCTGGACAGTTGATCCAAGACACAGTTCAAGTCTCAACTGACACATTCCTAGATGTGGAAAAATTCACCACTGCCAAAATAGCGAAGGTTGATGGAGAGCAGGTGTTAGAGTAATGACCTGGCGCCCTCTCCTGGGCAACCTGGGCTAAGGCCTCCTCAGACATTCCCCTGAACTTGATTCTTCGCTGGCAGTCTCAAAGGAGATTGATCTAGGCCAAGATACCCAGACGAAGGGCTGGCCGTGGGTCGCCTGATGCGGGGGCTCCTGTGGAGCCAGGAGAGGAGGAGAACTGCCACCTTACCTGGACCTCCTGACGTTCAGAAACACAAGGTTATGGGCCATGCTAAGGCCCCTCTGTCACCACAAGGGATCGAAGCCCTAGGCCAAGATCAAGGTTCAGCAGGGATGTGGGGGAGAACCGCACTTCTTGACCTTTTTTAAAAATTGAAGTTGACATATAATGCATTCACTTCTGGTGTACAGCAAAATGATTCGGATATCTATGTGTATATCTGTATGTATTCCTTTTCAGATTATTTTCCATTGTAGGTTACTACAAGGTATTGAATATATTTCCCTGTGCTATACAGTAAGTCCTTCTGTTTACCTACTTTGCTTTTTTAAAAAATATTTGTTTGGCTGCTCAGTAGTAGCACACGGAATCTTCATTTCGTCATGTGGGATCTTTGGCTGCTTCGTACAGACTCTCTAGTTGTGGCATGTGAGTTGAGTTGCTTCGTGGAATGTGGGATCTTCCCAGACCATGGGTTGAACTGGTGTCCCAGCACTGCAAGGCAAATTCTTAACCACTGGACCACTTCAAGAAAGGGAAACATCCTTTCCCTGGCAGCCAGCTCTTGACACCACCAACACCGCTGTGTCCTGACAGCATTTGGGGAAGGCAGAGGGGAAAAAGAAAATGCTTTGCCTAAGAGAAAAACAGTTGAGACAACTGTTGAGGAGGTTCCATTTTTTAATAGATTCAATTCATCCAAGTGAGCTTCATTTAATCTGAGACCGCTTGACACCGAAGTGACCAAGTGTCCCCCCTCCTCTTAACTCCATAGAAATGGACTTTCAAAAGAATATGAGCTCAGAGATAAAATGCTACATTCTTTACACATTTGAACTATGAATACAATTCTCTCTATATAAACATTTTTACATGTAGAAATAGAAGTAAATACACAGATAGTGATCTACAAGGATTCATAGCACACTGATGAAAACATTCGCTATGTACAGGAAATTCAATGCAGAGTGCTTCTGGTTCTACTGAAACGCATACCCATATTCTTTATGTTTCAGAAAAAATAAAACTTAAAAAATTTACAACTAATATTAAGCATCTACTATAAATGGCAATCCACTCCAGGACTATTGCCTGGAAAATCCCATGGACAGAAGAGCCTAGTAGGCTACAGTCGGACACGACTGAGCAACTTCACTTCCACTTCACTTCCATATGCTGGCATGGTGTTATTTGCCAAGCAAAGTCTTAGCAGGGAGACTCTTTCAGTTCAAGTCATTTCCTCAAAGGCTGCTGGGTTTGTCATCATGGGAGAAATTCATCTGTGGACTCTCTGATGCTGCTTTAAGTGATCGGATCGGGCAAAGTCTTTGTCGCATATAGTACACAGGTAGGGCCGCTCCCTGGTGTGCCTTTTCTTGTGTCTGTTGAGCTCATCCGAACGGGAGAATGCCCATGTGCATCCATTCACGTTACATTTATAGGGCTTCTCTCCTGGAACCAAGAAAGAAAGGGAGACTTGTCATGATTCAAGGTAGCGTGGGACAGGGAAGCTGGAAAAGAATGGAGAAGAAAAACGCTGGGCATGTTGGAGTGGGACAGAGAGAGACAGAAGACAGGACTGGATGGTGTGTACAGGAAAGGAAGAGGAGGAGGGCAGGGTAGGCTAGAGGGCTGAAGGAGGAAGAGGAAGAGGAAGAGAAAAGTAGGAGGGAAGGCAGGAAGGTAGTGGTGGGTAGAGAAGGTTGCGTGGGGGTCATCTACCGGGACTATGGGAGTCCATAAAGAGACAGTCCCAGAAGAGGTAGGGTCAGGACCACCCGAAGAGCTCAAACAAAGCCCTCCACTTCTTCCATCATCCCAGGCAGTCAACACCACAAAACGCTGCAGCCAGGTTGCCTCTGGAGCAGAACTAGAGTCTGTTCTTAGGACTGCTTTTTATACCCTTTCAGATCGGCCGACCTTTTCTAGAGTCTTCTGGGTCCCAGACTTAGAGGGAGATGGCAATGATCTCAAGTGATCCCAACGTTTTGTAAAGGCAGAGGCCTTTAGTTATTTTCCTGACACCCCCATCCTTCAGTCTTTACTCACCTGTGTGCACACGCTCATGGATTCGCAGGTGGGAAGATTTGGCATACGCTTTCCCACAGTTATAGGTGCAGATGTAGGGCCTCAAAATGTCAGGCCTCTTCTGCAATGGACACCTCTGAATCTTGGGATTCCACTTCTGCATTTCTACAGGTNGCACACGCTCATGGATTCGCAGGTGGGAAGATTTGGCATACGCTTTCCCACAGTTATAGGTGCAGATGTAGGGCCTCAAAATGTCAGGCCTCTTCTGCAATGGACACCTCTGAATCTTGGGATTCCACTTCTGCATTTCTACAGGCTGTCCTTGGATCAAATGAGAACTGGCAACATACAGAATTTTAGGATATGACAATGATGATGAGGATTGTGGCATTATATGGACTTCATGGAGAGTGTCATCATTGACTGTCTTCATCTGACCCCCATAGAGAGTCTGGTCCCCACTGAAGTTCATCTGTTCTACACTGAGGGTCTGGTATTCATCCATGGTCTTCATCTGATCCCCATAGATGGTCTTGTCTGCAGCGAAGGTCATCTGGGTTCCACTGAGATTCTGGCATACAGTGGGGCTCTTCATCTGACCCCCATAGTGGGTCTGATCCCCACTGTTGGTCATCTGGTCTCCACAGAGGCTCTGGTCATCACTGAGGGTCTTCACCTCGCTACCCTCATTGGAGATTGTCCTCTTGTTTGCATTAACAACTGTTACTTGACAATCAGTGATCAATGTCATTGGGGTGTCAGTGACATCCATTAACTGGGATGCTCCTGTTGGGTTTCTCTCATCAAAGGAGGTCACCTTGGGGTCAAAAAAAAAGTCATTATAGGTTTTCAAGGGGCAAATCGAGGTTTTAACATGGGCTGTGATTAGTTCTGTCCAGATGTGAGAACAAGCATGAATCTTCACTGTGGTCTTCAAAGGATTCATTACCTGGTTGTTCATGGACTCCATTTGGCTGACCTCTTCATGGGCAGTCAGAGGTACACAGAGCCCTGACTCTGGTGCAGGTGGGGTTTTTGTTTCATGTATCTCATTGATCTCGTGAAGAAACTCCTCAATGTCCTCAAGTGTCACAAAGAAAGAAGTCATGGAAGCCTTTTTGCTGGTGCCTGATAACTGAACTAGATCTTCAGTTGTGGGTTTCTGCAAAAAAGTTAAAGTTCAGATACCCTATCCCGTTCAAATTCTGATTCCATACACCCACCATAACTGCTTAGCTAAAAGCCTACAATTGCCTCTTAATTGGCCTCCGTGAATCTGGAGCTGACTCCACCCTGTGTGCCCCCCCCCCCCCCCCCCCC